>WOVY01015284.1:0-13538 GCA_013436015.1 Rhipicephalus annulatus
ATCTGGCTCAATTAGCAGATGAAAACTCACCGGTACGCCGAACAGTGCATCTACCATTCACTTCTAAAAATATTCTCAATGACGAGCTTATGGTGAGCTGTAAAGCAACAATTTATCAGGGGTGTGCGAATATTCGAAATTTTTGAAAGAGGAGTCGGACAGTGCTCTATTCGATTTGCTACTCAATCAAAAGTTCATATTCGATCTACGGAATATTTTTTTACACTTTCCTAATAATCAGCAACGAATGGGGAAACTGGCAGGAAGAGCACTTTGGAACAGTAAATGATCACTTTTCTTGGTCTATTTAGTGAACTACCGAGATACATTCAGTTGAGCCTTTTACGAGATCATGCAAGCACCGTATGACGAATTTGTTTTTTTGTTTTAGACCCAGTGCTGCCGAAGCAAATGTGTCCTAAATAATATCCATCATCGGTGCTTCATGATGCTCAATCATGAAATGTTAAATGTTTTAGGTCTTAGTGTAGCTTAACGCTGGTGACAAACGAGCTCCTAAACTACTGAATTACTATTGCATTGATCCTACATTTGAAAAAGTACCTCGAAAGCTCCAGTTGCTTCAGTATATAAAAAAGATACATCAGTTCACATAATACAGTGAAACGCCACTTGAAACGAACTTCGAGGGAATGACAGATGCTCCGGGGAAAAAAAAAAGTCACCGACGTGCCACTTGAGCTCTTATACCTCCGTGTTTATCAGACCACCCTGGTGGTGTGACTCACCGAGAGGAGGTTACGTTGTGGAGGCTTCGTGTTGGGGTGGCGCTTACCCCAATCCGTGACCACCCTTTGGGCGCAAAAGTACCGAGGCCCGTATGGCACATCATGCCCATTTTGTTAATAGATGTAACTGACTCAACACTTACTGTGGACCTGCACTGGTCTACCATTAAGTCGTTGCCGTTACCTCCGTGCGAAAGGTCTCAAGACCGGGTCGACCACCCGACTTTGACCACTTGCTTGATGGACCACACCACCGTTCTCCATTAGACTTCACACATGAAGAAAACGTGTATTAAACGTGTATTTTTGAAAAATTAGGAGCAGACCTTCGAAAAAAATTAGAGGTACCCCAGAAAAAAGATCATAAAAGTGAGAGTTGGGTGACCTGAAATAGCCACGTTGCAGCTTGGTATCAGTAGCTGAAGAAATCACCAGTGTTTGATTTAAAATTGTAACTCGTTTATTTGCGATACTGCTTACTTCAATGTGAATTCCTGCTATTTAGCTGTTTTGAAGAATGTAGTAATAGTTTGTTCTACATGCACTTTGAAGACTGGAGAGGTCATGATTTGAATCACTGTGTCCAATCACTCGTAACCTTTCCGGCACAACACAGAGCTGGGTAGCGAAAGACTTCATTTTTCTCGAGTACGTCACTGCTTCTATATCTGAAGGTGTTGTATCCTATGTTATGGCTCATACCTACTTTAAATATTGATCAAGAATAATAATGATGATGGTGATGATTCCTCAAACAGGACTCATATTATATAATTACTGAGACTTTCAGTATCGAAATCGACGCTCAAACGAAAAGCAGCGTACGTAGCACTGAAAAAGTGCTCTAATTGTCCCCCCCCCCCCCCCGTTCAGGTCAACCAATAAATTCGCGGGGCTTTAGCTTATTTTCCTTCCCTTTTTCTTCCTGAGGCAGGAAAGCTCGCTACAGTCTCTTCTGTTGACAGATTGCCGTACGTCTCAACGAAATGGTTAAAGGTTGCGTAGCGTTTAAAGGGGCCCTGAAAGACTTTTCAAGTAACCTTGAAATAGATTCACTAAAATAGCTTATTGTCTCATGAATTCAATGCCACAAATATTTTAGGAATCCGTTCAGTACGAGCGGAGTTACAAAAATTTGTCGCACTCCGTAATCGCATTCTCTCTTCTCTCGTCCCGACGAAGATGCTGGAGGCTAAGCAGGGAGGGAAAATACGTCAGGTGCGCCTCGGGACGTTGAGCAATTTCTTTCTTTTTTTTTTCTTTGAATGCACGGCTTTTCTGTTTGATCGTGCGTGCCTACGTAGCCTAGTCGCGACCTCCCATGGCAATCCCAGTATTGACCGAGCACGCCATGTCCAAATCAGTCAATGGTTGATAAATGGCCTTCCACCACTGATATTTGAGCGTCTTCCGTCATTTGTTGACAGAAGAGAACGTAATTTTTAGCGGACTTTCATGATATATTAAGAATTCCAGGCCAGGTGCTACGCTGTAATAATTGCTCGCGTGTTCTCGGGAGTCTCTACTAGTGATCGGCAGCCTTTTCTGACCATGTTCGAAAAGTATTGCAGGGACCTTATATAATGCAAGGCGCTGCCTGTACCTGTTCCTTCATACAATTTCTGATCATTCTAAGTGGAGAGGCATTGAATGATGTCTCACAAAACGCTCGTAGAACTGAAATGCGCTCTGAACTAATTTCGTTAAACATAAATACCTTGGTACTGGGTCTAATGGTGCTTCGGCGGGGAATGTTGTTTTTTAAAAAGCTTCTACAACTGAACAGTTGGTTTAATTGACATTCACTAAAGTAATATTTTAGTGTTGTGGCATTCTTAGCCGGCTAAATGTAACAGTAATGTTATTTTGATAATGTTTGTGAATATTTGTTTAAAAAAAAGGTTGTACAGTTCCAGGTCTGGATAAATGTGGTCCGAAATCTACTTGAATAATAATTTAATCTTATTCGTGTTCAATTCGTTTCCAAATGTCAGTATTCGCTATCCCCTAATAAACAGCTCTTTACTTTACCCTTTTTCTCAGCCAACCGGACTGATGTCTGGTTAGCCGTCCTGCCTTCCCCCTATTGTAGTCTTTCCTTGTAAGTCCTTGTCATCTTCCCTTCAAACAAAAGACAAAATGATATATTTAGATTCAAACGCATGCCGATTCTGACTCAAATAGAGAAGCGACCGTTCGTTCACATTCCTGTCATCTTTCAGTCACGTTAGATGATGATCGCTGCAACTAAGAATTGAATATATAAAACGAAATATAGTTCCTGGATGTGCTTGGGTTTGAACTGAGACCTCCACGCTGAGACCACAGGGCTAAGCATATTTATTTTTTACTTTTTTATATAGTCACTCATTTTTATGTAGAGCAATACGAATTCCTGCAGAAAAGAAGGTGCACAAAATACACATCAATGGCTGCCTATTACCATGACATGACTTTGCCTTCTTGAAGTTCCTCAAGCGCTGTGAAGTATTAAAACATGGTCGCCACTCGGGTACGGGCTGTTGCGAGTTCATAACTTCAGTATAGCACTGCATGCATTCACCGAAATTAGTCGCGCTAGCTTGAAATTAGAGTCTTTCTGGTAGCGCGGTATTATTGCGCGATTGTTCTGCCAATAGATGCCGATGAAGGCCTGCTGTACGACCAGATCGCGATTATGAGCCTCCCCTCTTCACTGGTCTGAACAGCCACGATTGAATGAGGTTACTATATAGATATGAACCATACGAATGTTGTGGAAAAGAAGTGAGCGAGGAGAACACTTTCTAAAATGGCTGCACTGAATTTCGTTGCGGTGGAATAAAATCCACCTAGAGAACAACGTGGAATGCCGCCATTGCAAATTTTACAAATCGGAAAATCTTGACACAGCGGAAACTTATTGTGAAGCTGCAGGTGGTTGTGGGATGTGGCGGGAAAAAACGTTTCATACGCTACAATAACGTTACAGGGTCTCTACGTGTTCACCTAAGACGACTCGAAGATGAACGCCATGTTGTTATTGCGACAGCAATTGGACAGTGACGGCTGGTTTGCGCCGTCGTTGTCGTCGTCGTTGCCGCCGCCGGAGGTTCCATCATTCACGTATATGTATATGTACATTTATATATACGGGGAAGAATGCGCTAGCCTCCTCTTTCTACGGAGGGAACATCACCTTTCCGGTTGGAGTCGTCGGCGCGCACGCTTATCACAGCGAACCGGGAGAGGGGGGGAGGGAGTGCTGATGGTTGCCGTGTTTTCGCAGCTACGATCAGCGTGCGGCTTGCCCCCCCCCCCCCCCCCAGCAAGCGAGAGCTTTTACCAGCTGCGCTCTCTCAGTCCGGCGGCAGCCAGGCCTTTTTTGCCGCATATCCATAACACCTGCTTGACCTGCCAGGTCATGGCCGACACTTACCATGTTCGCTTCATGCCTCCATCGCTTCATGCCCGACCAACCCCCTTCATTTATCATCCCCTTTTCCTGTCTCAACTAGAGAGGCTTGGGAGGAGTAGCTGCTCAGCTGCTCCACCTTGGATGCTCAACGCTTCTTGGTGAGGCGAGCTCGGGCAGCGGCCAGCTCCATTGGCGTCCAGGAATAGGGTTTTGCCACTCAAGCGTGCAATATGTCGTAACTCTCTGGTACATTTTTCTGTAATAAAATATTTTCTCCGACCACCGCTGAACACGAAAAAACGGTGCCTAAAGTGTACCTGGAGCAGCCATGTTCTCTTAAACCAGCGTTTTGTAGAGTTACGTAAGATCAGATCTAAATGAGTTGACTACGAGCCTCAGTTCGTATATCAACGCCGTCACTACGCATGAGCTTTGTTGCGGTCATCTGCTGTGTCCCCGCCGCAGGAAGCATGGTTAGTTTCAAGCGCTCGTTTACTACAATTCATATTGCTCTTAAGAATGCTAGCATTGGTTCGTAAAACATTAGAATATGTTACAATCGCCTTCATCAATTTGCCCTTTTTGGCGAAACTGTGGCTTTTTTAATCTTATTAGATGTATTGATCCTGCCCCACAGCTCATCGAAAGCTGCCTGCTTCAACGTGGTCTATCACTGCGTCTAGCACCCGATGCAACTCAACTGGTTTTTGCTATGCTTCTGCGATAGTCCCGCCTTTGACCAAAGTACAGTGTCATGTGACAATGCGGAAACGTTTCGTATACCAGACCAATAATTCCGCGTTTCTTTGTGGATATTTTATACGTTTTCTGTATGTTTTTCATGATTCTCCGTAGGAATTTTACATAAACATACGGAAATATTGTTATCACATACGAAATGTTTCAGTAGGGACGACGTCTTTGTGTGACGTGACTTCATGTGATGGGACGATGAGGTCGCAAGTTTTGCCGATCTCTGATGTCACGTAGACGTCATGCGGTAATGTTATCACGCGATGATTTCACCATCAATATCTCCGGTGGCGCTAGACGCTGCCGGTAAGTTTTTCCGTTTGGCGAGACATCTAAGGTTTTCTACTTTGGATATTCAGGATCGCTCACTTATACATTCGCCTAAAACGGCCTAAAGGTGAGAGCCATCTTATTTTTCTTCTGAATCAGTGTATTGAGTTCACGTTGCCCCCCCCCCCCTGAAAGTTATCTGCAAATTACCTAGTCTGACCCTGCCTCCGATCACCTCACCTGGTTTGAAACTGTACACCTCCATAGTCGACCACCTGTGAGCGAGCGACAATGCTATGTGACGAGGTGATAGTAAGGTCACAACTTATGGCAATCTTTGACGTCGGGATGGCGTGATAACACTGCATAATCACGTAATGGTAATTTTCTTGCGTCACTAGTGTTCATGCAACCTCGCAGTACACCGGTCAGTCAACTTTTTAATTTGATGAGACACCTAAGTCTCTCTCTTCAATAAAAAGACTCTACGTTTACGCATCACTAAAGTGCCCAACTCTAAGGAGGCTTACCTGAACAATTTACAAACGCCTTTCTGCGTGATTTTTCATTAATTAATTAATTAATTAATTAATTAATTAATTAATTAATTAATTAATTAATTCATATCGCTTTCAATGCTTATTGCGGTAAATTCTGTTCATTTTTATGCGATTAAATCATCACACATTTGATTTGCAACATTTCAAGGAGTTTTCATAGCCTTCAGTTTGCTTGAAGGATAAAGTGGAATCACGACTTATATCTTATTGCGATTTACGGTGCAGGTTACAAGCGCAACTTTATCGAATAGACAATCGAACTCGTAGGTGTAACCAGACTATTAACGGCGGCATTTCGGGGATGAGTGGGTTCGTGCGTATCACTGGTCAAGTACGGAAATTCACTCTCACTTGTTTCTTCTGGACGTTGTTCTCGAGGCCACTTCGCCTGCCTTCTCATTGTTGCTGGTGCCTACTGTCTTTGGCGTAACCGTTGTGAGGCTGTTGCAGCAGGTCGTAGCCGCCGTGCTCTCTTCCCAATTTTAGAGTGACTGTACAAGGAAATACTATCTGTTTTGTCGGAGAAACTAAACTGCTCTTTCCGGGTGAGAAAAAATTGCTTCGACACTGGTCCTTCCCTTTTGTGTTCGTCTGCGAGAGGCGTGTAAGGCTCGTTTTCAGGCCTGCCTGGTATTGGTAGGTTAATATTTGTTTAGTACTCACACAAATACCTTGTAAATACTATGTAAATATCTGACACAAAGATCCTTACATTTCATATGCGTGTCCTTCGTTTGCTGCATATGTTTTCTTCGTTTTCTGCATTGTGCCTATGTAGACATCTTTTTGTAACAATTCTTGTGTATTTGTGTATGTTGTGTTCCATTCACATATGTAAACACATCTTTTTGTAACAACTTTTGATCTGTGTGTAGATGTTGTGTTCTGTCGCGATGTTCTGTTGGATTGTAATTGATGTTCACTGTCCGTGAGAATAAATTTTTCTAAACACAGAAAATTGTACATCCTGTGAGCTACAGCCACACCAGATCACACGGCCATCTAGAGATCTAAGCACCGTACGCTGTTCGGGTGGTGCTTAGAGAGGCAAAGGTGGTTTGGTGATGAGCTAAGTAGGATGTGTCAGGGCGTCCTTAGGCTGGTGGGCACCCATTATGGCAAGCCAACCACCGAAGAAGGCCTTAGCCTTCAATGTTGTCGTCCCTGGGGGGGGGGGGGGGCAAGTCCCGAAGACGTCGTTGACGCGATGTCTTCCATAGTAGGAATCGAAGAAGTTTACTGTGTCTAGCACTTCGGAGGCCGGAATTATCAAGTCACCGTGAACAGCGAAGTCGTCCTGGCTCAAATCGTGGACGCGTCACACCTCACCATCCGAGGAGAGCGCGTCACCATCGTACCCCTAGTACCCCAAGTCACCCAGGTAACTGTCCTGTTTCTGCCGTGCCGCGTCCCCAGCGAAGTCCTCGCACAAGCAATGTCGCCCTACGGGAAGGCATTGCACATCACCAGAGGACTCATGGGATCGCGCCCAACCGTGACCACTGGGACGCGATACGTCCGAATGAAAATGAAGGCATCGTCATCGGTGCCCAACTACCTCAAGGTCACAGGGCCTGGAGAGACCAGTGACTATAAAGGAATCGAGCGAGGGTGCCGTCGATGTGGAGGCAGTGGGCACTTCCGCATGAACTGCACAGCTCCTTTCTGTGGAAGGTGCGGCGCTTATGGCCACGATGGGAAAGGCTGCTCGCTGCCATGTCGCCGTTGTGGGGACCCACATGCCACCGACGCCTGCACCATCATGCCATCGTATTCCGAGGCGGCGTTCAAAGATTTCCCTCCACTTCAGCCAGAAACGCCGTCTAAGAACAGGTGCGACGGTTCATCAACGTGAGCCTTGGTAACTGACCCCGACCAAGGTGCGCCCATCACGACGCTGCACCAGATGCCCACTGTGTCCCCAACGATTCCGCGCCTGCTAATTCCTCTAGGTTCTGAAAACTCAAGCTCCCCTCGTCCTGTGGCCATTTCCGAAGAATCGCAGGCCAAGCCCTCGTCAGACAAGGCGCTTTGTAAGGAAGGCGTCTCAGATGGAAATATTGCATCTGACGCTCCTCGCGTGGCTGCTCAGTCGACCAGAAGATCTGGTGTCATCGAGGAGTCTGCATCTCAAGACGACGACGCCTGCGTCTAGGACGACTCCAACAGCACCACGAGTGAGGCGCCCCCACAAATTGACGAAGACACCAGCCCCAGTGGTATAAGCCAGGACAGTGTAGACGCCTATGTACCACCCTCAATCAAGAACCCGGACGCCAAACACCACAGAATAACTACCCACCAGAGACAGAAGTTCCCTGTGGATTCCGACGCGGTCCCGGAAGCCCCGATCCTCCGGTGGATCGCCTGGCCGCAAAAAATGACTCAGCCGCTCGTGGGGCACCGGCTCCCGCGCCTGCTAAAGGTACCCTTGTATTTGCGTGGTCCTATATCACGTTTCAATTTTCTCCGTGGCTCTTGCTCTAAAAGTTATTACTTTTGACGTTCAAGGTTTCCGCAATCCACAAAAACAGGCTGAGGTATTGGCTCTCGCGCGTTCAGTGCACTGTGATTTGCTGTTCGTGCAAGAAACAATTTTTTTCAAGCTTTCTGATGTACTCGCTTTCAAGCGCGCATTCAATATTGATTGTTTCTTTTCGTACGCCAGCACGCATTGGACTGGCGTCGGAGTCATTAGTTTTAACCGAGTTCTTTTACATGACCATCATAATTTTTTCGATGCCTTCGGACGCGTCCTGACGTTCGACTGCACCTTTTTTTTGTTAAGAATAAGATTTGTTGGCGTGTATGCCCCAGCGGCGCCCGTGAACTCCAATGCGTTCTTCCAATCTCTTGATGTGTTCCTTTTAAATTCCGAACATGTGGTACTTTTAGGGGATTTCAATTGTGTCTTAGACTCACACGCAGACGTTCGAGGTCCGGGTCGCGGCCGGTAAACTGGAATGCCAGAGAACTCGAACGTCTAGTGCAGCAATTGACATTAAGTGACAATCATGAAAGTGTGCATGGCAGCAATTATGCCTATACTTAGCGTCGAGTAGCGTCGAGCAGCAGAATTGATCGCGTGTATGGATCCCTTGGTCTCATTACCTACGTTCACGACACCGGGGTAATGCCATTTCCACCAACACCAGTGTACATTAGCGACCACCACCCGGTTATGCTCTCTCTCCACCTGCCAGCGGGGACGCCAATGATTCACAGACCATGGCGTCTCGATTGCCGCGTACTCCAGGACTCTCAGTCTACGGGAAAATTGTCCCGAGCGTTACGCGCATCACTCATTGGTGCGGATATATCTGATTGGGATCGCCTCAAAGAACAGTGGCGCCATCATTGCAGTGCACCGGGCAGGGGACTTCGCACACGTATGTCGAAAGATGCGTCATTGTTAATCCAGAAGATACGCATTGCCAATCGAGATCCCAGTCCTTCCACTGTAATGCGGGCATGGCAAGAAGAGCTCGTTGAACGGTACCAACGTATTATGCGCGCTTCTTCACTCTTAGCTGCAGCTTGGCGCTGTAGACGGGCACCGTGTGCGCCCCCTCAGGGTGCTAAGGTACGCAGTGCTCTGCTTCGTCCACCAGGCTCGCCTGTCCACTTGCTGAACTCTGCCGCGCCAGCTGCTGTGGGTACTCGCGCCTTTCAGGCATTCACTCGACACTTTCAGTCGATGGCTCAATCTGTTGCTATTGTCTGTTACGTAGGATCCGTTTCTTCACATCCACTGCTAGAAGACTTACCTTATGATTCCAACATGTCACATGACGCTCTGCCATCACCGCCATCTGATGACGAAATAAAGGGCGCATTAGACGCAATGAAAAAGGTTTCGGCCCCATGGCCTGACGGACTCCCTACAGAGCTTTATGTACAGTACCAGTCTATCATTGGTCCAATTATGTCACGCGTCATTCGGAAGTGTTTCCGAGATATTACCCTTCCAACCTCTTTCCACAAAGGCCGTTTAATACTAGTTCCCAAGAAATACCCAAAGTCCACGCGACCAGAAGATTGGCGCCCTATTACCCTGCTTAATGTAAATTACAAGCTCTTGGCCAACATCTTGGTGCGCCGAATCAGTCCATCTCTTGCAACATTATTCGCTCCCCACCAGATCTGTTATGTTCCGGGCCGAGATATACACACTCATACGTGGTTAACGCGTGACATCATTTAATGCACCACTAGCCGATGTGTGCAAGGACTGTTGGTTTCCTTAAATCAGGAGAAAGCATTTGATTTCATAGAACATGGCTACATACTAAATGTTTTACATGCATTTGGATTCCCGGATAAGTTCATTGACCTCATCCACGTGATGTACAGTAGTTCAGAAAGTACCCTTTACATAGTAGACGAAGAAAGTGCTTAACAGCGCAAACGACAGGAGGGGATAGAAGAGACGAGAACAGAGCGCTGAACTAACAACCAAAGTTTATCGCAATCCAACTGGAATATACAGGAAAACAGAATATGCACATAACCGTACAACATCGGCAAAATCGGACATACATGTGCCGAACAGCCTATGTTATCAAGAGCCTCGTTTTTGTCTCTTCTATCCCCTCCTGTCGTTTGCGCTGTTACGTACTTTCTTCGTCTACCATGCAGCACCAAGCAGTCCGATCAAGCACCTAGTTAAGCTTTACATAGATTCCCGTGAGAGTCACCCTTTTAAAGTCCCGTGTGGGGTCCGTTAAGGAGGTGTCCTCTCCCCAGTGTTATTTATCCTTGCATTAGAACCCTTCTTAAGGGCCGTTGAACGTCACCCGCAGATTCGAGGATTACGCCTACCCGGTAACACTCAAGTAAAGGCCACTGCATATGCAGAAGACATTACTCTATATGTACATATTGAACAGTCGCTGCAGCATGCTCTTGATACTTTCCACGATTTCGGTATCATCTCCTGTGCAAGGTTAGACTTTTCTAAAAGCCAGTGTTTCTTCATTGGACATCCAGTGGTCGTATCACCATCACGTCGCTTTTACAGTGGTCTCCTAACATTGCGATACTCGGAGTTACTTTCACTGCATTTCGTGTACAGGATAGCATCTGGTCATCCGTTGTACGAACTCTTCAAAGTGATATCAAAGCAGCCAGGTACTTCAAATTCTCCCCCTTCGAACGCCGATACTTAACTTAAATGGTGTACCTAGGAAAATTTTGGTACCTTTGCCATTCTGTTAAACCACCGTTCCACGTCTGTGCAAAGCTGCATCAGTTCATTTTTTTTTGGTCTGGTGGCGCAGAATTGTTATCTCGTCCAGCGTTAGCTCAACCGCTAGATCAAGGCGGTTTTGCATTCCCCGACGTTTCCGTCACGGCTTCTACCTTGTGTCTCCGCGCTCTATTGCGAATACAAAGCAATGATGGCACGCCCGCTCAGACACTGGCTCGCTACCATCTGGGGCCATCGCTACGCGTCTTCCTGCCCGCTAGCTAAATTAACCAAGGTTCCCAATCAACTGAACTGCCATCTTTGTATCGAGCTCTTCTGGCTCACCGACGGTTGGAGGCTACGTGCTCGAGATAGAGGTGGCCGAATCTAAAGTGGTGGACACAATGGCCGCCCTGCTACGTCCCTTGGTGCCCCAGCATCGTCACTCTATAATGGATCACCCTTGGAAACTAATAACTGCAGCAGTGTTGCCAGGGCATCTCCGGAACTTTATCTGGCGGTTGGGCTGGGGCTTGATTTCCACTCGAGATCGGTTGCAGCGATAGAAGGTTGTTCGCACTTCCAGTTGCCCCAATTGCGTCATGGTAAAGACCAATCGACATGCGACCATTGAATGCGTGGTTTCCCGCCTTTTTTGTCGTGCGGTTCATGCTGGTTTTCGGGGACAGGGTGTGCGAACTTTCACACTCAACGGCCGATTTCCGCGCGGCCGCTTCTCCGCTCTTTTAAAAGTTGCGGGGCTGTTCAGCCTTTCGAGAAACCTATGTGAGGCCGTAGCTGCCAATTGCCGCAGGCGTGCTTTGTGGCCGATACTGGGGAGAATGGGACGAGAGATCCTCGCGTTTCTCTCTGAGGAGCTTTTCCTCCTCGGGGAGAACGAGTTTCTGCGGCCTTGGTCGTGCACTTTCGTCAAGGTTGAACACGAAAGGATACAACTCATTTTTCGACCGAGTTGGTGCTAAGCAGTGCCCGTTGATTTGTTATATATGATTTCATTTGTTACAAATCATGTTTCATTGCATCTATTATATTGTTATACCATTGTATCATGATATCGCATTGAGTTCTTGTGTACATGTATGCAAACGTTGTAGTGTATATTAGAGTAAATGTCTTCACTGCAACGTAGTGATGTTGGTCGTGATACATAGATGTGCCAAAGTGTACGTGCCCTGTTACTGGAGTGTTATGAAACCTTTGTGTTCTGTACATACTGTGAGTATTTTTTTTTTCTGAACAGAAAATTCTATCGGAAGTAGAACGGGCAGCAAAGGTTACTTCCGCAAGTTGGCCATAATCTATAGTCGCGCTTGGAAGGAACCACAGTTGCCATGAAAACTTACGAATAGCAGGTAGATCTATTTGCGCAACCAGCTTGCATGCCTTGCACCACCACGGTGGTCTAGCGGCTAAGGTACTCGCCTGCTGACCTGCAGGTTACGGGATCAAATCCCGGCAGTGGCGGGTGCATTTCCGATGGAGGCGGAAACGTAGTAGGCCCGTGTACTCAGATTTGGGTGCACGTTAAAGAACCCCAGGTGGTCGAAATTTCCAGAGCCCTCCACTACGGCTTCTCTTATAATTATATGGTGGTTTTGGGACGTTAAACCCCACATATGAATCAAGGAAAGAAAGTATGAACAGAGCCACAGACTCCCCAAAAAAGAACACCGATAAAAATTGGCCCCTTATCTGCATGTTAATCTGCAAATGTCGTCGAAAGACGACAGTCTTGCATGTGGAGAGAGTGAACAAAACATTTATTTGATGTTCTGCGCAAGAAAATTGGTGAATGGTATTCTGGAGGCACTGCGAGAAGTGCCTCGAGCATGCAGCGGAGGTGAACGAGCGCATCAAGTTACGTCACACGTGAGACATGAGCGCCATCTGACAGTTTTCTTGCAAAACAAAGCGCGTGGCTCTGAGACGGATGGGTGCGCCCGCCTCAGAGGTGATAAGGTGTAGAACGCAAAGTGACGGGTAGGTGCCACTACCATTTCGTCTCAGCAAAGCGTTGGAAACACTCACCTTTTCGTGCAAGCGTTGCATGGTCAGCACTGCATGATAAGCTCTACGGTTTGCTTGATTGTTTGTTTTTTTGTTGCCCGTCAACTCTGGCACATACCCACTCTGGGGGATAGGCCATGTAAGCTTGTAGTAGCGTATATGTGATGCTACACAATGATTGTGAGCCTATTACTAAAATGTTCAAAGAAAAAACAACAACGACAAAAGGTAAGCTGCCAAAATATTATTACCATAAAAATAAATAAAAGAAAACGAGAACTACTAGCATATCAAATTACTGATTTTTTCGAGCTGACCGGATAGTTGCGTTTGCCTCACCCGATGAAAATTGGGTGCATGCCCTACATTTATTCACATTAACAATTACAACACTATTATTTGCCGAGTATATTTTAAAGTAGATGTGATATCGGCATGCGTTTAGATTCTTTAAGAAGATTACACGCTGTATCATATACACTTCTGTGGCATTGTTTGCTTGTTTGTTTTTCGCACCAACCATGGAGGATTGGCCAAAAATGCGACGTTGAAAATTTGAAATCTTATTTTTAAAATAGTGGGCAAAGTCTCCC
>WOVY01015285.1:0-423031 GCA_013436015.1 Rhipicephalus annulatus
TTAAGCCGGTTTTTGCCTGTGCATATTGTCACGACGCAGCACAACAGGAGTTCGATATAGAAGAGCTCACTAATTAAAAATGAAAGGCGCTCGGAAAGAGGACGGGCAAGAGCTTCGTCTTCTTCTCTGGCTGTGCGAGCTCTCCACTGCAGGTTGAATGCGGCATTTGCCTCCCTCCAGGAAGAGCATCGACCCGATGCTCGGCTACAGAACACGCGGTGTATCTATAGTTGACGTATTACGCAACTGGCTCACTGCAATATGGCTTCATCCGCACAACGTGTACGATTTCAGATTTTTGAGCTCGCGAAGAACTGTCAGAGATGACCTCATATTCACGTCACTTAGGCGCCGTATAACATTGTAGGGACCGAAGTACTTCTTCATTAACTTTTCACAAAGGCCGCGTCGGCGAACAGGGCTCCAGACCCACACTTTCTCGCCTGGTTGATAAGTGACGTATCGGTGGTCGCAGGTTATAGCGTGGTGCGTCGTAACTCTGCTGTCGGGCGATTCGCACGCGTGCTAGCTGCCGTGCCTCTTCAGCTCGTTGGGTAAAGGCTTGAACATCCGTGTCTGTATCCTCGCAGTCGTGCAGCAGCATAGCATCAAGCATTGTCGTCACTTCACGGCCATAAAGAAGACTAAATGGCGTGCTCCGTGTAGTTTCCTGCTGCGCCGTATTATAGGCAAACGTCACGTATGGTAGACGTCGTCCCAATTTATGATCCACATCGATGTACATACTAAGCATATCAGCAATTGTCTTGTTGAGGCGTTCCATTAAGCCGTTGGTTTGTGGGTGGTAGGAGGTAGTTTTTCGATGCGCTGTTCCACTCAATCAAGCACTGACTTGAGGAGCATAGCCGTGAAAGCGGTACCTCTGTCTGTTATTATAATTCTAGGAGCGCCATGCCTCAGAACGATATTTTCAATGAAAAATCGTGCCGCTTCTACTGCGGTTCCACTTGATAAAGCCTTTGTTTCTGCGTAGCGAGTAAGATAGTCCGTAGCGACAATTACCCACTTATTTCCAGTATGCGAAGTCGGGAATGGTCCAAGGAGATCCATTCCGATTTGTGCAAAAGGCATGGTGGGCACTTGAACTGGTTGCAACAATCCGGCTGGTTTTAAAGGTGGCGATTTTCGTCGTTGACAATCGAGGCACGTGCGGACGTAATGCTTTACAGTGCCTGGAAGCTTCGGCCAGTAGTACTTTTGTTGGATTCTGGCCAATGTGCGCGTGTATCCGAGGTGGCCGGAGGTTGGCTCATCGTGGCAAGCGCTCAGGATCTCATCGCGAATGGATGTCGGGACGACAAGTAAGTGGGCATTTCCGCTGGGGGCAAAGTTCTTCTTGTATAGGACACCACTGCGCAAGCAGAATGATGGCAGGCTCCTTGCAAATATCTTGGGAACGCTTGTAGACTGGCCGTTAAGAAAATTAATAAGAGGGAGCAACTCACTGTCTTCTTCTGCTTAGACGAAATGGTGACCGTGTCGACCACTCCTAAAAATGCCATGTCATCATCTTCTGAGACATCATCTTGCTTTATAGGCGACCTGGATAAGCAATCAGCATCAGAGTGCTGTCGTCCCGACTTATAGACGACCGTCATATCGAATTCTTGTAGGCGTAAGCTCCAGCGCGCTAGCCGACCGGATGGGTCCTTCAAGTTGGTCAGCCAGCAAAGAGAGTGGTGGTCGCTGACTACGTGGAAGGGACGGCCGTAGAGGTATGGGCGAAACTTCAGAACTGCCCATACTACAGCAAGACATTCCTTTCCGTTGTGGAATAATGGGACTCGGCACGGGAAAGCGTCCTACTTGCATATGCAATCACTCTCTCGGCTGAGTCTTGCCACTGGACGAGTACAGCGCCTAAACCTACGTTGCTGGCATCAGTGTGGATCATGGTTGGAGCGTCCTCGTCAAAGTGAGCAAGCACAGGGGGTGTCTGCAGGCGCTGTCGTAGACCGTCAAATGCTGCTTGTTCCGCTTCGCCCATAAAAATGGAACATCGTCTCTCGTTATGCGTGTTAAGGGCGACGCTATGTGCGAGAAATTGGCGATAAATCTGCGGTAGTAGGCGCAAAGGCCAAGAAAACGTCTTACGGCCTTCTTTTCTGTTGGCACCGGAAATTTTCGGACGGCGTCGATCTTGTCGGGGTCCGGACGAACACCTTCATGGCTCACCACATGTCCTAAGAATCGGAGTTCCTTGAAACCGAAATGACATTTCTCAGGTTTCAGCGATAAGCCAGCGGACCGTATTGCTCGAAATACTAATTGCAGCCGTCTTAGATGTTCCTCGAATGTTGGTGAGAAAACAATGACGTCGTCGAGGTATACCAGACACGTCTGCCACTTAAGGCCTGATAGGACGGTATCCATCAGTCTCTGTAATGTTGCTGGGGCTGAGCACAATCCGAAGGCAAGACTTTAAACTCGTAAAGCCCGTCAGGCGTAACAAAAGCAGTCTTTTCTCTGTCCCGCTCATCGACCTCGATTTGCCAATAACCGCTTTTCAGGTCCATCGACGAGAAGAAGCGTGCATGCCTCAGCCTGTCAAGTGAATCGTCAATACGCGGTAGTGGATATACGTCTTTCTTTGTCACGCGGTTCAGCTTGCGGGTAGTCCACACAGAAGCGTAAGCTGCCGTCTTTCTTCTTAACTAGCACTACCGGTGATGCCCAAGGGCTTTTTGACGGCTGAATGATGTCATCATTGAGCATTTTCTGGACTTGTTCTTGGATTGCTTCGCGTTCTTTCGGTGCCACGCGGTATGGGTTTTGTCGAATTGGTCTTGCCGTCTCTTCCGTTATAATTCGGTGCTTTGTCAGTGGCGTTTGATTTACCCTCGAGGTCGACGAAGAAAACCAATCTTCAAACTGGCCGAGAATATCTAGAAGACTCTGCCTCTGCGCTGCGATAAATCTGTGCTCACGTCGACAGGCAGTGGTGTTGAAGCGGCCGGTGTCTCTGCCTGTTGTACTGCGAAGCACTCGCGGAATTCTACAATTTCTTCGAAGTATGCAACTGTGGTACCCTGTGCAATGTGTCGACGCTCGTTGCTGAAGTTTGTCAACAGGACCTCTGCTTGCCCAGACACTACACTGACGAGACTTCTGGCAATAGCGATTCCTCGAGAGAGTAAAAGCGTCGATATTTGTTCCGCGACACCTTCTCCACTATGCTGCGTGTTACACGTGACAGAGACGAGGCGACATGACAACGGTGGCATGGTCACGTCGTCAATCACGCGCATGGGCTTGCGCTGCAGCACTGCGCTATGGTCCGCTGAGAAGGTCAGTACACCGTCCGGTATATTTATAATGGCACCGTACTCCCGCAGGAAATCCATACCCAAGATGGCCTGTTTACAACACTCAGCAAGAATAACGAAGGTTTGCCACGAATGATGAATCCCCAATCTTGATTCGTGCGGTGCACTTTCCGGTAGGTGTCAGCAGCTGGCCTCCGGCTCCTCTAATTTGCGGCCCCGTCCATTCCATTTTTACCTTCTTGAGTTGGTCGGACAGATTCGCACTCATTATTGAAAGTCCGCACCAGTGTCGACCAGTGCGGTCCACGTCGTGACCGTCAATTGAAAGTGTAATGTCGGCGGTGACAATCTCGTCTTTCGTCGTTCATTCGAAATGTGCGGCACTTCATGCGGCGGTAATGGGGGGTTTTCAAATCTTCGGCAATTCGCAACCTTCCCCCCTAAGGTCGCTGCTTTTAGTTTCCCCGACGTGGACTGGGAGGACCTTCCTCTCGCCATGTCCGTGGTGCTACCCCTATTAGATCGGGGAAAATGGACCTGGGGAGGGTGAGCGTGACCGGAAACCCAGGAGAAACGTCTCGCGGGATCGTCGCGCTCGTTTCAACGTTGCGTCTTCCGTCGAAATAGCGCCGAAGGGGGTAGTGGACGGAAATCCTTGATACCCGGCAACGCGATGAGGACAATACCGCACGATGTGGCCTGCTTCCCCACAATGGAAGCACAGGGGCCTGTAGTCAGGGGTACGCCATATGTCGGTTTTGCGGAGTGGGCGTCGCATCGGCGTCGACGTTCCCTATAGTACCAAGGCACTGTCGGCGGCTGTTGCTGGTGGTACTGCTGAGGTGGCGGCACGTTAGATCTAGGCTGTCGACGGAGAATATCTGCATATGTTGGCCTAACAATGTCAGTGTTCGGCTCGGGAAGTGAAAGCGCTTGCCTTATTCTTGACGAACAACTTCTGTGACCGACGCAATCGCGCAGTCATTTGGTGTGGCAGCGAGCTTCTTCACCTCTTCTTGTACAATTTCGCGTATCAGGTCACGCAAAGAACGCTCGTCAGGTGTCACGGTGGTCACGGGGGTTGCGCTGATTGTCCGCTGTTGTTTGGACGGTCGTACTGGCGGTACCGTAGCTGTAGTGCGCGTTCTATGGCGGTCGCCTCCTTCGAAAATTCGTCGACGCTTGAAGGTGGGTTCCGTACGAGACCAGCAAAACAGCTGCTCTTTAACACCACGCATGAGGTGGCTGATCTTTCTGTTCTCGGACATATCGGGATCGGCTCGATGAAAGAGACGAGCCATGTCCTCAACAAACATTGCAACAGACTCGTTGGGCTTTTGTATCCGGGATTCAAGGAGTCCGTTGTGCCTGCTCCCGCCTTTCGGTGTTTGCGAAGGTTGTCCAGGAACTTCCGCCGGAACTCGTCCCACGTTGACCACACGCGAGTTCGTGAACCACGTGCGAGCCCCGTCTTGAAGAGGGAAATACACGTACCCCAACTTCTGTGCGGCGTTCCACCCGTTTAACGTTGGCTGTGCGCTCGAACTCCTCAAGCCAGTCATCTGCGTCCTCATATGTGTTGCCATGAAAGTCCACAGGAGTTTTAGGGGTGAAAACAGTCACCTGTGTCGTGCTTGGGCTCGTCATGGTGGGGCAACTGCTTCCCGGCGCGGTCATGTTTTTCCGTCCAAGGACCGAACTCCTGGCTCAGGCCTAACAGGCGGCGGCTGGCGCGGATGAACGGTGTTTTCGACGAGCGGAAGTCTTTGTAGACTAGATCCTGGGCTGTTGGAAGGTGTCCTGGACATGTACCCAGCGCCTCCACCAGTGTCACGACGCAGACACACAGGAGTTCGATATAGAAGAGCTCACTTTAATTAAAAAATGAAAGGCCGCTCGGAAAGAGGACCGGGCAAGACCTTCGTCTTCTTCTCTGGCTGTGCGAGCTCTCCACTGCAGGTTGAATGCGGCAATATGGAAAGAACGCACAACCTTCCTTATCCCTGACCAACTCGGTAGGCTCCTGGGTAAATTTTCTGTACCTTCAATAAGGTGCAGAAATTTGGCCCACACCGCACATTCATTGTAGTCGCAATAGAGCGTAACACTATAGAAAGTGTTTTCCTATTGAGATTTTTCTTCTCACTCGCTACCACAGAAAGTGGTTCAAGATATCGTTTCAAAATAGTTATTTATTACACAAAAACTAAAAACAAAAATGGTGAGCAAAGTAGTCATGAGTATCATATTCAGCATGAAGTGGCGGCTTTTCGCTAAAACTGACGCCTTTGAGGACGTGTCTATTGCCAAAAAAAAAGTTGACCGCACTGTTTATTGAACCGGCGGGGAGTAAGTAAGCAGTAAAGAGTAATAATTTTTGCTGTGAAAGGTGCGTCGTCAGTGCAGCTGGAACACCCTTTCTTTCTCGGTGCGTAGTGCTTCCTCGTAACTTTCTTTGCTATATACAAGCCTGTAAAAAACAGGGCAGGTTGATACATTACTGCAAAATTTAGCAAGGCGCTTCTCATAGTCAGCCACTCAACCATTGTCATAAACTTAAGCATTTCAATGTTGACACTTGAGTTGCCAATTTTTGACTTTGTTTTATCATCTCGTTGTTAATTCTATCGGCGGGAATTTGAATATATCATGCAACCTCAAAACACTAACCCTCAGACCAAGGGATTGTTCAGTAGAAGGAATATTCGCGAACGAGGCGCAGCAACGCAGGCAGTACGCAACCAATACGAAAGACACATTCTGGCTTCATTTCTTTTCGGTGAACGTATTGCTTAGATAATGCACATACACAAACATCGTATCCAGGTATTTCAACTCGGAGACTCGGACACACTGCATTCACATCAACTGCATCGCAAGGGGCTTTGCTGTTTCGGCATCACAACATACGTCGATGGCTCATTAGGCTCTTGGTGTTCTTCGTCCTACGAAAGGGACGATGAACGGAGACCCACTGTCACCTGAAAGACCAAAACAGGAAACGTTGATGCCTGCCAGTCAGCACGAGTCACATCATGACTAAGCCCTCAAAGCACGCTAAACGTAAAGAATATCAAGGTTCACATATACAGTCGTAGTTTATACGACTAATAATCCAACGTATGGGGACCCATAACGTTTGATAACTAGCTACCCAAACGTAGCCAAATAGTCACGTGAGTATGACTGTCAAGTAGACCACCCTGAGGCTTTCAAAGACGAAACTGTTCATAGTGCGGACTTGTGCCCAGCCAGCAAAAGTGTTGTCAGCCACGACAGTTTTGCAGCATCAGCTGCACGTGGAGAAGCAGTGGAAAACTACTGATTTTGTGCCATGCACCTACCATCACACGGCATGTTGTTCAGGGTATTGTTATTGTCTTTCAAGAGTAGATTTATCAATGTATCATTGCCGGAACTTATCATGGAGGCCAAGGGCCGATATCGTCAACGCCACACCATGTGACGGCAAGTGGCGCAGAAAGGTAGTTTTCCAGTTGTTCTGCCACCCGCTTGCATGTTCTGCAAAACTTTTGTGGCACACACTACAAGAAATACACGCTGAACAGTACTTACGGATTTAAACAGAAGTATTTAGGGCTAGGTAGCACACATACGTTCACTCCCATTCGCAGTTATGTTGATAATGGCCTAATTTTAACTCGTACATCAGAGCCAACAGCATATTTGGGGACTAGAGTACTCAACGACGCCACAGGGCCATCTCGAGCAGTTTGCGCATACTGGTCGTTAAATTTGATGTCGCGGTTGAATCCGTGAGTACTTTACATTTATGGTGCCTCTCCGACAGCGTCTGTCTTGCAATAATCTGGTCAGTGGTTATATGGTTATATGGGTCGGATTGTATGCTTGTATCACTAGGGACTCTAGCGTGATAAGCAATGGCATTCAGTAATCAAAGTGTATCCTTGAAGCAATAAAATACGTTCACTGCTGAGACAAGCTGCCGTCCTTGGTACACAAAGCGCTTCGATGAAGTAGCTCATTATATAGATTAAATTCCGCAGAGCCATGTATCCAAAGTGTCGATTTCATCTAACCCAACAGAAAACTTGAAACCTAATTTTTCAGAAGGCCATTCGCTGCAAGGAAAACACTTGGGCAACCACTGACCTTCAGAAAACAGTGCTCGTAAGAATTTCCTGAACACTTTCTCGTTCAAAGCACACCTTCTCGTAGAAAATCTCTTTTAGAAGACCTACATATCGCTTGTTACCTTCCTGGAAATATTTTGAGGAAATCAGTATTTTGGGGCAATGTTGACTTCACTATTAAATTTCTATTAACGACACATATGTTGTGCGCTTAAAATGGTTTCATGTCATAGATGCATGTTTCTTCGTCATGTGCAAATATTCTTGTTTTCCATTTTCGCTCCATACTATAGGCCGTACGAAATATTCCAGTTTATGCACATACACATTAGCTTACTGCTTTTGTATGAAATAATGGTTGATTCTTCGTGACTGATGCACTGTTTCAATGTATTCCTTTTTCTCGCATGTTGTGGAGCTCTAGATGGCACACATTGCATATATGGACGACGGTTAGAGGTTTGCGGTCATCGCCCATTCAGAAGTCACCATTCAAGGCCTTAGCCCTTCACCAAAATCGACCAGATGTGGACGTTGCTGAAGAGTTCTGTGCCGGATTATCAGGGCAAACTACAGCCATCAGCAGCTCACCACTTTCGAGCAGTTGTCCGCCACCACGTGATTCTTCTATGGACTTCCCGTTCACCATTCAGGAGCTCAAAGCAGCACTCGCTTCATGCAAACGTACCTCTGCACCAGGACCTGACGGAATCTCCTACAGAGCCCTGTGTCATCTGGGTGAGCGCGCGAGAATAGCTCTACTTCAGCTATATAATGATTGTTGGCTAGAGGGCACTGTCCCCTTAAGTTGGAAAACTAGTCGTCTAGTACCATTACTGAAACCTGGCAAATCACCATTGGTACTCTCCTCCTATCGCCCGATCGCATTGGCCAGTTGCGTGGGTAAAGTGATGGAGAGAATGATTCTCGGCGGACTCGAGTGGTACTTGGAGTATCATCAGATCTACCCAAATGCCATGGCTGGCTTTCGACGTGGTCGATCATCGATCGATAACGTCATCGACCTAGTCACGTACGTTGAACACGAGAAAGGCCATAAGCGTCTTTGCGCCTCTCTGTTCCTTGACGTCAAAGGAGCCTATGATAACGTGACACATGAATCCATCCTTGCCGCACTAGAAGAGATTGGAGTGGGTGGCCGAATGTTTAAGTGGATACGCAGTTATCTCCAAATGCGATCCTATTTTATGAGTACAGAGACTGGGAACACGTCTACACATTTCAGTTGTCGTGGCGTTCCTCAGGGTGGTGTACTGAGCCCCGTGCTATTCAATATAACACTAATCGCTCTCTATACTCATCTACCAAACAATATTTATCTATCAACATACGCTGATGACATCTGCATATGGACATCTGCGGTAACTCGCCTGCAGTTACGAGCGAGAATACAGAGAGCTGCTACTTCAACTGCTTTGTATCTACGCAATCGAGGCCTGGAAATTTCCTCCGGAAAGTACGCTCTTCTGGCATTTACGCGCAAACCCATATCGAATTACAGAGTATCAATTAAATGTCAAAATATACCATATTGTCGATCTCACAAATTTCTGGGTGTCATAGTCGACAGAGACTTATCATGGAGCCCTTATGTATTTTATTTGAAAAAGCGATTGACAGGCATATGCCATCTTTACAAGTTTCTCGCTGGAAAGACTTGGGGAATGCAGCCTAATGCTATGCTACGACTGTACAGGGTGCTTTTCCTTGGCTTTTTACGATACAGTCTGCCTGCATTATCAAACGACAGCAAAACAAGTCGACGCATGATACAAAGCGTTCAGGCACAGGCGCTTCGAATATGTCTAGGTCTGCCTCAGGGTGCCTCAACAATGGCGACTATAGCTATAGCCAAAGACCACCTCGTGCAGACCCATATTGAAATTGAAGCTTTGAGGATACACATAAGGCATGTGGGCCGGAATCCCCATCACCACCTAGCCTCTCTACCAGTGGATAGACCTCATACTTCCTTTTGTCGAACAATAACTACACATGGTGACTCCCTACCAACTGGTTTTACGCCCGCGGCGAGACCTTCGATTCCACCATGGTGCCTCAAACAGCCAGTCATCTACCTGACAATACCAGGCATTCAGAAAAAAGGTGATTTCTCAATACCAGCCCTCAAGCAGCTCGCATTACTTCTGCTTTACGAGAAGTACCAAGACTGCACCCACGTCTACACCGACGGCTCCGTCCTGCCAAACAGCTCAACTGCGGCGGTCGTTATTCCAACGCACGCCACAACCATCAAATTCAGGACAGCTCATGCAACCACAACAACGGCAGCAGAGCTTGCAGCGCTTCGCGCTGCGCTGCGTTTCATTAACGACCAAAGCACGCAACGGTGGACGATTTTTTGCGACTGCAAGGCGGCACTGCAGTCACTTCTGTCAAATCTACGCCATGGTCCACACGAGCAGTTGGTATTTGAAACAGCAGAAATGCTACACCACATAACAGAGAAAGGGCACCAAGTTATATTTCAGTGGTTGCCAAGCCACTGTGGAATTATCGGTAACGAACGAGCTGATCAAGCAGCCCGTTCAGCCCATACAGAAGACAACGACCAGTCAATACCTCTCTCAAGAACGGACGCTGCTAGGAGGCTCCGAATGCTTGCTCGCCAACGCTCCATGGCTCTTTGGAATGAGCCTCTCTTTACGCATGCAAGATTACGATCCCTTGATCCAACGTTAAGCATGCAGCTTCCAACAAAAATTCGACGAGGCGACGCTACTGCTCTGTGCAGACTATGGTTGGGAGTCGCGTTTACCCGTGCGTACGCGTTCCGCATAGGTATGGCCGACACCGCCGACTGTGCACACTGCGGAGATGAAGAAACAATTCGACATATCCTGTGTGACTGCCCGAAATACAACCTGGAAAGACAACACCTTTCTGATAAACTAAACAGGTTAGATGACCAGCCGCTGTCAGAAGAAAGGATACTGCGCCATCGTCATGACTCATCGTCACAGAAGAAAGCCGTGCAAGCGCTACTGGGCTTCTTACGAACTACTGGCCTGTCGGAACGCCTCTGAGTGGACTGATTTTGTGTGTGCGTGTGTGTCGGTGTTTTTCTCTTATTTATTTATTTTTTTAACTCTCCCTTTCTCTGTCAACCCCCTATTCCCCAACCCCAGTGTAGGGTAGCATACAGGATACTAGCATCTGGTTAACCTCCCTGCCTTCCTTTGTTCTCGTTTCTCTCTCTCTCTTGCAGCATTTATCTTTTCTTGGTAATTTATGTTATTTTTACAAACAAAAATCGGTAGCCGATGTCGTATTAAACCTACTCACGTACGCGTGATATATAGTTTGAAGATAAAATGCCATAAACGTACGAAGTTTCATGCAAGCCGGACAACATTCGCATAAGCTTCCATTCGGATCCACAATCCTTTGGCACGTAGCTTCGTCAACTTGATCGCAGGTGACGCTTTCGGCCTGGCCGGCCAGCAGCGACAACAATACCACAGTAGTAAATAGACAGATGACTTTCCATGCTTCAGCAATCATTGTATTCTGTTAATTTGAATAAAAGAACATTGCAGATAGCCCTGTAAAATCAACAAGTAATACAAGTTTTTTTTAACAACAAAGCCGGACCTCGGCTAAAACGTTGGAATAAAAAGCTTTCGCAGGTTCATCCTTCGTTATTGGCTATATATATATATATATATATATATATATATATATATATATATATATATATATATATATATATATCAGATAACGGATGAATGTACAAAACTTTTTATTCTAACGTATTGGTGGGGTCTGGCCTTCGACTTTTAAGCCACCTTTTATGATATGTGCCGTACATACAGCTGCTTCCTTGTGTGATTCTTTGATTCAACTGGCTAAACTCTAGAATCACTGTTTTCCAAATGTGTTCATGACCTCGCAAGTGACCAGAAAAATATTCCTGCCGAGCATGTGGCCGGAGGTGTCGTTGCGCCTGTTTTGCCGCTATGTATCCGGCCGCAGCTCTTCCTGCGATAGCAGCGGTGGTCGCCCAGCCGTTTCACCCAGGCTGTGTTGGGTTAAGGTACGCCATAGCATTATAATATTTACGCAAGATCGGACAAGCCATCTGCCTTAAGAACCTGATATACTCAAGGGTCGCGCACTAAACAAAATCGATCCACCAGATGCCCATCTTAGACGAAATTCTCGTACTTGTTAGCTGTATTTAGATAACGTATTATTGAAAATCAGTCCACTACCAGAATAATTGGTCTTACCAGATTGTATACGGCTTAAAAGAGTACGTTCATCTACAATTCCGTTGAAGGTGTTGATAAAAAAAGCAATTCATCTGATAAAAATATTCAAACGTTTGGAAAGTGTCTTGAATGTTATAAGAATACCTGAGCTCATCATCACTACAATCCTGGTGCTTCAATCATAACTAGGAAATCAATTTCATTACTACTAACATTAACAGCGCCCATGCACTACGAATTTCTTAGTCAAGTTGCTCTCGATCTCTTCATCACACCATGACGTGCTGAAACGCGCCTCTAACAGGATAACCAGGGATAATGGGAGTTCCTAATTATCTTGCCATAGGAAGAAAAGAAAAGACGCTATAGCTTTATTTTTCTTTGCTGAAGCCAATCGCACTCAATGTATATGAAGATATATTCCTACCGACACTAACGTATTTGCGGTATATCTGACTAGATAGCTATAAACGTCGGCCAAAGCTAAAAATATTTCTATTTCATGAAGTATGCCAGGTAATCATAAAAGCAACACGGAAAATTGTGCCTACGAATATTTGCAAATAAACTGTGGCGTTAAGGAAAAATGGGGCACTGTGAATTTTTTCAAGGTGAACGTGACCCCTAAACTGAATGAAATTGTTTAAAAGCTGCAATTAGGCATCGCGTTTCGTATGATTGCGCGAGCTTTTTGGTTGATTATCCCGTCCCTATTGTCACGTCTTGAAAGGAGCATAAATCTGTACAGAGCAGTGGGATTTTTTCCATGAACAGGTGACGATATCACTGTTTTAGAAGAGTGCTTCTGCGCTGACGAAGAAATTGAGTATTGCTTAATTTCGTGTCATATGCGACTTGCGTACGAGTTATGCGCTACAGTTTTAACACAATCGTCCTAGAATAAGGTTACATTTAACACGTACCTTGTGAAGAACCTCTGGTTGACTTTTCAACTTCGAATGACTCGGCCTAAAATGTCTACGCGTGCGACAGAGCAACTGCAATACACCACGTACGCCAGGATGAGAAGCGTGTGTGATTGCACGATAAACCGCAAGTGCAGCCGTGCGTATTCGTCAACACGTGCAGTTCAGCAGACGGTCGAGGCAACTGCGGGCAGGATATCCGCAATGTAAAAGAGCACGGACGTCGCTTTTGAAGAATAAATAATCAACATTAGAACGCAGTGGTGTAGTAATCAGATGGTCTTTTATTTTTCACTACACGTTTGTAGTGAAATGTCCAATAGTCTTTAGAGGTTGTTTATATTGTAAAATTGGTAGTAAGCGTTCGAACACACCTTTTAACTAATACAGCTACCAAAGGCATTCATGACTTGAATTACTTGCTTAATCAGTATTCATAGACGTAAGTAGTCGGGATGGAGATGTATCACTAATCCTCTAGGTGGATAAATTTACGTTAAACGATGTTTCAGCTGAAAAACACCAAACGATATTTTGCAGGCTTATATCATTACACCGTATATATTAAACTACATTTGGTAGGAGGCATTTCAACTGCGTGTTATACCGTTTCCTATAACGGGAGGAATCAACAATGTTTTTTTAATATTCTATGTTTCGTTTGCATAAGACCAATAAGTGTGCTGCAACATCATCGTGAAGCCGCCTACTTGTTTACCTACATCGCGTATTACAAGTATTTATTTATTCACTTATTTATTTGTTAATTTAATATAACTGCCAACCCTCATAGAGGGTCATAACAGAGAGGACATACATGAAGAAGGTAGAATGTTCATAAAGTTTCTTAATACCTTGGCAACTCACAATTAAAACTGGTATTCCCTTAATTAACAACTCAACATTCAAATAACGATTCAAGAACAATTCTAAATTCACAGTCATTATTCAAAATATTTGCTATGAACGTGAAGCCACTTACATTACTTAGCACTGAAAAAAAATTAATTTAGCGATCACGTAAATGCGCTTCTACGGCATTTTCGAAGTCAGGGACATCCTTTATAACAACAATTTCGTCCGGCAGTTTGTTCCACATTTACTATGACACCAGAAAAAAAAAAGAATATCGAAATGTGTCAGTATTTGTACGGTCTGGTTGTATGACGCAATTGGGGTTAGTTCGGGGATTTCTTTTGCCTGGGGAATGTAAATACCAGCGCTTATCTATCTTCAGTTGATCATGCATTATTTGAAACAATAATTTCAGCCTATATTTATTTCCACGTAGTTCAAGAGGATCTAGGTTGCATCTCAGTAACACCAGTGTTACTGATTCCTTCCTTCAGTTCGTTGAACAAATAAAGCGCGCCGATAGTCTCTGTGTTCTTTCTAGCTTCTTCTTAAGAGTGACTTGATGGGGACTCGAAACAAGGGATGAATATTCTAGTAGTGTCCTAATGAAGTAGGTGTATGCAATATGTTTTACGTTGCGTGATGCATTCTGCAGCTTCTTCCTCTATAAAGATAACTTTTGATAGGATTTCGTGCAAACGTTATCTATATGCTCATTTCATGTCAATTTTAGCGTAATTGTTACGTTTATACGTACTTGTGAGTCAGATTTGATATCATTTTTCATAAGTACATATAAAGGGCTGCCTAGACAATTAACCTAGCTTTCTGTAAATTATTGTCTAGTTTTCAAAGCACAATGTATGCTACACTGCTGGAGCGCATCATCAAAATTATTCTGGCGTGTGAACTATAGTTGACAAATTGCATGTTGTAGTAACACCACCCACACGATGTGAATATTTTATCAAGTTGTTGTTCGGGTAAACTTAACCATATAATCGTGTGCTGTTACGTACGTCTGATGTAGCTTCAAGTTCTCCGAACCGTCTTGCCTACGAAGTTCAAAATGGCAGGCCATGATTTTCTCCTACAGCTTGTTCGTGTTTAAACTTTGGCAAAATACCTTTTTGCTGGGAGCGGGTACTAATAGGCTTTTTCTGTTCATTGCACGAGATACCCGTAAGTTCACAAAATATCATTACATACATTTCACGACTTTTTCGCCACTACTGTGGCGTAACAGTAGATGATATGACCGCGAAACTTACCATAAACGTTCTTTAAAATTAGAAAGGTAAAAAAAAAGCCTTAGTGGTTATTTAAAACCGGGACCTTTTCTTCGTCTCGCAAATGACTACGAAACATTTTTAAAGGTGAGGCCCAACACCAGTTGAACAGTGCGCAGTTGAACAGTTAAGAAGTGCTTGAGTCGTAAGGCCATTGTCACTAAGTTAATCTGCCTCACACCGTGGCATGTATGATATGAAAAATGAAAAAAAAATAAATTAGACAACTGACCCCGTGCGCAATTGTATCTGAAGAGAGACGCAAATATGCTCGAATAATTATGAGCACGTGAGACATAGGCGCGATATTTTCTTGCGGGCAAAATGCATGAAAATTGACGCAGACGTGCAGGCGTGTGACTCCTCGTGCGCAAGCGATAGCCTGTAATAATAAAAGCTCTCTATGATAAGGCTCTGTTGTGGCACGTACCATGTGAGTGGGTTGAATTCTGTTTTCAATTGTGAAGTGGTTTATCTAAGTATCGTGACAATCGGTGTATCAGAAGAAAAAAAAATGCAGACTAGGCCAGAAAAGGTGTGTTTCATTGTACGCTGACTTGCAAGCGCAGCTGGATAGAATGTGGAGTACGTGTCGCGTTACTGTATAAAAGCAAACGTCAGAAACAACTGGTGTCTGACTGTACGGGATATCCGGTACGTCAAATCGCAAGGACGTTGCTTCTTATGAATAAGCGAATTACTTTTAAGAGGCGGTGATGTACGGGTAACACCTGAATCTTACTGGTACCAAACTATGGTGAGAAAAGCCTAGAGGCTTACGTAAAGGGTTCAACCAAAAATCACAGCATATTCACCGAGTGAATGGTGATGAGAGGGGCGAAGCGTTCGTCAGCCCGTGCGTGCTTTCGTCCGTCCGTTCGTTCTTGCTTCCATCCATCCGCGCAACCATCCATGCGTCCATCCACGCATCCATCCGTCTGTCTATGGGCCCGTCCGTGAGTCCGTCCATCCGTCTGTCCGTTTCTTCATGCGTCCATCCATCTGTCCGTTTCTTCGTGCGTCCATCCATCCGTCCGTCCATCTGCGAGTCTGTCTGTCTGTCTGTCTGTCTGTCTGTCTGTCTGTCTGTCTGTCTGTCTGTCTGTCTGTCTGTCTGTCTGTCCATGCGTCCGTCTGTGCGTCCATCTAGTGCACACTCCAAGCACCGCCACCTACCATCTCGCATCCCCTATGGCATATACCTGCTCTAGAGCGGGCATGTGCCACCAGTGGCTACTTACTACAAGTACATACATCGGAAGATGTACAGACCCACGCCTTAAGGAGCTTCGCCCCTATAACTTGAGGAAGACGCAGTGAGCCGTGGAAAGTAAACTGATAGGAGTAACCTTAAGAGACACGAAGAGAGCCGAGTGAGTCAGAAAACAAACCGGAGTTAAGGATATCACAGTTGAAATCAGAAGAAGAAATGGATATGGGCCGGCCACGTAGTACGTAGGCAGGATAACCGTTGGTCATTAGGGTTACCTGATTGGTTTCTCAGAGAAAGCAAACGCATGAGAAAAAAACAGAAAATTAGGTGAGCAGATGAGATTAATAAGTTTGCAGGTATAACGGGGCAGCAGTAAGCACGTGATGGGGTTGATTGGTGCAACCCGGTAGAGGCCAGTTCTCTACAGTAGGCGTAGTCTGATCGATGACGATGGTGATTTATTGAATGGAATTGCTTTTATTTTTGCTTTTATTTTTTTATTTATCGAATGAAATTGCTTTTATTACGACTCGTTCTCAAGAAGGTTTGCTAATATAGCTTGTAATCTTGTCTTGTTTTGCTTCAACGAAATCATGGTGTCATAATAGGCAGAATTTTAGTGCTTGTCAGTTAAATCAAGTCAAGATTGTCCTACGAATGAGCCCTCTTAACATTAGAACTTTTGATGAACCATATCGAACATATGAAGTAACTTTCAACGACTTTGCAGACGTCTGTCAATACAAATAAGCAATTGTTTTGAAGAAGCGTGGACACGTTTCTATAGTGCATAGAATTGTATACTTGAGAATTTCAGTAAATGATCCGGGCTCGCGACTTAGAACTGGAAAATTCAGTTCAATACTTACGACGCCCATATAATGCAAAGTTTTTCGTGCAAGTTGCTGCGAGTGGCCATTTTTACTATGTCATTCTGTTCTGTAACGTAGTATAGTCAGGTCGCTCTATAGTTTTTAGTAATTCTGCTTACAAACATAAATCATGCTTACTAATTTTTTCCGAGCCTATCAGTGTTTAAACTTGCCAAATATCTTCTTACCGACAGTACTATGTGTTTTGTCTGTTGCTCTAGCTCTGTATACCTGTAACGTGCTAGCAGCAAAAAGTGTCAATTTATTGCACTGCACCAGATAATCTAAATAGCAACTCGCGGCTTTACGCAAACATAACTTTGAAGCGACTTTACAGCCGGCGCTGGTCCTTGTGATCCTTTTTTCTGTGTCATCATGAGCTTGCGTTAAAATATCAGTATGAAGAAAATCCAACTATCCAGTCTATCGGCATTACTGCAATATTATCAAGTTTCCTCGTGATTGGAAGTGTTACTTGTATATTGACACGCATTTTGTTGTAAGAATAATAAAGAGTAATAATGTCAGTAAAGCGCCACACTCAAGCTCATAGACGTGCCGTTACACTAAGACAATGTTTTTATGCAGAACAGGAAAATAAATTGATCTTTGCCAAAGCCAAGGCAAAGAAACGCATAATGTAGATGTACGCATAAAAACACAGGCTCTTTTTATTTCGCTCTAAAGGACACTGTTTTGAAAACTCAGTTTACACACGTGATAAAAATATTCCCCATTTGCTCATTAGGGCAACAGGTGATACAGTATAAACATTCGTTGGTAATATCAAAACGACCTTGCTTTTTTTTCGTCATCGCAGTACAATCTGATCAATTGTTAGGCTCTCGGATTTCTTCGTCCCCCCGATGGAAGGTGCTGGGAAGACTCGTTCTCACCTGAAAAACAAACAAAGAAAAGGAAAGTGTTCCTGCAGTTTCATGAGCGCGAATTACATTGAAAACTGAACCTTGAAATCAATTCAAAAGCGAAAACTTAGAAATACAGAGCTGTTGGTTATCACATGGTTCCTTGCCGATAAATATCTGGCTGCGCACGCGCAGTGGCATTCAGGACATTTTAGGAGATTGATAACAATCGTGTAATTATCCTACTTCATAGCTTTTTTTGTTAATGCACCCATGATTTTTTTATGATTGCCATTAATACCTACAGCAAATTGGCGTTCTGACAACCAGAATATCTTCAGCTCCCCAAAATAGCCTACTAAATATATGACTTGTTTACTATAAGTATAATATTCCTAATATTATTATTGCTATTTCTTTCTTTCATCATTATTTTTATTACGGCTTATGTCAGAGAGTAATGGTTAGCTCGACACCGTTTTATTGTGAGACATTAGGTATGCTCAAGTCTTTTTGAGCCAGTAGTTGGTAACAGACAGACTTTTGCATTTGGAGGTTCACTTTTGAAGTGTGGCAGCTTGGGCTAGTTGGTATGGCAAGACGATAGTTATAGCGCAAGAACAAAACGACGACACAGAGACAAGAAGGACACGAAGGAAACGAGCGCTAAGCTCGTGTCCTTCGTGTCTTTCTTGTCTCTGTGTTGTCGTTTTGTTCTCGCGCTATAACTATCTTCACTTTTCAGTTGCGGATATCTTGTACACCTGTCATCATCTTTTATTAATTGGCCTAATGGTTCATTGCAGACCACATCTAAGGGTACTTCATCCATCTAGGGCTTCGGGCTCTCTTCTCGTGTGTTGAATTCTTGTTTACATTTATTCTGTAACTAGGATGCCTTCTTTTCCTCGCACTTTACCCTCAAAAAGACAATTCATACATTTTTATTGACTGTACAGCATGAAACTAGGTGCAACTAAATTAACAAAATATATTTTACACTAGCTTAGAGTTTATTGGCCAAAAAAAAAATGGCCAAGCACTAAGCTCTAAATATGATGGGTCGACGGTGTTTGCAAGCTTGTGATGGTATAAAGCATGCGTTATACTACACTTTTCGCAGGGCCTAATGTTTTCTGCATATGTGTATGGTATGCTTCATATTGGCAGCCACGTGAGCGCGTCTGCGTTAGTACGCGCGCTTCATTTGGCCGTTTTTAATAAATGCATCACACTTTTTCTCCATTATGTTTTTTTAACCATGCAATCACGTTCTTTGCGTTCTAACAAGACGCAAAAGATCGCACTAGCGACTTGTTCAGGTGCATTTTGGTCTCTTCATTCATTGGGCGCATGCCTTTCTCTCTTAGCAGCAGTTCCAGTTAAACTAGTAACGACAGTACGCCAGAAATGGCGAGTGCGCTTGTCGCCATCGATGCTATTCCATCGACGAAGATGGCGCTAAGACAGAACCAAACACACCTGTCAAGCAACACCATTGGAACGCTTTCTTAGCTTCACCGGTGTTTGCTCTGAAGAAGTACTTAAAATGATTTAAAGATTTTAAAATTCTGTATCCACATTGGAATCATTGTCTCTCGTGCACTTTTTCGTTTTATAATTTGTGTAGATTTGTTGTGGTCCAAAAGAGCATAGCATTTATTATTATATCCATTTGTATATATTAATCTAGGTTTTATAGAAACGAAAAGTAGCCGATGTGGTGATAAAATCACCGAAATTTGTGCAAGTTATTTTAGTATAAAATGGAACAAACGTACGGACACAATATTGATGTGATCTAACAGACAATGGTGCCTTTGAAATTATAGGCAATGTTAATATAAGTTATCACAAAGTAACACTCGCCAATAACTTGTAGTAACACCCCCTATACTTTTCACGGCGTGATTTTCAGCTATATTCCATGAATATCACGTCTATAACCAAGAAAATGAGCCCTTATGTGCACACTACTTTCCTACAAACCTACGGAGTTTAACGCAGGCTGAGCAACACTCGCACAGGCTGGCGTTTGGATCCACGATCCCTTGGCACGTAGCAGAGTCTACTTCATCGCAGGAGATGCTTTTAACCTTTTGGACAACGAGTGAAACCACCGCTGCTGAGAAGAGTAGGGCTATGAATTTCCAAGCTGGAGCTTTCATGATTCCTGTTGGGTGCAATGAAACATTGACAGCACATTAAACCAGCGCCCTTTGAGCTGCTAACTACTGCAGCTTCGGTTGGATATGTATATAAAGGCAACTATCTTTTGTAGCGGGCTTCAACATGAGCTAAAGAAACATGACGATAGTTATAGCGCGAAAACAAAACGACGACACAGAGACAAGTAGGACACGAAAGACACGAGCCTTCTTGTCCTTCTTGTCTCCGTGTCATCGTTTTGTTTTCGCGCTATAACTATCGTCATGCCATACCAACTAGCCCAAGCTGCCACACTTCTAAATAAACAGGTACTTTTCCCAGAATCCCCCAAAATTACAGCATATCCACGGAGTGAACGAAGATGAGCGTGGCGAAGCGTCCATTCCGTCCGTCTGCCTGCCTGCCTGCCTGCCTGCCTGCCTGCCTGCCTGCCTGCCTGCCTGCCTGTCTGTCTGTCTGTCTGTCTGTCTGTCTGTCTGCCTGCCTGCCTGCCTGCCTGCCTGCCTGCCTGCCTGCCTGTCTGTCTGTCTGTCTGTCTGTCTGTCTGTCTGTCTGTCTGTCTGTCTGTCTGTCTGTCTGTCTGTCTGCCGGCCTGCCTGCCTGCCTGCCTGCCTGCCTGCCTGCCTGCCTGCCTGTCTGTCTGTCTGTCTGTCTCTCTGTCTGTCTGTCTGTCTGTCTGTCTGTCTGTCTGTCTGTCTGTCTGTCCGTCCATCCGTCCGTCCGTCCGTCCCACCCCCACTATAATCACCAACAAAACAAAATGCTCTAGAGCCATCTAGTGATCTTAAATACAATTTTACTTCTACACAAAACGCCATCCAGTGAGCAATTTTCAAACTAGAGCTGGCTATGTACTGTTGACGGAGGAGGGAACGAGCCACACCCTAAATAGCTTCAACCCTAAATGTATGCGCACATCAGCTGTTTCGTCGTAGTGAGCAACATAATAAAACTGGCCGCCTTGCATTAGAAGATCGTTACCGCGCAATTAGACACGATAGTGTTTCATGCTGGGGTCAACCACGGCTCTAATGACGCGTTTTCGTCACGGCGCGAAATGACTCGGCTACAAGAGCACGTCATTGAGTGCACTAAGGTTGAGGTATTAGTGTACATATGTACCGTTCAGGGAACTCACAGGTCAATAACCTCACCACATTTTTGCTATCTGTAGCGAGAAAGGGTGACGGGCTCGAAGGACTCGCTGTAAAGATGACATTACGATGTGCGCGCTATGTCGCGAAGTAGGTGCTTTGTACGTCCCGTGCTCTTCACGCAATTTTCCGTTTCAGTTACGAGGAGCACGAAGGCCACTTCCTTCACTGTAGCGGCCGCTTTCGTGGAAGGACCGTGCTACTCACACACAAACGAATTCCATCTCTGAGAGTTACTGATTCTTGCTTGTTCTTTGTATACTTGGGCGTTGGCTTCGTGGGCCCTTCATTGTGTTCGGCCAGTGTGTTTTATCTGTAACATTTGATACCACTCACCCTGTATGTTCCTTTAGTAAGACTATTGTGGTAGAGAGAGAGAGAGAGAGAAACGAGAAAAGAGGAAGGCAGGGAGGTTAACCAGATGCTAGTATCCGGTATGCTAACCTACACTGGGGTTAGATCAAGGGATCGTAATCTTGCATGCGTAAAGAGAGGCTCATTCCAAAGGGCCATGGAGCGTTGGCGAGCAAGCATTCGGAGCCTCCTAGCAGCGTCCGTTCTTGAGAGAGGTATTGACTGGTCGTTCTCTTCTGTATGGGCTGAACGGGCAGCTTGATCAGCTCGTTCGTTACCGATAATTCCACAGTGGCTTGGCAACCACTGAAATATAACGTGGTGCCCTTTCTCTGTTATGTGGTGTAGCATTTCTGCTGTTTCAAATACCAACTGCTCGTGTGGACCACGGCGTAGATTTGACAGAAGTGACTGCACTGCCGCCTTGCAGTCGCAAAATATCGTCCACCGTTGCGTGCTTTGGTCGTTAATGAAACGCAGCGCAGCGCGAAGCGCTGCAAGCTCTGCTGCCGTTGTTGTGGTTGCATGAGCTGTCCTGAATTTGATGGTTGTGGCGTGCGTTGGAATAACGACCGCCGCAGTAGAGCTGTTTGGCAGGACGGAGCCGTCGGTGTAGACGTGGGTGCAGTCTTGGTACTTCTCGTAAAGCAGAAGTAATGCGAGCTGCTTGAGGGCTGGTATTGAGAAATCACCTTTTTTCCGAATGCCTGGTATTGTCAGGTAGATGACTGGCTGTTTGAGGCACCATGGAGGATTTGAAGGTCTCGCCGCGGGCGTAAAACCAGTTGGTAGGGAGTCACCATGTGTAGTTATTGTTCGACAAAAGGAAGTATGAGGTCTATCCACTGGTAGAGAGGCTAGGTGGTGGTGGGGATTCCGGGCCACATGCCTTATGTGTATCCTCAAAGCTTCAATTTCAATATGGGTCTGCACGAGGTGGTCTTTGGCTATAGCTATAGTCGCCATTGTTGAGGCACCCTGAGGCAGACCTAGACATATTCGAAGCGCCTGTGCCTGAACGCTTTGTATCATGCGTCGACTTGTTTTGCTGGCGTTTGATAATGCAGGAAGACTGTATCGTAAAAAGCCAAGGAAAAGCACCCTGTACAGTCGTAACATAGCATTAGGCTGCATTCCCCAAGTCTTTCCAGCGAGAAACTTGAAAAGATGGCATATGCCTGTCAATCGCTTTTTCAAATACGACACATGAGGGCTCCATGATAAGTCTCTGTCGACTATGACACCCAGAAATTTGTGAGATCGACGATATGGTATATTTTGACCGTTAATTGACACTCTGTAATTCGACATGGGTTTGCGCGTAAATGCCAGAAGAGCGCACTTTCCGTAGGAAATTTCCAGGCCTCGATTGCGTAGATACAAAGCAGTTGAAGTAGCAGCTCTCTGTATTCTCGCTCGTAACTGCAGGCGAGTTACCGCAGATGTCCATATGCAGATGTCATCAGCGTATGTTGATAGATAAATATTGTTTGGTAGGTGTGTATGGAGAGCAATTAGTGTTATATTGAATAGCACGGGGCTCAGTACACCACCCTGAGGGACGCCACGACAACTGAAATGTGTAGACGTGTTCCCAGTCTCTGTACTCACAAAATAGGATCGCATTTAGAGATAACTGCGTACCCACTTAAACATTCGGCCACCCACTCCAATCTCTTCTAGTGCGGCAAGGACGGATTCATGTGTCACGTTATCATAGGCTCCTTTGACGTCAAGGAACAGAGAGGCGCAAAGACGCTTATGGCCTTTCTCGTGTTCAACGTACGTGACTAGATGGATGACGTTATCGATCGATGATCGACCACGTCGAAAGCCAGCCATGGCATTTGGGTAGATCTGATGATACTCCAAGTACCACTCGAGTCGGCCGAGAATCATTCTCTCCATCACTTTACCCACGCAACTGGCCAATGCGATCGGGCGATAGGAGGAGAGTACCAATGGTGATTTGCCAGGTTTCAGTAATGGTACTAGACGACTAGTTTTCCAACTTAATTGGACAGTGCCCTCTAGCCAACAATCATTATATAGCTGAAGTAGAGCTATTCTCGCGCGCTCACCCAGATGACACAGGGCTCTGTAGGAGATTCCGTCAGGTCCTGGTGCAGAGGTACGTTTGCATGAAGCGAGTGCTGCTTTGAGCTCCTGAATGGTGAACGGGAAGTCCGTAGAGGAATCACGTGGTGGCGGACAACTGCTCGAAAGTGGTGAGCTGCTGATGGCTGTAGTTTGCCCTGATAATCCGGCACAGAACTCTTCAGCAACGTCCATATCTGGTCGATTTTGGTGAAGGGCTAAGGCCTTGAATGGTGACTTCTGAATGGGCGATGACCGCAAACCTCTAACCGTCGTCCATATGTGCGATAAAGGCTTACGAGGGTCGAGTGACTCGCAGAAAGTAATCCAGCGTTGGAATGCTAGCTTGTCCAACCGACGTTTGATCTTCTTCTGCATACGTCTAGCCGTCCGTAAATCTTCTATGTCCTTTGTGCGCCGGTACCTTCTTTCAGCTAGTCGTCGCAAGGCTCGAAGCCGCTCCAGCTCTATGTCAATGTCCATGAATCTTGCAGGGCATGGGATCGTACACACAGTCTCTTTTACAGTGCTCTGGATGGCCTCTTGTAAATCGGATATGTGTTTTTGGCATTGGTCTTCCATACGAGACTGAAATTTTTTCCAGTCCACTCTTTTAACCATGTCGCGCACTTTAGGAGGCGACAATCTTCTGATCTTGACGTATGTTGGAATGTGATCACTCCCGTGCGTTTCTATATCCGTGAACCATTCAGTATGTTTCACTAGGCTTCGCGAAACAAAAGCCAAGTCGAGACAGCTACTGTATGTGGAGCCACGTAAAAATGTAGGACTGCCGTCGTTCAGTAACCAAAGTTGGTTGTCGGAGGCAAAAGACACCAAGCTTCTGCCCTTCATGTTGGTATTCTGACTTCCCCATAATGTATGATGAGCGTTAAAATCTCCGATGATAACACACGGGTCAGTAGTTAACGCTATGATGTCTCGTAGTCTTTTTTGATCGAAACGGCTTGATGGTGATAGGTATGCGCCAACCACCGTGATGTTGAGCCTCCTCTTTTTCACTCTTAAGCAAACGTATTGGTTTCCGTCATGAGGTGGTACAGGTTGAAAGTTGTAAGTGAGGTCTCGGCGAATGTACACCAGAACCTTGCTGCTTTCAGTAACAGTAGACGACATAAAAGGTTCGTATCCCGAGAGTCGTATTGCACTCGATAAGTTCGACTCACAGATGACGATTACGGGAAACATATTGACGTACACAAATTGACGAAAGTCACCAATGCGCGATATCAGTCCCCTGGCGTTCCACTGCAGTATTGCTGCTTTACGAACCTCCTCCCTGAAAGACAGTCGTGGGTTAGCCATGGTTTACTCTAGGGCTGCTAGCACTGGACTAAGCGCGTCCAGTACTTGAAGGGCATTTTTGGCTGACGGTGTATTCATGTCGTTTAACAACATGCGAATGGTGTCCACTAATGATCTTAGCATCACCATCACGCGATGATCTGGCTTCCCGGCTGTTGCAGCATTTTGTGCTTGTTCTTGAGGTGGCTTCTGTTGAGGCTCAACACGTCGTGTAGGCGGCTTCTGTTGAGGCTCAACAGATCGTCTAGGCTGAAGGAGTGGCCATTCCTTTGGAGAGAGAGATCTTCCGGCATCTTCTCTTTCAGCGCAGATGTTTGCCGTGCTAGGAGCCGCGCCTGTCGATTTCACCTGAGTTTCTGACTTGTCGTCAGATTTTGCACTGTCCTTCGTGAGGACCTTCGACGATGGCGGCGCCTTCGCCTTACTTTTTGCGCAGCTTCTCTGTGAGTCGAGTTGTCTCGCACCATTTGCCTCAGAATATAAATCTCTTTCTTAATCTGAGGACAGTCCTTGGAGGAAGCACTGTGAGCGCCTTGGCAGTTGGGGCATTTCAACGTAGTTGCATTACAGTCGTCTTCTGAGTGGTGTTCAGCGCATCGGGGGCACACTGCGGAATTTCTGCAAACGCCCTGCACGTGGCCAATCTTCTGGCACTTTAAACACTGCATAGGCTTCGGAATAAATGGGCGAACCTGGTGACGGAAATGACCAACCTTCACGTAAGAGGGAAGACAGTCACCCTTGAATGTTATTCGCACACAACGAGAGTTGCCTAGGCGACCAGCATGCACAATGACGTTGTTTTCGCTCACTGGTTTTATCAGTACAGGAAGATCTTCATTGGTGATTTCAGTGTCTATGTCATAGATAACTCCTGTTACGGTGTCACCATTCGCTGGTATGATGGATCGGACTTTGATGTTTCCCAGCTCCGACACATGCTGTAGCGTGTTCAGTGCACTCGGGTTCTTCACGTCGATTGCCAAAATATTCTTCCTCGTGTTTATCCTGATGTCCTTAATCTCGTTAGGCACAATGTTTTCAAGGTACAAGGACAGTGCTTGCCTGTTGAGGAAGCGTAGATTGGCAGTAGTAGTCTGCGGCACAAACAGAATGGAGTGAGGCCATCGCTGAGGCGCTGTCCTCACAGTGGCTGTACTTGATGCCGATGATGCGTTCATGATTCTTCGTTTGGCCTTGCGGTAGAGCACAGGTTCGAAGCCGTCTTCCGAGGACTCGTAGTCTGATGCAGAGTACGGCTCGGTGTCCTCGCTCTCACTAGATGTATTACCACGCTTTCTTGAAGCAATACCCGTGGATGAACTGGTACCGGGCGGGATCTCCGAGGATTGTACATCCATGACCGCGATGTAGGGGGCTGGAGACCCCGCTGTTGCGCTGTGGAACGCAGAAAATACAGCACAGACCGAAAGATGTGTTCCACAAGAGAATCACTTCGTCTTCCTTCCCTATTGTGGTAGAGCAGCGCATTAGGCATTAGGCCTTCCTAGCTGCTTGCCCTTTTTCGCGTACATTATGATCTGTTGCAATAACATCCATTACTTCGCGCTTTTGGCGAAGCAACCCACGTTAAGCACTCAGCCACTTCTGTGAACGAACGTTGAACTTTCGTGTTAGACCCCATTCCGTGAAGGCCCGTTTCTCTTTGGTGTTATACCAATTCCTATGACATAGGCGTCAGCCTTGGACAGATTTATTTATTTATTTATTTATTTATTGAAAATACCTTACAGGCCAGAAGGCATTGAGTAAGGGGGGTTACAGTGAAAAATCGCATGTAAGTTTCAAAATAAAAACGGTACAATGTCGGTTAGTAATAAAAAAAATTAACAAAGCAATAAGTCAGCAATACGTAAACATGGCGATGAAGTATATAAGAACACTCCGTAACATAAAAACGCTCGGAAAAGAAGTAAAAGAACGTCAAGATGAAATAATAAGGAAATGCGTCTGAACTTTTTGCCGAAACGTGTTGGGGTTGCTATCAGAGGCGATATCGTCGGGAAGATCATTCCACATGCGGATGGCTTGTGGTAGTGCGGATGTGTTGAACGCGTTCGTGTTTCCAAAAATGCGAGTGAAGCTGAGATGGTTATGTAATCTGCGTGACGTGTAGAGCGGGCGTTGAAGGTGCAACGACGATGTTTTGTTACTGTAGACGTACTTATGAAATAGGCATAACAAGGACACGTGACGACGAACATTTAATGCTTGGAGGGAATGATGGAGTTTAAGCTGAGTCACACTGGAATTGATGTCATAGTTTCTAGAAATGTAACGGGTGGCTCTGTTCTGGATTGTTTCCAGCATGTTAATTTGATACTGAGCGGAAGGGGACCAAACAGATGAGGCATATTGAAGTTGCGGGCGGACGAAAGTTAGGTATGACATTTTGCGAATGTTAGTGGGACAACGACGAAGGTTTCGGCGTAAATACCCCAATGTTTTGGAGGCTTTTGCACAAACGTTAGTGATGTGATCAAACCAGGAAAGCCCTGGTGTAAGGTGGATGCCAAGATACTTGTAAGAAGTCGCCGTGGAGAGCCTGTCACATTGCATATGGTAAGTGAAGTTAGATATGACCTGTTTACGTCCAAAAGAAACAACTTTACACTTATTAGTATTCAACCTCATAAGCCAAGTGCTGCACCAGTTAGAAATAGTGTTCAGATCATCTTGAAGGATGGAGTGATCGTTAGGACAGTTTATAGGTCTGTAGAGCATGCAGTCATCAGCGAAGATTCTGATATGCGATGATATGTTAGTTGGGAGGTCGTTGATGTAGATAAGAAAAAGTAATGGGCCAAGAACGCTCCCCTGTGGGACGCCAGAAGAGACATACGAAGAGGGAGAGGAAGAATTATTAACGATTGTGAACTGCTTGCGAAGTGACAGAAAATTGCGTAGCCAAGATAAAGTGAGGGAGTCTAATCAGAGGGCAGATAATTTTTAAATAAGATGTATGAAAGAAACTTATTTAAAAGTCATATACGTCGCTCTAGTGTTTTAACTAGATGTGGGCAACTCCCACGTTGAAAAATAAATACCTAACCTTTCAGCCACTTCGCGGGCCCATTGGGCTGCATGCCCATAGTTGTCCCTCTTGTGTAGGACTGAATCGAGCTGCGTCTCACCGCTGTTCAGTTGTTTTCCTTATCGCTGCATATTACAGATAGTTGCCAGAGCATATGGGTGAGATTCATGATGTCATGTCATTTATTGCATGCTGGAGGAATACAGAACTCGGGATAAATATAGTTAATTAACCGCGAGTTCGGGTGAGTTCATATTTTTAACAGCATTACCGTAATGACCTGATCTCTGTTAGCTGTGTGGAGGGGGCAAGTCTCTGCGTCCTAGGTCGAAGTGTTTAGTTAGCTCGCTGTACCATATGAGGTGATTCCTGGATTTTCTAACCTCGGCATTTTACATTGTGGCTGGATTGTTGGCAAGTCCTCTTGCAGCACTATAGGTAGTTTTTTTCGGAGTTTGCGACAGCACGTTGATTTTCACGTTAGGAGGAGGTAGATTTCCACGTTAGGAGGAGGATTCATAACATTTCCCTTCAGCATTGCCAGAGCCTTTCCAGAAATTGCTCTTTTGACAAATGCTAGGGCGGTTCCCCTGTTATCGCGGTGGATCCTCGATCTATGTTGGTCTGAAAGTGCCGATGCAATGGCTACTCGCTTACAATTTTCTAATTCTGTGGTGTAGGTGAAAGCCGAGTTCACTAGTTCACCTATCGCATTTGCCAGCACTGTTGTGAAGGCTCGTTTGTTGCACACGAAAGCCACATCGCCAAACGAGCATTCCCGAGCCTGATTGTTAGCTTTTTCTTGCAGGGTTTTGACTCTGGTTTGTCTTCTGCTTACATTAGGAAGGGCGTGAGAAATCCTTCCAGCTGTTGTAGGCCCGTGTGCTCAGATTTGGGTGCACGTTAAAGAACCCCAGGTGGTCTAAATTTCCGGAGCCCTCCACTACGGCGTCTCTCATAATCATATAGTGGTTTTGGGACGTTAAACCCCACATATCAATCAATCAGAAATCCTTCCAGCAGGCATAGCTGTAACATTGTCCTTCAGATCACTTGAGATTTTTGTGGTTGCCACTTATGGCTGTTAATCTTGCAATGATTCGCTTGAGGATGTGTCTTCTTGATTGCGTTGCCTGTAGTGTAACCTCAAGGTAATTTCCTCTAATACAATGTGCACCACAAGCTGCACGAGTCTTTCAGTTTCGGTGTACACAGATATGTCTCCTCTGTGTGGGCACCATCCACATGCTTCTCACTTCTCTAGTCAGGCTGGTTAATCCGCCTGTTTCAAGATTACCTACTAGGTGCCAGCTCTATAGCTTGTTCTTGAGCTCTGGCGCTCTTTCACAGCCCGTAACAGCCACTCTGTTTTGGGTATAGTAAATTTATTTACATAAAACAGCTCATGATCATGCATCAGTGTAGGATTTTAGCTGTGGGAACTGGGCGTGTCAATAGCATTTTTGGCTGCTTACAGATCGCAAAAAAAGAAGAACCGATGAGAAATCCATGCGCAAAGGTAGGCTGCAGTTCTGGAGGTAGAAGTTAGAGTAGTTAAGTGGTACTAGGGGCAAGGGACTCTCGAATTCACTAACTGCATTTACTATAGAGCCACCACATTCGGAAGCACCAAACCCTTATAGGGTTCTGTATGGCCCTAAGTAAATAGCTGCGAAGTTCAGGAAAACACCATTGTGAAGACGTACAACACTTTTATGGGGGCAGTGGATCTTTTAGATATCTCGATGACATCCTAAAGATGTTTTCTGAAATCGAATACCTTTTGCCGGTCTTTTTTTTTCAGGTTGTTGATATGAGTTTCTGGGTAGGTAACTTCTCTATCACAAAGGTTGAAAGGTTGCAGTGCTCTAGAAATCGCCAAAAAGAGCAGCTTAGTTGTTCAGCGTTGTGCACTTCATTAGTGAGCTAGCTTTTTTTTTTCTTCTCAGAACAAGGACATATTGAGAAGAAGAGGCGGCAATCTCTTTGCGTGGCAGAAAGTGTCGCAAAGAAGAACAGAAGAGGACCACCAGATCCGAACCCTAATGCTCAAGCATGTAAAAAAAGTTGTCCCCTGGCCTTAGGTTTCACAACGACAGCACTCAAAATAACCAGCTGCAAAGTTCACCCTGTGTATTTGTTAGTTTGTTTGCTTGTGAGTGAGTGAGTGAGTGAGTGAGTGTGTGTGGTGTGTGTGTGTGCGTGTGCTTTCACGAAGTGCGAAACTCATTTGCGTATTAACGAAAACAGAAATTGTTTGATTTTTTGCAATAGCTGAGTCTCTAGTTTCCTGAAATCAAAGAAATGAGTTGTAAAGAACATTATCCTAATAAATACGACCTGTTATCGCACTGATAGCATTCACTTCATTCTTGAAACGCTAATTCTTTTGCTATCTTACTTCCCCGTAAGCAGACCGTAAAAAGCAACATTAGAAATATTTTTACGCCAATAGGCTCAATTTAGACTATTAGAGAAGCTTTTTTTTAGCGCAGTCTCTTCTAACTTTCTCCAAATACATACCAAACAGCAATATGGATGGGCTGGCTGTTAATTTTACCTTTATAGTACGAACAGACAAAATCTTTATTTCGCCAGAGTGAGAAAATAACTTGACAAAAAATTAAGCATTTCGTGAGTCCCTGTTTGCGCTGCTACAGCTGGGACGTTACAATAGATAAAGCTATACCGCGAATACTTCATAATTTTTTGTAAAAATTAGGAGCTACAATTGAATTGATATCACTGTTTAGAAGCCGCTACTTTTCGACACATCTCATATGATTACGGGAGGCTTTAGATGAAGAACTGACACGACTCTGACGTAGTGAAGGTAAGGCAAATCGTAACAAAGTATTAACCAATCTTTTATGTCAAGAAACGATATCACTTTGCGAGAATCACTTAAATTTGCTGCATAGGTTCAGGCTTGCTTATTCGCTTGCCAAACACTGTTTACGCATAAGGCACAGTGTATATTTGTATTAGGAACTTTCCAAAGCAAAAATTAATTGAGGCACATACCGCTGGGAGAGCTTCCAGTTCACTTTTGAGCTCTGGAGTTGTTTGGCGTAATTTTGCGACCACGTCTCAAAACGCAGAGGTCCTATACACTAGGCCAGGATGCGACAGGTGCGGGATTGCAGGCCGATCAGCAAACGTAGCAGAGTGGAATCACAAATGCACCTTTTTTTGTGCAGCTGAATCTTTGATAGAGGCAACTGTTTCTTGGCTACACGGGATATCCGGAATATGAAGCAGCAAAAAACGCAACTTTTGATGAATAAGCAAGAGTATTTAGGAATCAGTCATATTGTTTAGAACGAATATACTTTGGGACTTTATTACAGTAGCAAAGAAATTGCTCTACCTGACTGCCCTATTTTCAAATTTTGGCATAACCCCAAATTACTAATAAGCAATTGAGAAAATTGTGCTGGGAATTGTTCACATGTGTGTTATAATATGGAAATTTAGCTTCTATGTATACTTCTTTACATTACCATATTACGAGACCGTAAAAAATCCCGGAGGGGGGCAGTCTTTACGTTTATGGCCACACCTTAGAAAGGCACCTTCGTTCATGGCTATATACGCGATATTCGCTTTTCGGGGGCCACAGCCATCAAGTCAAAAGCAGCCGAACGACGAGTGTGACTTGCACTCACCTTGTTTCAGCCGGCTTACCGACGCTAGAAGAACCTAGAATACCGAAACCGTAAACGTGAAAAGCCTATTGTAACAGAACGTGTTGTTGGGCCAGTTGGTAGATCATTTTTAGAAACTTAATTTGAGCGCAAACAAACAACCCACTCACGCACCCGCACACCCAAGCATCAAACAAGAACAGCGCTCACTGCACAGTGTCCACTCGAGTACGCGCTGTGCATCTTTGATGCCTGGGATAGTGTATGTGTGTGTGTGTGTGAGTGTGTCGTGTGTTTGAGCACAAATCAGGTTTTTAGGAGTGAAAGACCTAGAGTCCTAGACTGGCTGCACAGCAGGCGCCATCAAGCGGGGTGAAGATGAAGCAAGCAAGCACAAATAGTTATTGCAGAAACATTTGGAATTTCTATTCTTTTGTAGGTCCCTTGCAGCGGAATAGTTACGAATGAGTTGCCTTTTCGATATTTTCCGCTCATAAACACTACATGCAGTAACAAACGTGTACAGTGAATATGATGCTGATGCTGATGGCCTCTGATGGATGGCGCTTACCCACAAAGGGGGATGGGCCAAGAACCAGGCGGCAGGATACCTAAATGAAACTAACTGAAAATGAAGCCAATCTGATAAAGAAGCTTAAAATAATACTACCAAAATACAAAAATGTGTGCTGAGCAAGCGGTCAAACCATCTTTTGTTTTTGAAAGACATAACTACGAATTATAAACTAAAGATCTGAAAAGGTAGTGGTTCACTAGCATGGTAATCTTTTAGTTGCGTTGATGTAATCAAACACAGCGGAGCATACATCCCTGTGGCAGTAACCAAATGAAGTTCCGCCAAATGATAAAATTACTGGTAAATTTACTTGTATTCCTAGCTTTTGTAATGGGGCTACTAAAAATCTTTTTCTCTGATAAGAATAACGATGACAGAATAAAAAGAAATGTTCAATTGTTTCAATTTCGTTGCACCAAATGCATAGCGGTGACGCCTTGAGCTGAGCTTTATTAAGGTAATAATTTAGTTGTGGAACTGCACAGCGCAATCCGGTATAAGTGACCTCTAACTGGCGAGATACACACCACTGTTTATTCCAGCAATAGCTCAAATGCTCGAAATCTTTGAATTTATCCAAATTACCTTTTCCCCATTGCAGGCAAGCATTTCGGAACCTTAGCGCGGTTACGTAAGCCGTATCTGGCAAAACTGGGATGGTGGGCCCACCAGGGATACTGCTGCTAAAGAGTCCGCCATTTCGTTCAAATATAATCCGCGGTGGCCTGGTACCCATAGCAAATGCAGTTTTTTTAAGTTTTTCGGTACTAAATGCCGAAACGTATTCATGAGCTCTGAATTTACTGCAGCAGAAAGTGCATTACAAACTGATAATGAATCTGTAATGATAACTGCTAATGATTCGCTTGAGGGTAATTTGCGTAGGGCAAGAACAATGGCCAATAATTCTGCCATGAATACCGGGGTATAATCTGGGAGTCGAATTGAAAAGGACCAGTCCAAAGAAGGAGAGAAGATGCCAACCCCAGCCTTTTCTTTTGACACAGATGCATCAGTTGCTATGATATTGCTTATCTCTAGGTGGGCTAAATAATCTGCTAACTGGTCATTTAAATACCTATATGCCAATTGATTCGCGTTATAAGGAAATATATCATCGAATTGTATGCTAAGCATTGACTTTAGGTTGTGTATTGGACCAATATGTCTAATTTTTACATTCAGTTGGTTTAGTAGCGCTTGTGCAAATACTATTTGCGGGGTGTGTAGTCGCGACCAATGGGTTTCGAAAAATAAAGTCGGTTCTTGAATGAAAGCGTAAAATGAGAGTCTTTGGTGTGAACTGTATATCTTTAGGAATGCTTGCACAGTAAGAATTTTAAACCTATTTAGCAGAGAAGGTAGGCGAGCTTCCATATACAACACGTTATTTGCAACAAACTTTGGTAGACCCAGACACAAACGCAACGCTTCTCTTTCCAGCAGTATCAGGGGTCTCATTTTATAGGCTGCGCTGCCAGAAAATAATACACATCCGAATTCCATGATGGGCCGCACATAAAGTTTATATATCATTATTAGCACATCTCTTCTTAAACCTGCTTTACGGTTTGCAAGCTTCCGTAGCCACCCCATGGCCCGTGTTGCCTTGGAGTACACATCATCAATGTGACTTCTCCAATTTAATGTGTCATTATATATGATGCCCAAATATTTAAGGGAATTCGCCTGCGGAATGAGCTCATTACTGTACATTAACGAGATGTTGATAGGCTGCAGAAAAGAGAATGCAAGGAGCACACTTTTCTTTACGTTCAGGGTCATATCAATATTTTTAAGCCATCTTTCTATCATATTGAGATAATTTTGTAGACTCTGGTATAATGATTGAAGGTCGGTATTACTTGCGAAGAAAGCAATATCGTCCGCGTACACATATAACTGAATATCCTTAGTTGATGGAATGGGGCTTAAGAAAATGTTAAATAAACTGGCGACAGGACAGCCCCCTGTGGTACGCCACGTGTCTGCTTATATCTATTCGATGAGTACCCATCTTTAAAGCAGTAATATTCTCTCCCTCTTAAAAACTCCGACACCCACGCAGTGATGTAGTTGGGAAAGTGGTGATATTCCATCTGTTTTAATAAAATTGAATGCTCAACCCTATCGTACGCTTTAGCCAAATCTAAAGTAACGAAAGCACAGTATTGGCGCCGACGCCGAGCCAGTTGTATTCGGCTCTCTAATTCAACATGCGCACACCATATTGAGCAACCGGATCTAAAACCAATTTGACTGGGGTTTAATATTGCGTTATTATTAATATATTTCATTACCCGGGCATTCAAAACTCTTTCAATTAGCTTAACCAGATTTGACGTGATTGATATCGGCCTTACATTGTCCAAGGCGAATCCTTTTTCCTGGTTTTTAAGAAGTGGAATCACTTTAGACAGCTTCCATTCCGCAGGTATCCAAGCTTTTGTCAAAGAAAAATTCACAGATTAAGTACTTCAGTTGGACAAATCTCGTATATTACTTTTATCATTGAATTTGTTACCCCGTCTGGTCCAGGGTGCTGAAGGAGATAAGTGCCTTATTATCTCTGCCAGCTCATCTAAAGTAAGCTCCTCGAAATCCTCGCCTGCCATTGGGTTCACAATGTGCAGTGTTAGAGTTGACAGAAATCTATCTTGGAGCCCTTTCGCAATATTTTCTACTAAATCATGGTGGCGCGAAGCTAGATGAGATGTCGACATCGTCGTTCGCTAACCCGGTATTTTCGCACCCTTGCATAGACAAATGTTATCAATTCGGACGTCATGCAGGAACTACGGGGGCGCCAGCATTGATGCCATAAGGCACAAATATTAGCCATGCCTATTGGAATCGCACAACAACGCTTAGAATCTGACGTAAAGATTTAGCAATGTTTCTCTCGGCGTTCGTCGCACCTTATGCCTAGCTGATGAGCAGTATATGAAAAACAAGAAGCCTGTAGCACACACGCCAATGAGGCACTCACCATATTTAAAGCCTCAATACCACGTTTCTGCTGTCGAATTAAGTCTATGACTCAATGAACCTATACATCATCCCTCACACAATAGGTTGACAATGGAGGCTGTAGTGGCACGCCCTCACTATCGCTTGGACCGCCACGAGTCCCGAGCGGTGCGCTCAGTGTACTCCCGCTTAGAGCGCCCGGACCTAGCCTGGCGCAATCCGCGCACAATAAAAACCATGCTCTCTCTCCACCATTGGTCGTAAGCTGACGTACATACATTCCGCTGCTCACCTACAGGCAGCTATATAGATGTATAGAGATGCGACGTACAGGCAACGCACGTCGCATCCCTATGCATCTATTTCGGCATCCCGGCGGTGCGTCATAGCACAGCGAAATGCAATGACACAGCAGGCTAAAATAGGGGCGCCTGTTTCCTACTGAACTGAAATTGAAGCTGGAGGCAGTGTTTGTCTGACTGCGCAAGATATCCGTAGTGGGCTGTGACCTGAGCTAGGCCGCCCCGCCACGGTGGTCTAGTGGCTAAGGTACTCGACTGTTGACTCGCAGGTCGAGGGATCGAATCCCGGCTGCGGCAGCTGCATTTTCGATGGAGGCGAAAGTTCTGAGGCCCGTGTGCTCCAATTTGGGTGCACGTTAAAGAACCCCAGGTGGTCAAACTTCCGGAGTCCTCCACTGCGGCGTCTCTCATATTCATATAGAGGTTTTGGGACGTTAAACCCCACATATCAATCAATCAATCAATCAATCAATCAATCAACTTAAACCAGGCTATCAACTTGCGTCTTTTTTTTCTGTATGGTGAGATCTATTTATTCGACGTAGAAAATTAAAGCGCTATAGGTCAAGTTTAAAAGAAAAGAACAAAAATGTTTCTTTTTATTTTTGATCTTGATGGAAGACTTGTAAAGAGGACTCTCTTCATCAATCTATTTATTCGGGAATAATAGCACAAACCATAGAGTTTCCTGATATATACTAGAGGAAACTCTGGCGCTAGTGTCTACGGGAGCTGCAACGCACGGCGCTTCAGCGAGCATGAGAATAATGGGTAGCACACACATTTGTCTAATCTTTGTACTTCTGGTCTGATTCAGGCTCCGTGTGTGTTCGTGTGGCTTAGGCTGTTTTCTCACGAAACCAAAAAGCAGAAAATATTCAGCGGTTGTGCTTCACCACCTTATTTTTTAAAGCTTACCGTTTCAAATCAGAACCCGAAGTTCAAAAGGGTTCGTTCTTTCTTTCAAAACAAAACCGTAATCAGAAATAAACAAAGCTGGAAGTACAATTCGTCGCCCGCAAGCACGAAGACTATTCAAATGTGTGTACTACCCATCATTCCCATGGTCGCTGAACCATCGCAGCGCCCGAGTCTCCTCTAGTTAATTTCAGGAAACTCTCTGGCATAAACCCTCTGACAGCGAATCGCAATGGATAAAGAAAAGTTCAAGGGAAGTGATGGTGGAGTGGGAACGAGGAGATGTTGTAGAGGAAGTGAGGGTGAAACATACATGAGCAGAGAGGTGTCGAGTGAAGAGAGAGGAGAGAAAAGGGGTTGATGAAGTCATGGGAGGGTAAGTGCAGCTGGTCGACTGGAGTGATTTGAGCAGGGATAAGAAACGTCGGAGCAGGTGAATGGACGTAGCCGTGTGAAGGAGATGCCGGGCTGAGCACAAGTGTAATTACTTTGCCGATAGCATCACTGGCCCCAAGTATAAGGCGTGCGCTCAATGCGACGGGCCTTTATTCTGGCCATGGACGTGCTTGACGTACTGCAATGGCAAATACTGTTGGAAATCTGAAGTGTCGGTGAGAGGCAGCTTGACAATAAGCTCGGAAATGGTGGAGCCTGAACAAATATTGTTGAACCTACTGCGGTAAAACGATGGCAGTAAATGCCATGCTGGGCCCAAGAAGCACGAAGGAGCAGGTGAATGCTAGGGCTGCTCATGAGCACGTAATATAAACAAGCGTAAAGTTTTCAACCAGAGCAACACGGCTGTGAGCCTCTTTTCTGTCTCAACATTATTGGTGCCTAAAGTTCGGGGGAATGCCTACATCATTCATACCAATACATTCTCAGGATAAACTAGCAGATTAGGTCCATTTAGGTCACGCATATCTTTATATCCATTTATCTGTAGTTATTTCTTGATACCTCAAATGCATAGTTTGGCATTCAGCATGAAAGGAGGCTTATGTGATCAGTGTGGTCTTGAGGGGTACCTGCTACAATAAATGACAAAGGCACGCGTCTTGAATGGAAAGGTGAGTGTAGTCCTACATTCTTTAGAAGAAAAAAATTCTTATAAGCCCTAGAGCGAATTGTGAAGGGATACGCAAAGGGATACGCAGCCTGCACGGGTTGAGGACACGTCGGAATATCATGAAGGCATACACACCCACACACAGGGAACAGAAGAATTTTATTAGTTTTTCATCATTTGTTTGAGTGAACAATCGATGCTAAAGGATATACATATTCCTACTGCGTTCGTCACCTCCAAAAGTGCGAAGTATTAAAATCACGCTGCTTGCAAAGGAACACACTTTGTTGTACTGGGATCACAATATAGGCCCTTGGCACATTCTGCCTTTGGTGGCCCTCCTCCGCTGAGCAGAAGACTGAAGCAGGAGTCATTTTCACCTTAAAAAATAAGGAAAAAGTGTTAGCGGGAATACATTTATTTTTTTATTTATTATTTATTTCATAATACCATCTGGGTCAACGGTATTATGTAAAAGGTGGGGGGTTGAAACACGATTTTTTTTACTCGTACAATGTTAGCTATTATAAAAAATAAATAAACAAACAAAATATAAGCATTGTGTACACACAGAACACGTAAATAGGTATAGGCGTTTATACAATGCTAGTTGGTGCAGAACGAAACAAGTGGTGATTGGTCAAGATGGCCACAGATCCGGGAGGGCGGTGCAAGTCTACTGATGATCTGGGAATAAATGAATGACTGCATGTTTGGGTCAGACATGACATAACACCAACTTTATTATGATGATCGATTCTACTTGATAGTACTAATTGCGCTAAGATGCTCACTCTCAACAGTAAACCTGCTTTAAATGCAGAAACTCCGAAACATGTTTACACGCTTCATTTTAAACAGGAACTTATCTATCCTGAATGGCTTAATATAATTTAAACCTTTACGCCTCTGAATTTTGATGTATAGCCACTGTTTAGGTGCAGGCGAATGCTGTCACAGTCTTCGTGACAGTGTCCACCTGGCGGGATGTCTGGTGCTATTTTACGTTTCTGGCACGCAGTATAACATGTCATAACTCGACTCCTTGCCTTATACATCACACCAATATAGGTACTTTTGTATAGTTTTTTTAATTCCAAGCGTTTTCGTGGCTCTGTAGTGAAACACTTACTCGCAACGTCAAAGACTGGAGATGGAGTTTTGATTCGACTCGTAATTTGTGTTATTTCCACCAATCGTGAGTTGTCACACCCGAACGGCGTTCGGGTTTCCTTCAATATTGAAGATGCTCACACAGATTCTGAGCACGACACGGGAATTTCTCGGGTACAAACTTTCTCACTCCTATGCGCTAAAAAAAGGAGACTTTGCCAGTGCAATAGCGAGAACTTACGAACAGTAGTGGAGCACGTATTTTTGTGCTCAAGATTTGTGCACCGGTGCTCTATTGCGTCAATACATTCTAACGCGGGAGCATTTAACAGCTCGTTTCGCGGAAATTGCGGCGCCGGCGAAGGCGTCATTGGTTGCATGCAGGCAAAGAATCATAGCCTCGCCTGTGACCAAAAAAACGAGAAAGCTGCAAATAAATAAAGTAACACGTATTTCGTGGTTCGAGTGAGCATTGAACTCAGGCCTTCGCTCGGAGAGAGGGTGTTCTACCACAGGGCAAGATTATGTGTTGAAACGGCTTTGAGAAAGAACACTCTATATGGATGCCATGTTGTGAAAACAGTCTCTTTAAGTTCGTCATATATCGCGTGGCCGGAGTCCAGAATCACGCCTGGCGTCAAAAGGTGTGAGCGCTCACACTTAGTTTGCATAAGCAAAGTGGGCATCTGTGTAGGTATAAATATCGCACAGTTGGCCCTAAACAACCGTGCTTGCAGTAGGCATTTAACGGTACTTTAAAACGGCCGATGATACGCGCTGTTATGCCAGCGAGTCCGCAGCAAACGTCCGTGCCTTTGAAAAAAGCAATCTGTGTCAAGGCCAGCCCGCCTGACGCGAAACACTCAACGGCGTAAACACGCGTGGCGCCTTTCTGGCGCCCACGTGCAGTGAATCAGCGCACGTGCAAGCGAGCCCGTCGAGTAAACAACCGGCGTCTTCCTGTCTGGGGGTCTGACGCAATGCGCGGTGACGTCACTCGTCCTTGGGTGCAGCCACCTGCAGCGCAGCCTCTCCAGATTCGATGAGAAAGAATGACGCGGCCCAGCGGCGACCCCCATTGGAGGAGTCGGACCTGACGACCAGCGGCGCTTCTGGTTGGACATTTGGGTTGGACCCGGTGCATATAAAAGAAGCCCTGCGGCGCGTCGCGAGCAGGAAACCTGTTGGAGGGCCGACATGTGTGTCGCAGCGGACCTGTTTGAGAGCAGACCTATGTGTTAGAGAGGAGAGCTCGGCTCTTCGAGTCTCTGTCGGCCCCAGTGCCGAATTTGTAACGCCTCTGTATATATGCTGTACATAAACCTTGTTTAACTCACCGTCGTCTCGTCCGCTCGTCTATCAGCTCTGCGCAGAAGCAGTCGCGAGCTGAGAAACCTACGCTACCAAACGACTGGTGACCTTCCCTGCGGAGTTCGAAGCAGTGGCGCCTTCGAGACCGTGTTGGCGTCGCCGTCTTTCGGAACAGTGGTTGCAGCGGTGAGATTCATAGCGCCCTTCGTAACGTCGTCGGAGGTGCGCGTCACAACAGCGCACAGTCATTCGTTCCTTTAAGGCGTGGCTGATGCATGTGCCGATAGCCGAAGCAGCACAACAAACCAGAAAACGATACGCACGAGGCTTACGCTATCACTATCTGCTCTTAAAGGCAGAGCTCAAGCGTCCCACAATTTCGAAGCGTAAGCTACACTGACCGAGGTTGTGTAGCTTCGCATGGCTTAGCGAGAGTGGCACTGCGCATGCCCGAGGAGGCCTCCACGTCAATCCTACCGTCCGTAATTCACGCAACGCATATCCTGGCATAGCCGTGCTAATCCGCAGCTATTTTTTATTCGTTTGGAGGAGTACAGAACCGTTCTGAATCGATTGGACGAAAACTTCTTCCAAACTAAGCCGAAATGACTTTGGGCTTTATCACAATACCGTCAGTTAACTTAATTCATACTTAAACTATTTGTAAGCATGACTGAATGGAAAAAAGACATGCAGAATGTCTGAGCTATTACGCTCAATATATTCATACAACATAACGACCTCATAGTTCATTGCGTAGATAAATACCATGTTCACTTTGGTGGCGTACAGTTACAAGAAAACGCTACTGCGACTGCTGCCTTGTTACATTATGTTTTTAGGCGAGATATCCAATATGAGCTACTTCTGATTGTATAATGCTAATCCACTATCCTGCTCAATTACAAAGTTTCTTGCTTTGAAGTACTGCCAGTCTCAGTATACAAGCATATCTGGACGGAAGTGAATCAAAGAAGTCTGTTACCCTGATTAACAAGCAAAATGACTCAGCGGCAATGTCCGCTTTTAACAAAAGATTACACTTTGCTTCGCAGCCTAGCATAGATTAATAATTTGGCGTCGTCGATTGCAATTGTGGCCAAATTTTAAGGGGATCACACCACGTTAATTGTTTATAAACCCGTAGACCGATCACCGTGGTTTTTGGTGATCGGTTGTACTGACCCGTTTCTTCCGGGTACGATCGTGAAAACGGTGGTCGTATTTCGGTGAACGACAAAGTATAGAGGCCCGTGGTTTTCTCTTTAGGTACATGATCAAAGATCCCAAGTGATGCAAATTTACAAAGCCTTGCACGATGGCGAGTCTCATTATGGTATCACTCTGTAGCCATGTAAAACACCGGCGATATTATTATCTAGCGTACGACATCTAATTTTACTTGCTTTACTTTGTAACCGCAATCCAGATTATTCTCGAACAACAAACAAAGACACTCACGGAGAAGTCTGATGCAAGCCGGACAACACTGGCAGAAAGTTGCTCGTGGTTTCACAATTCCGTCGCAGGTAGATTCGTCAATGGGTTCGCATGTCTCTTGCTCGCAGACGCCAGGTGAACATACTATTCCCTCCGTCTGACCAACAAGTAGACACAAGACCATCGCTGCCCAAAGCAGGCTGACGACCTTGAATGTCCTTGTATTCATTGGTTTCTGTGAATGGAAAAGATGAACTGTTGCGATTGACAAGACAAGCATATATCTAATGAGCGGTAATGGAATGGAAAAACTTTATTTTCAATGAAAAAAACTAGCGGTAACACGGCAGAAAAAATATTAAATATGGGAAAGCCATTCAAACAAAAATGACACTCATTTTAGGATCAAATACGGGGTTGTTTTGCTGACTTGTACACGAAGCAAACTACTGGCCTATCGGCAGACCATTGGAAGACTGTAAAACTATCGTGTAGGCTTTTTGACCAATCCAACATGTTCTGGGTACTAGGCGCATCACGTCATGGTATTTTAGCAGCTTGAATTTCTAAACTCGAAAAGGTAAACTCACTTTACCTGCCAACCTGCTACGATTGGTGAATTTCGCAGCAAGCATGTATATCAACACTTGGGGACGCATAATTAGCTGCAGCTTTAAAGACAAGAAATATACTCCCTCATGGGTAACATGCGGAACTCTTGGTGACAGCTTGCTTCATATTTGTGTCACATGCATAAAAACGCATAATCTAAATGCCAAAGTTGATACCATATATACGTTACCGCGTAAGACGATAAAGTTATTTCACGTTTAGGGAATATATTTTTTTAGAATAATGAACCACCGAAAAAAGGGCAAAATAGGCCTCGGATCTTCGTGTTTCACTCAAATCTACACAATGTTTTCACACAATCAAATCTACGTGTCTAAACAAGTGTACAACGTATATTTTCTTTACACAAATGCATAATTTTCTTTATAAACTTGCCAGATGCGCAAGCATGCGTCTTCAAGAGCATTTAATTTAGAAACTCACTTTGTCAGACTAATAATAGTTAGAAAAACTGGCCGTATGCTACACTACTACAGCAGGTCGCATTGCAAGAACGTTTCATAAAAAAAAACAGGAGTGTAACAAGCGGATACCTACCTCGCAAGCGGATAGCTACAGCACTGCGCAAGTATGTACAATGCTGGTTAATATATAGAGAAGCTTGCCATGAGATCTCGGCTTTATATGAAGTCTATTATTACGCATACCAGACGTCTTTTTTGAAGACTTGTCATAATCAGTACTCCTTGTTTCAGAGTAAGGCACAATATATGCCTAGAATGTTCTGTTTCAATATAAACACTAGATCAGTGGTAGACAAGCATAATTTATGCGGTGAATAGTCAGTTGTGAAAGGGTATTGAACGCATATATTCGCTAAATGAGTCTTTCATTGCGTACTTATTTGACTAAATTACTTTTATTTGGTCATTGCTCTTAGGCTGTTCCGTCATACAGCTAATACGAAATGTCGTTTCCTATGAGTAGTATTACTGTGTTTTAGGTATGCTATAGTATCGACATTTAAGGTGCCTCCTTCATTCAGCCTTCTCATCGTGACTAAGGCACTTAAATGAAATCTCTTGAACATTAAGCTGTAGATTCATTTGATTACGCGCCCGAACGAAACTTAACCGGATTTATTGAGCTTTCAAGGTTGCGTACATAAAGGTTACGTACTTTCATTACCTAGAGAGCTGTACTCTTCAGTACAATAGGTGACCAGTAAAAGAGCGAGGGATTGCGGGATGCACCGTCTGCTACCGGCTTCCGGTTCGAGAAGAGTAGACGACGGTGAACTGCTTCGCCGCAAGCCTCAGATTACTGGGGATTAGCGAGCGCGGTTGTCCGTTTATCTTCGTCTTGATAAACCATGGTCGGTTGTTGAGCCGCTGGCAACTCCAACTCGAGCGTGAAAGGCAAACGCATGAGTCGATTGCCACGAAACGAAGAAAGAAAAATGAGGTGGGCCGTGACTGTGAAGAGAGCCACGGCGACAGGTAGCTTTTGAGTTTACACGGAACGTGAAATCCAGAGTGTGCGAAAAGAATTTTATCACATATACATGTATATTTCACACTAAAAAAAAGCTTACGTATGAATTTGCTGTGAATATTCTATTGAGAAATAAATTGTTGCGCAGGCGCGCCTAGCAAAGATATTATCAGAACGCGCGGGTGAAATCTACCTGCCATACGAGATTACCACCGGCCATTCCACCCGTATATATGACAAAAAAGGTAAGAGCCTCACTCAAGAGTAAGTTTACACGAAGCGCAGGACGAGTGCATTTGCGTTTATCTTGGTCAAACTGTGTGCCAAGACGGCAATCAAAGGAAGAAGTGCGTTAAACAAGCGCTGGGTTTAGATTATTCAGCGCCGCCTATGTCTGACTGTATTGTTTATGTGTTGCCGTGCTGCGCAGCTTAATCAAGATCAGCGTTTACATAAGCGTTTGGATTCGACTTATAGCGCGTAGATCTTATAGCGCGTAGAAGGCGAGAAAAAAAAAAAAGATATCTCAATTCGCTCAATAAGTGCTGCGCTTCATGCAGATCGACTGACGATGTCAGCTGAAGCAGCGACCCCGAAATGAACTTTTAGCACACTGCTAGAGTCATCCCCATCCCCTGAGATCTTTAAAATGGTGATTTTTTATCTGCAGTAACGTGTCATAGAATGAAAACTGTTTCCTGTATCGACTGACCTGCTAGCCAATCTGACAGTACCCCCGCGCAGCATAAAAGCGCTGCAGATCATTTTGGTGCGATGAAAAAGTTTCTTTGCCGTTCATGGCTTTCGTAGCTTGTCATCGTCACAGACATGGTTAGCAAAAACAAAAACCAACTTAAAGCACTGACATTGCACGAAGAGGGGTTTATTTTTCGACGGAGCTATACAAACACACGCGCGTGCCACTGCTAACCCGCGTGGTGCGTTGAACCGGAAGCCATCGTATCCCACAGTTCCCTGCGATTGCCCATTTTACCGGTCACCTATTTGAGAACACTTGGTTAACGGCAAACTATAACTTAAAAATTATGCGTGCGCCAAACAATATACACACATAGTATTTCCATATATAACAGAAGCATGGAAAGGCAAAACGAAATTCGCTCTCTATCTGCACGTTTACTGTAAATGTCGTCGAATTGCAATAGTCTTCCATCTGGAGAGAGTGAATAAGAAATTTATTGGATGTCCTGCTGAGAAATTCAGTGAATGGGATTCTGGAGGCGCTGCGTTAATGTGCCTCGATGCGCGCAGCGTGTAGGCGTCACCACCTGTATCGTCTTAGCAAAGCGCACGAAACACATGCCTTTTCGTGCATGGTGTTGCACTGTCAGCTTAGCCTAATAAACGCTACGTTCCTTAGAAATCACTTATGTGTGACTTCGATAGTATAAAAAGAACACGCAAGAGCATATTGACTTGTTGATCTTTTGCCTCAAGAATGCACAATATTTGCTTTTTATTGAAGCTACGCAGAATTAAGAGCGACAGAACCAGAGCAACATTGGTGGGCGCTGTGGATAAGGTAGGATTACGGAAATGAAGTTTAAGCGTAATTGGCAAAAAGACAAGTCGTTCCGTTTCACAATGGTCTCCCTGCGAACTTGGACACCTTTGTTTAAATGTGTAATGTATGTTGTGCTTTGTCATTTGTTATTGTGCTTGTTGTACTGACGCTCGTTCCATAGGTTTGTTGCGTCCCATGATAGAATAAACTTTTTCTAAACACGATAGTCAAGTCGACACACAGACAGAAAAACAGTCAGAAGGACGGACGGATGGACAGACAGGCAGACAGGCTTGAGTAAAAGAACAGACAACCAGATCCATACGGTTCAGCAGATTGCCGCTTCTGCCAATGGGCCACCCAGCAGACTGCCAGGTCTGCTCGGTGGCCCATTGCTGGTCAGCCAGAAGTGAGCTTTCGAGGGATCCCCTAGGGTAATTTCCGTTAGCTGTAGAGTTATATAACGCGGCTGACAAATTCCTTCCTTGTCCTAAGCATTCCTAAAGTTTCCTATTTACTAAGATTTCTTCTTGCCAGATATTTATAAGTCTACCTCTAGCTTTATGTAGAAATATTCAAATTCGTGTTATCAAAAATTTTGCAAAGTACCTCAGTACGCTTGCTTTGCCTTTAGCACGTCCAGTACTTCTTTCACAGTAAAACTAATTAAAAAAACAGACATGTCCACTGTTTTTGAAAGGCTTCCAGTATGAAGTTTTGGTGACTTCTAACAAAAGTGGTTATACAGAAATAGGCTTTCTCCTGCTTTTCGATATATGTTTGTTTTAGCTATATGCTAACTATATTCTAGCTGTATTATTTGCCTATAATTATATATCAACTCTAAATACATTTATATATTTGCATACGTAAGTTACGTATGCAATTATACTAATGAAAGCGAAGAAAAGCTTTTTAAACGAAGCTTTGTCACAATTGCACCGTAACTCAAGTGACGAATAGCTGCACTAGAAATAGCGGACGCTCTCAGATCACGCGATTAATTTGATATTTATAATATTCGGTGTTATACATCCCAAAACCAGCGTCTTATGGCAGACGCCGTAGCGGAGGGCCCCGGAAATATTTGACCGTCTTCTGTGCGCTAAAGCGCCCCGATTTCAAACATTGCATGGTACTAATCTGTAAGCGATAGGCTGAAGCGGCAGCCGTGCCTGAGATTAGTAGGATAAGGTTCAATTAGGGTACTGACCGTTCGGAAGTCTTCAACAGTTTCTTTTTCTTGTGTCGTACAGCCTAGCTCAACGAGGCGACCTCCACTGCGCAGGAAATTTCAGGCCGGGCCAGCCTGCCACCGGTGTCGTATCACACGATGCTCTGCTAGCGCTGCCGGTGAAATCCGAAGCACCTGTAACAGTTTTTATACTGAAATAAATCGGTCTACACTGGAAATACGGGATGCAAAAACGCCCAAACTCTCGTTGTATAAATGCGGAAATCTCTTTCAGAGACAGCAACGCAAGCTGACACTACGGGTTTCTTGATTGCTATTGAACATATAAAAGAAGTTTGCTAAGACAATGGTCACATTCCGCCACTGGTATATGACTTTCAGTCGGTAATGTTATGTGGCAACCTATATTCGAAGAAAACAGCTAACGTAATTTTCAAATGTGGGCGTAGGCTTAGAAGTACTATTCGTGGGAACGTGGCGCCCTCTCTGTTTGTGTTCTTCAGTCATTAGAAGCACTGCGGAGTGCCGGTATAGGATTAGCTTCGAAATTACCGCGCTTTTGAGAGTTCTGGGTGCGTATTTCTTCGTGGAAGGATGCGCGATGCTATGCGACCTTGTAGTTCCACGATTCTACTTGCCCATAAAAAGTTACCTTGCATCGTTACGAATGTAAGAGAAAATAAATGACAGTTCTTGTATGAACATTTGATGGCTTCTGAATATGCATCATTGCTGTTTTATAAGAGCGCCAGAATCTTCTGTTCACATTTGTAACGACCTTAGCAAGAAGGATAGAGAGTTTAAGTTTGTTTGGAGCTTATAAACTGTACGCATCATACTGAATGATTGTTACAACCACCTTATTACCTGCTCAACCGAGGCTACACAGAACGGTGTGGCGGCATACTTCAAGTGTGTGCTAAACATTTTCCTTCCAGTAGAACTGTAGAAGTATTAAACTTTCAGGTGTGGCTTGTTTGAATACATGCTACTATTCATTTAGTTGGTAAAATAAATAACAAACATTAACGTAAGGTATATTTTCGCACATCACCATAGTTTAATTTTTCTACTCATCTGCACATACCAAAGTCAGTGCGGGATATAAAATGCAAACATATGCTTTGAGTGACCATCTTTGCAACGTTGCGAATTCACTCTGTGAAGTTTAGCCTCAGGAACTCCCAAACACAGCAAGATATCCTCGTAAGATAACTTGTTTTTTAGTCCGTATGTTGCTAAAATGGTTTTCCGCTAATTAGATACATCCGCGTGCCAGGGTACAGGTCTGAACAAATGAGTGCTAGCTGAAAAATTGGCCCTGTATCTGCATGTTATACTGCAAATATTGTCGAAAGACGATAGTCTTGCGTCTAGAGAGAGTGAAAAAAAAAAACGTTCATTTGATGTTCTGTGCAAGAAAATCGGCGAATGGTATTCTGGAGGCGCTGCCTCACAGCGCCTTTAGCATGCATGCAGTGGAGGCGAACGAGCGCATCAAGTCACGTCACACGTGAGGCTGAGCACTATCTCGCAGTAATCTTGGAAAACGAAAAGCGTGCGGCGTTCGCACCTGTCTCGGAGGTGATAAGGTGTAGAACGCAAGGCGACGGGTAGGTGCCACCACCGTGTCGCCTTCTAAAAGCGTTAAAAACACTCGCCTTGTCGTGCAAGCGCTGCATCGTCAGCGCAGCGTGATAAGCGATACGTTCCTTAGAATTACTTATGTATGCCTTTCCTACTAAAAAGGCAGACATACAGACTATTGACGTGTTGTTATAGTGCCTCAAAATTGCGCATTAATTTTTTTTAATTGACAATCGCACAAGTATGAACGCTGAACCGTGATAAATATTGGTGGGCACTGCGGATGCAGTCTGCGGTTTGGGTTTTCGTTAGGTGCCGTTTAGATTTAAAGGTATCGTTAAGGGTGGACAAACAGACAAGTGTACAGACAGACAGACAAAAATCGTTTCATCGAAGGTCCCCAAGAATGACAATCGTGTTTAATATAGGCACACCCATTTTTAAATTCGAAGCATTCCTTAGCGAACTTCGGCGACATTGATCGTATCTATCTAGCCGGTTACGTTTGGGTGCTCTCGTGGTCACCCCCTTAAATTGGCGGGAACCAAAATTAGCATGGCAGGGTAAGATGACTTGACGAATATGACGTGCAGGTCAAGACATGAATAATGTCACCATCCTGTCACGTACGTCATGAAACACTTCCCGCTAAACAGTGGCACATACCCACGAGCGGGTATGTGCCGCTGGTATGCGGGTATGTGCCACAGGTGATTGACACTTAGTAGCTACCTACAAACGATGAAAACGCACATGGGCAATTTTAACTCACGAACGTTAAGAAATACCCGACATCGGTAACGTCGACGCAACGAAGGCATAGAATACTTTCAAAGTTCCAGCTAGAATCGAACCAAAACATTCTTTGTGGCAATGAAGAATTTCACCATGGAGCTACGCCAGGTCCCGGAACTATATTTAAAATAGACACTAATCTTTGTGAAACGTCAATAGTAGCTAGCTACAGTGCTGCCTACCCAATTTTATAACCCATTACATATGTAGAACTTTGATACAGCCGTCACGTCGGGTTAACGTCAATTCTGGTTAGTTGCCGTGCGCTGAAGTTTATGTAGGAGTATCCAGGGCCAGCATCCTCGCGAACATTAGCGTTTCATATCAGCTTCTGGAGTTTTTAATACTCATTTTCCAGTTGGCATCGGTGCGCAAGTACAGACAACTGCATGGTTATATAAACATCTGCAACTCTTCTACATATGTCTGGCGTGCAACATTTGTAAAAATATTTAGCGTCATTTCGTGACGTGCCATTCAATAAAAAAAACGCAACACGGTCACCTCCGCTCCACATGCTTCGCATAACATCGATTTCCAGGTACGTGGGATCTGCCAAATCTGCCAAATATTTTTACTTGGCTATTTTAGAAAACCATGTATTCGAATAGTTCTTACTGCGCTCAAAAAACAAAATGCGGAATAGGCACTGATCCCGAGTTCGCACAAGCATGTTTATGTGATTCCGGCTGCTGACTTTTCACTATATATAAAGATATAACAAAAGTCAGAAACGCAAATGGCAGTGGGCCTCGAAATATATTATACGTATTGCAAACCCTGTGTGAGAGAATCCAGACTTATGACTGTTTCACTAGATCTCGGTCACTAGAATTTCTTACCATTGATTCGTGAAAAAGAAAAAACTGACATACGACCAAGGCTGCAGAGTGTGCGTGCGTAGAGGTCACTTGGGGTTGGCTGTCGTTTCACTTACTCGCAAGAGGGGCAAACATTATCTAATTGCAAATTTGCCTACCATATCATTGTTAATTGAAAAGAACAGCTCCCAAGAAGCGCCAGCGCATAACCCTATGCCCCACTCTTTTTCCGCGCACGTGAACTTGCACTCAGTAATGACTTATGCTGAGCTTTGTGTATTTTGCATATAGCTGTCTTCTTGAAACCACCACACTCAGGTTTCTCCTTACTCCACTACCGTTCACTCTCCATTAAACCAATTTCCTTAGGTTCCTAATTCGTATTCTTCTTTAAGAGGCAAGTTGTTGTCGCTCGCCGTAGTTTGTACGTCCTGACCAGAAAAACGCCATCATGAATTGGCTCGCGCTCTTTTCATCCTCCTCCTCATCGTCATCGTCTTTTACTTCTGGTGAGCTTACAAGAGACAAGAGACAATTCTTCCGGTGAGGGAGGCAGTAATTATGAACGGCGAGTTAAAGAGGCAGAAAGAGAAAGACAGTGAGAAAGAGATAGATATAAAAATAAAGATAGAGAAAGAGGAAATTGTAGGGGAGCAGCTTATTCGCAAGGCGGGATTGGAACTCGCATACCCATAATCCAAAAGGGAGAGCCAAGAGAGTTAAGCACAGCTTTGTATAGTACAGTGTAGCTCTCACCCAGCACTGGAAAATTGATGAAATCACGATAATCATGCGATAATTACAAAAGTGTCATAATCATAAACATGTATGTGCTACCGAAATTGAGTGAATAGCACTACTCACTGCTCAACCACTAATAAGAAACAAGGCAGTCTGCCCAACGCGGCGGCTGCAAAAAGACCCCGAAGAAATGGAAGGCCTACCCTCTGGATGACCCGCCTGTAGGTCTATAAGAAGTGCAAAGGCTTGGTTTCAGCACGAGTTTCTGGAGGTTTAGATGTCCGCGTCGTGTCTGCGACTCTATGAGAGGTTTTAATGTTTGATTTTCGATCAAATTTGGGCCTCTAGAGAGTGGAAATCGGGGTCGTGTCTATTACTGACGGTGGTTTAACACGAGCATCTCTGCAATGAGGATCAATATAGAATCTGCTTATCGTCACCGAGGTAACGCCTAGCAATGACCTAGAATTGAGCAACCTAGAAACAATCCTCATTACTTAGCTAAAGCTTAAGAAAAAACCTAGAAGCAGCAAAATTAGTCTTCATAACCGTCAGGTTTAACTGAGAATCGCCCGTGAATTATCTTCGTAAAGAAACTTCGGAAGAAATAAAAAAGAATAAAAAGACAAAAGGAAACCGGTGTTTGTTTCTTAGCTTACCTGCCCTATCTAATACACGTAACGATTACATGCCGACAATCTACAATTGCATAATACCGAACAGAGCAGAGCGTAAACCTAAAAAAATAATGTGATTTATGCGGCTCATCTTTCGCCCTGAAGATAGGCGTCTTGCAATATATTTCTACGATATCATTTTTGTCCGAATTCTCTAGAACTCCCGCACACTCGATACTTTAAACTCGTCTATAGGTGTTATATCTGTACTGATACTAAGACAGCAAAGCTACCGAAAAAAAAACTATGAGAATTATTGAGCAATATGAATGGCAAGAAAGGAACCATACAAATACATTGACATTTTGAAGTATCAGTGTCAATCAAAACGATGCTTGTAGCAGTTGAATGTCACACTTTCAATGTAAAAAGCGAAAAATTGTGTAAGAAAGTTTAGAGCTGAAATAGTTCGCACATGAATAGGGTATTTTATGAGCTATTGATAAAGTAGAAAAGCACTGTTTACCAGGTATGGCCTGGACATTACCCTCCAGACATTACCCTAAATTGCAATAGGCATGGCTCTCAAAGTTTATGTCGAACAATTGTTCAAAAATTTGGCGATACCACCTATACCTTGGAAATCAATGTTATGCATGCGGTGAGTGTGTGATACTGTTGTAATTTTTTATTTAGCGAAATGTTGCGAAATGGTGCGAAACATATGCAAAAATGTTGTACGCGCAGCTTATATTTAACAGTGACACAAGTTTTACAAAACGAATAGTGAACAGTTGCGTCGCGATGCCAAGAGCAACATGGGTATCAGAAACAGCAGAAGTTATAGGCTGATATGTAGCGCTCACGAGTGTGGTAGGCCTAGTCACTGCTACATATATCTACTTCAGTAGATGGCGCCTAACTGAAATTTACGTTAACCCCACGTGACTGCTGTATCATATGGGTATAAATGTGTGAGGTGTGTAAGATTGAACAGTCAGCAACGCCACCACAATTGACACTTAAGGGACCTGACTCCTGCATAAGGCATGTTTCCAAAGCAGTTCCAATACCTGGCGTAGCTCTGTGTGAGAATACTTGAGGGACATGCAGTATGCTTAGGCACAATTTCTGCTGGGACCATAACATTTATTCTTTGCATTCTTGTGTTAGTGCCGCCAATGTTTTTTTTTTGTGTCACCATTATCTGTTCTCACTATCCCTGGCTTTAGATATAAACTGTGAAACACGTGTATCTTGTACTCGCATACCTGTGGGATAGCACTTGGTATGCGGGTATGTGCAAACGTGTCTGGCTGGAAGGGTTTGACGACGTACGCAACTACATTTTCATAATATTCATTATTCATTCCCCCACTCACCAGCGAGTCATATTCGCCAGAACATTTTGCCCCCCATACAAACTTTGGCTTAACTCAAGTTGATTGGGTCATCACGAGACCACCAAAACTAGGCGACTCGATATATACGTACACAGACATGCTAAGAATGTCTACAGTATGAAGTGAAATGTTTAATATAATTATACTAGTATATTCACCAGAGGACCAGCTGTGCGTGCAGTGCGCCGTAGGTTAACATAAGGTGCATACATAATATCAAAGCACACAGTCTTGTTGAAGCCCGCGTCCATAGAGTTTTTGTGATAGCAATGAAAAAGCACAAAAAATACATTTTTGCACCTACGGTAGACCGCGTTCCCATGATTCAGTTCAGTTCACAATGAGTCCGCATGTGCTCGTGGCATAGGGGTCAAAATACTCACAATTGGGCTGGTGAGACCCAAGTTCAAACGCAAGCTCCGGGAAAAAAATAAATTTGGTTTTGTTTAGTGTTACTTATAATTTCTTGGCGCTCACTAGCTCAGCCAGAAAAGGGTTTTTTAGGGGTGTGGAAGGCTGTAACAAACCTTGCCGTATTCATGAGTCCGTGCAAGCTTTCCTTGAAAACTGTGTTTTTCTATTGGGAAGCATGCTGCCGTAAAGACTGCTGATAACTCAATTATCTACCAAATAAGAAAATGCTATAAAATTTGGGAACATTAAAGCTACGCCTTTAGGAGTTGAACGTAATAGCGACATCCTGATCAGAGTGAGTATACTTCAAGCCTTTAGTGCATGAAACCTTTTCGAATTTTGCAATGCGCCCAGTACGAAAGAGAATAGGCGCAATAGCGTGTGTGCTTTTGGTAGTGGGATAACAGCTTTTAACCATGAAGCGATTATGATACTCGCACATTCTGACAACCATTTGCAATGGACGCTTGTACCACGTATTATTACTGCAATATTTCATGCTGTATTGAAAGCATGTAGAGAGGATGCATGTGTTTGCGAAGCATGAAAGCTGCTTTCAGTGCATTTCCAAGCAGAGGAAGTTCTTTTTGATGTTTTTGCAAGCAGAGGCATGACCGTGTAGTAGGACATCCGCTTGCCACGCAAACGACCTGGGTTTGATCCCCGCTTGGTCCCAAACAACCCTGGTTGAGTCCGCACTCTGCACTGAAATTTTTTATCATTTATTTACTTGCATCATTCTCGATGTTGCGGCCACGCATAAGAATATTTTCGCTCACAACCAGCGACGCCTACGCTGGAATTTCTGCGAAACGAGCCCTTTAACGCTGTCGCGTTAATATATCAACGTTATAGTAGATGAGCAAATATTCGTCTAGTAAATGAAGTATTTCAACGTAGTGTAATATTGCATGAAATGAAATGAACTTTATTTGGACCGGGCTTTTTGTATTTCAGCCCAAAGGGGGGCCTTCTCTGTCCACGTAGCCATGGCTCGCTGCCGACACCCGAGCTTGGTTCACCAATTGTAGCTGGTTGTCAGGGTCTTGCGTCACAAGCAAAGCCTCCCAATGGTCTTCGAATACTTCATCTGGATTCGTTTCTTTTTCTTCGTTTCCACTTGGTAATTACGGTAGTGGTAAGTACGGATTGTTGTGACACTCCAGCTGCATGTGGCGCAGAGTGTTGCGGGTGTCCGGAAGGCCAAATTCGCAGTCCTGCCCGAAGGTCCTTGGATACATTGCGTGCATCAATAATTCGAGCGAGTAAGTTCCGCCTTTAAGTATCCTCCATGTCACTTCTTCTTTCCTACTCAGACTCTTGTGTGCCGGCGGGTACCACTTCCTGTGCTTCCTGTACTGTGCCAAAATGTCTGAGTACGCCATCGGTATGCGTTCATGCTCGTCGTGACAGCCATCGGTACGTGTTCCCAGCGTGTCGGAGAGTGCTCGGCGTGCATGATCTGGAGCCGCGGTTTGCACCGCCTGGCTCCTCACCAGAGACTGATGTCCTGGTGTCCAAAGGATGGTTGTTTTGTACATCTTGGTGCTTTTTAAGACGTGTAGGGCTGCCTTTCCGATCCTTCTGTTCTATATTTTCTGCACGCCTCTTGCGAATCAGTTATCAAGGTAGCCCGCGTCTTCTTGCATGTATAGCAATGGCCAGGGCTATGCCCAGCTTTTGCGTTGAACTCGCGTCCTTGGCACGTATGAACGTTGCTGTCAATTCTTTGCCGTTTTCGTTGGCCACGCCTATAGCGAATTTGTAAGACAACTGCGTCCGTGTATCTTACATCTTCTTCTTTGCTGTTGGTGCGCTGTAGTATCTGCTAGAGCAGTTTTATCCTGACTTGTCTTGTTCATTTGTCACATTCGGGATGCATGTTCCTAGGTAAGTTAGTTTTGATCTCGTATGGAATACGCTGAAGCACGTCCTCTGCAGTGTTTCCAGATGGTTGACATGATCTTCTTCTATGTGCTCCTCACAGGTATTGTGCACTCCCATTTATAGCAACTTTTCCGTGAATGTGGAAGGTGATATGCCTATATTACAACTTCTGGAATTTCTGATAAGAGTGTTAATTTTAATCCTCTGGATATTTTTCATATCTACATACGGTGTCGCGTACGTGATTATGCTCGTGACTAACGCATTGAATATTTTCGGGCAGTCTTCTTCTTCCTGTCTGTGGCTTTTGCTTGTCACCCTTTTTATCAGGTGACTGCCCTGTTGCACGGTTTTCTTAAAGCTTTCTGACTCTGTTTCCCCGGCACCATGCTATTAAGTAAGGAGTCCGAGATTGCGCATCGTTGAAACCTGAGGAATCACGATGCCTCCCACCGTCACATCCGGGTACCGTGTCTGCGGAAGTTGTCGGCCTCTTGAGGGCCTTCTTAGCATTAGAGTTCAAATTTTTCTTCTGCACACATCAGTCCACATACTCTCAGATTTCTTTTTATTCAGTCAACCGCTTTTTGCAGAGCGTCTTGCTGAAGCCTGTGGATCTCCCCGTAGGCCAGATGGTGAGGTAGTCAGCATATACTGCATGGTCAATCTTTGCTATTTGTTTGAGTTTCTTTGATGAAGAGCTCATCGCCAGATTAAATAGGGTTGGAGAAATAACGGAGTTTTAGGGCGTACCCTTCAATGTTATTTCAAACTTTTCAGAGCACAAGCCGCCTATTCCCACTATATCCGTCCTTTCTAAATGATCTAACGTAGTTATACACTCGTTCTCTACAGTTGTAGATGTCAAGGTGTTGCAGTTTGGCTTTGGTCGACACGTCGTCAGAAGCCCTTTTCACGTATAGTGCGAGGATGGCTCTCTGCGTGTACATGTGAGCTTTGAACTTTGAACTTTGAACTTTATTTATTTCAACATTCGGGATGCTGAGGGCCGTGGTCAAAAACCTCTAATGGGCTTGACTGGGACCACGACCCCTTACAAAATGGGCAGCATAGGCAACACTTTTATTGCAATGACAATGTACAAAAATTTGAGCAAGCATAAAGCATAAAGTATAATAAGCATAAGCATAATAAAGCATAGGCATAATAAAGCATGAAGATTGAAAAGTAATAAACTCAAAGAAATGACCGTAATTATTTCCTTACACATACGATGTCAATAAGAGAGTGTAACGATGCAAGAAAAGAAGATCGCAAGATTAGCACCAAAGTAAAAAAAAATATGGGGCATGTGCCCATACGCTTACTACACTTACAATCAGAACAGTCACTCAAATGGAAGACGATATGGCATTCAAGTGAAACGGCAGGAGGAAGCGCAGCATTTCTTTGCCGTAGTTAGTGCGCGTGCGCGGGATAAGCCATGTGTGATTGAAACGCGTGTTATAAAGAACTTTGCGGTGGTTTAGGTTGGCAATGGTTCCTAAAAGGTTGTCGCCTTTTAATCCTGCCTGGTAGCGTTTCACAAGCATTGCGCGGTAGTATTCAGGTAGAGGTAGAAGCTTCATGTCATGAAATATGGGAGTGGTGTGACTGCGATATGGAGCATTTGCAACGGCACGAACAGCCCTTTTCTGTATGACGTGCAGTTTGCGGATATTTGTTAGAGTTGTCGTACCCCAAACCAGATGACAGTAGTTGACGTGAGATAAAAACAGGGATTTATAGATGAGGAGTTTAACTGCCTTAGGTAGCGAGAAACGGACCCGGGATAATATGCCCGAAATCCTTGATATAGTGCCACATAGTTTTTCAGTGTGTGCGTTCCAAGACATGTGTTGATCGAAAATTATTCCCAGACATTTAATACGCTGTACTATCTCAAGTTCTGAACTTCCAAGTTTTAATGGGACATTACAAGGGGTTTGTTTCTTTTTCGGCCTGAAATATACAGCTTTTGTTTTTGATGTGTTAAGTTTTAAACAGTTAACGCATGTCCACGTGGCCAACTTCGCCAGTACCTCATTTGCGTCATTAATTAAGTTTGTATAATTTTCAGCAGTAAGAAGCAAGGTTGTATCATCAGCGTATATAATACATTTTACAGACGTGTCAATTTTTACAATATCATTTATGTATATACAAAAAAGCAGAGGCCCTAATATGCTACCTTGTGGTACACCCGCTGAAATTTTTAGTAAATTGGAGGTACAATTGCCGACGACTACTTCCTGCTGCCGATACATTAGGTATGATTCAATGAGTTGTAAGAAAACACCTCGAAATCCATAGTGTGCACATTTATTTAGCAGCGTAATGTGATTTATTGTGTCGAACGCCTTTGAATAGTCTACGAAGATGCCTAAAGTGTGTAGTTCGCGTTCAAAAGCATTTAGTATAAATTCTTTCTGTTCTAAAAGAGCATGTTCAGTCGTACGGCCTTTGATAAAACCAAACTGCGAAGGACTGATGATGTGGTGCTTATCTTGGAAAGAAACCATACGCTTTTGAATTAGTTTTTCCAGACCTTTTGAAATTACTGGAAGTATAGATATCGGTCGGTAATTGTTTAGTGCATTTTTATCTCCTCCTTTGTACAGCACAACCACTTTTGCCACTTGTAACTTTTGTGGGAAAATTCCGGTGGAAAAGGCAAGATTAAAGATATGCTCTAATAATTCAGCAATGATATCTAATACGTGTTTGATGGGCTTAATCTGTATGTCATATGCGTCACAACACGTGCTGTTTTTCACAGACGAAAAAGCATGTGAAAGTTCACAAGCTGTTGTTGGCGCCAAAAACGCGCTCTCAGAGATACTGTCAGACAAATATGTGGTACAAGCTGAATTGTACTGTTCCTTTGCTAGAAATACAAAATAGTCATTGAATAAGTTTGCTAAATCATCTTTACAAATAACGTCACCGTCTATCACAAGCTCAGTAGGCCTGAAGTCATCACCGTTACGGCCAAGAAATTTGTTTAGTCTAGACCAAGCCAAGTCTTGTTTATTCATCACATCTTTGTTGAAGATGCTGTTTAAATACGTTCTCGTTTTGTAACGCAACAGGCTGTTTACTTTCTTTTGCTGGGCTTTGAAACGTTTAAGCGTTTCTTCGTTCTTGTTTTTCAGGAAGTTTTCGAACAATTTATTTTTACGTTTTATTTCATTAAGACAACTTTAGTCAGCCACGGTTTTTTGGCTTTGCGCGTATGCTTGAGCTGTTTGTACGGAAAGCATTTCTTGTACACCCTTATCAGTTTGTCATGGAAAATATCATAGGCGGCTTCAGGTTCTTGCTCGCAATACACGCCTGACCAATCGGTTAACGATATCTCCTTGCGAAATGCAGCCAGTGTATATTCATTAATATCTTGAATAACTATCGGTTCTCTGAGTTGGGCTGGCGCACAGTTTACGGTTTCGTTTATCAGCATAAAGATAGGAAGGTGGTCACTGATGGGTGCGCTTAGTACGCCGGACAAACATTTCGAAGCTTCTATGTTAGTAATGAACATATCTATTAATGTCGCAGTGTTTTTGTCAATGCGGGTTGGGATGGTGATAACATTAGAAAACCCATTGGATTCAATAACTTGACAAAGTTCTAACTGAATTTCTGATGGCTTTGCACCGTCGATATTGAGATCACCTGCAAGAACTAGTGTACTACCAGTGTCTCCAACCCAACGCAAGTATGTATCTAAGAATACTAAGAAGTTCGACTTGTTACCACTAGGAGGGCGGCATAACACACCATAAACAAAACCGTCACTTTGTACAGTCAATATTTCATAATCATTAGTGACATGCGAAAACTCGTGAACCAGCCTACATTTTACTGAGTTTTTAGCCATCATCAAAACACCACCTCCTATTTTTGTTGGGTGATTCAAAAAGAAGGTTTCATAGCCGGGTGATCTTAGAACCTCAGATTCATCCCTGTACCACGTTTCCGTCATCATAAGAACATGAGGTTCAGAGCGTATAGTTGAAATAAGGGCGGTTATTTGGTCTTCTTTATTTCGTGCAGATTGTGCGTCGAGATGAAGGAAGGACAAGCCATTCTTTTTCGTGGAAAGTAATGCGCCTAATTTTTCGAGTGTCACGTAATCTTTGTCTGCCATCTTTCTCTTTAGGTAACAGTCGCTTTGGTCATTAACAGTGGCTATTCTCTCATTACTGAGAGGTCCTGCACGCTGGCGATGACGTGAACTCGGCTGTCCTCAGTTTTTCGCACCTTGATGCGACCATTGTCCACCCACAGAAACTTCCATTGCTTTTCTCTCTTTAGTGAGAGCGCTTGTGCAAACAATCTTTTGTTGTTGGGTGTGAGGTGGTCATTTACGTACACATTGGCAGCTTGTGACTGAGCAAAACCGAGTGACTCGGTTGTTAGACGTGCCCTGCGTGCTTTACGCAAAAATTCATCCTTCTTGACCCGAGAACAAAACCTCGCGATTATGTTCGTGTCCTTTTTTGCTGGCACGCGATGCACAGCGTCGATATTATCCTTTTTTATGGGACAGTCAATTACATCACCCATTTTCTGAAGAATGGTGGCGCAATCCTCCCCCTTTTTTAATGGCACACCCTTTATCTCAACGTTGTTAAGTCGCGAACGCTGTTCCATGTCAGCCAGTTTAGCAGCCAGTTCATCATTTGATTTTTGAAGAGACTTGTTTTCGGCTGAGGTGAGCTCATGCTTCTTTTTCGTTTCTTCATAAAAAAGTGCTGATGGCAGCGACACTTTCACGAAGCTGTTCAATTTCAGCTCGAAGCTGTTGCACTTCGCGTGACAACTCAGCATTTGACGGCATCATATAAACGTAACAGTGACTACAGCACAATAACCACTGGCAGCAGCAGTCGCGACAACAAAAGTAGAAGCAAAAATCAGCGGTGCAATTAATGCACAACCAACCTGCGCAAAGAAAGAACGTTGCTCAGTGGACTCGACTTCCTGCTGCCACGACCGCCACTGCCAAAATGTGGCTACACGAGCACAGGGTTGAGCCTAAGTAGTGTCTCCGGTAGGTGTCCTCGCAGTCCGTGCTTGCGCAGAAAGTTCATTCTTTGTGGCTGTAGCGACAGGGTAGTGACGTTGCCTGACCAGATATTCCAAGTAGACGGGTCGAGAAATCCAGAGAATATCCCGATAGCCCGAAGAGCCGAACCAGACAACTGTCACGATATGCACAAGTCAGCACCTGCGCAAAGGAAGAACGTTGCTCAGTGGACTCGACTTCCTGCTGCCACGACCGCCACTACCAAAATGTGGCTACACGAGCACAGGTTTGAGCCTAAGTAGTGTCTCCGATAGGTGTCCTCGCAGTTCGTGCTTGCGCAGAAAGTTCGTTCTTTGTGGCTGTAGCGACAGGGTAGTGACGTTGCCTGACCAGATATTCCAAGTAGACGGGTCGAGAAATCCAGAGAATATCCCGATAGCCCGAAGAGCCGAACCAGACAACTATCACGATATGCACAAGTCAGCACCTCATGAAAGTACCAATTAACTCTTCGCCCTTGGTCCCCAGTGGCTGTGAAGCAACTGTCCAGGGCGGCAGTCAGACCCATCTTTCGTCAGTCTAGTACTGGACGGCAGCCGTCACTTCAATGGGTGCCATCATGTTTGTCCAATGCAAAGCTTTTGGGGCAGGTTTTGGGGCTCTTGTTGGTCGGGGAGAGCGTCATTGACAGCGCATTACCCATGGTTGGCCAGAAGGCCATGAATCCCTTTGTGACTTCTCAATGTTAATGTAAGCACGTGTACTTAATAAATAGTTCTCTTTTGAGCACCGAGTCCTGTTATCACATGGTGTCAGAAATGATAGAAGCAGTCAAAGTCAACAATGGCTGGTGAGAATGGTCAGCGAGCACTTAAATCGTTGGGATATGAATTCGAGCGACCCCATCACGTAGCAAGACTAGTTGCAAGCATATGAATGGTATAAAACCGCAGTCCAGCTTCGGACCAAGACACCCGAAGTGCAAGTAGCAACATTTATGTCTGTTATTGAAACCAAAGCTCAAAAGATCTTTCGTACGTTCAACCTAACGGAGATTGAGAACAAAGACTTGAAAACTGTCAAAAAGAGGTTCACTGAGCACTTCACGCCACGCATAAATCATGCCTACTAACTCTACAAGTTCAATCTCATGACACAAAAAGAGGGAGAAACCTTCTTGGATTACGTGACTGCTGCAAGGCTACAGGCAAGCAGGTGCAACTACAGCTTGATGATGGAAGAACTCCTCGATCCGTGACCGAATCATTGTGAGTGTTTATTTATTTATTTATTACTGCCAGCTTGCTTTGCAAGCCATAAGCAGGAGTGAGTTGTACAAAAAGATAAAAAAGACAAAAGTAAGTAACTGTAAATAGACCTTGTGGGAAGGGAAAACAAGTCAAGCCGAATATGGTTTTGGGGAAATATACATTGTCCTCGAGATATTCGACCATGCGCTTGTGCACCATGTTCTCTTACGGTTTTCCAGCACACGAGGTCAGGAGTATAGGTCTTAGACCATATGTAATGCTAAAAGAACCACTTTCTTTTACAAATGCAATGTAGGTTAATCTGAAAAACAATTTAAACGCATGTAACTCAACAATGTGATTCCCATTTTATGTAAGTGCAAGCCGAAAACAAGAGAGAGAGAGAGAGAGAAATAAATAAAAGGAAGAGACACGGAGGTTAACCTAGATGAACTGGTTTGCTACCCTGTACAGGGGTGAAGAAAAGGATCGGAAAGAGGATATAGAGAGATATAAAATAAATTAGAAAATTAACAATTAAGTCCTATACTTATTAAACAAATATCCCGCAGCACGGCGCTGTAATGCGAAACCCTGAAGAAAGAACAGCTAATGCGTATGAAAAACAGCAACTTTCCTTGTGGTGGTGAATGAATGTACAATGCGGCCAAAGCCAGAAGAAAGGAAAGAAAGTAATTAATTAAACTTCTTGTAAGCGACTTGTTCAATGATTCAAACATCTTCAAGAAGGGAATGATGACGCATCGCCGAAGCTAGACTCTTAGGTTTATATTGTGTATACGTTGATGGTTGCTACCGACTAGTGCGAAAGTTTGTGCTTTTATTTTCCATATTACTGTTATTCCGTCACAATTATGGCTGTTGTTCACCTATCGAAAAACCTGTCTCTAATAGAGAGTGCATCATGCCGACGTTTATGTTGCCTACTGTAGTCCGTAACCGCCTAAGAATAAATGTAAGCTCTGCCCACAGTGGTCACCACCCTACCCAGGCAGAATTTGAATAAATGTCTGTGTTTAGAAAAAGTTTATTCTATCTTAAGATGCAACTAACCTAAGGAACGAGTGTCTCACCGAATCACCATTAGCTATTTAAAATTGTCAGGCAGATTTCATGTATTCCCGGCGCACTACTTGTCCATACAGGCACGTGTTGAACTTGCTAGTTTGCAGTTGGAAATCTTTACTTCTTGGCAAATTTCATCAGAAGTTCCTAGTTTTTTTCTCTACCACAGGTAACGTTATAACAAAGAGCGACCGACTTTTAATTTAAATGTGCGTAGTCTTTACATTCCCAGCGAAAAAGCGCTAATGGTTAGAACGGAAGTCGCCAATATATGCTTGATTCTACAGATGAATGACAAGCGCACTGCAGTGCTGGGGGCAGTGTGCGTATCTATTTTTAGGTTGTAACCACCTGTAGTATAAAAGATTCAGGCTTGTAGGCGTTCCATTTGGTCCCTCCCCAATTAAAATTGTTTTTCGTCTATTGTAAATATTTTTTATTCACATGTACACAAGCTTTGACTATAGCAATGGCCTTCAAACTGCTCTGAAAGCAGACAGTAGCGTCGACGACAAAGCTAGGTCGTCGACGCTACTGTTATAAATAAATCGCTGTTGTAGGTGTTCTATTCAGTCTCTCCCCGATTATAACTGTTACTCACCTATAATCAATATTTTTTTCATCACATATACACATGTTCCGACTATAGCAAAGGCTTTCTAACCACCATAAAAGCGAATAGTAGCATCGACGACAAAACTAAGCCGTAAGGTTCATGAAGTCTCTTTTTACTCCTATGATTGAGGATTTCAAGTTGATTGGATTTTTTTAGATTTTAGAAAGGCATTCGACACTGTTCCTCATGATTTGTTATTGCATAAATTATCATCTCTCTGTAATCATCCAGCAAGAGTTGTTTGGATTAAAAATTACCTTTCCGGAAGAACACAGCATGTCATAAATAATGGCTGTACGTCAACTGGAATAACAGTTACTTCAGGGGTGTCGCAAGGGTCTGTTTTGGGACCTTTGTTATTTTTTACTTATATCAATGATATTGTGCTGGGTCTTCATTGCAATGTCAGATTATATGCAGATGACTGCGTCATTTATATGAACATAATAAACGAACATGATGCCATTAGCCTACAAACCGATTTAAACAAAATTCAAACTTGGTGTTTAACATGGTATATGTCTGAATAGTACTGAATGTCAGTTTATATCTTTTACCGCAAACGTTTGCCTGTGACATCGGATTATCATTTGGACGATACATCACTTGAACGGGTACCGCATTACAATACCTAGGCGTTTATTTTTCAGAAACTATGTGATGGACTAGGCATATTGAACATGTTACTTTAAGATCTTCCCGAATGCTTAACCTCATTAGACGCAATTTTCGCAAAGCTCCCAGGAGCGTTAAAGAATACCTTTATAATACGAACGTTCGTCGAATACTCGAGTACGCTTGCGCAGCATGGGACCCAGACACCATCTTGTAAATAAACTTGAGCGTATTCAGAATCGTGCAGCCAGGTTTGTCTCTGGTATTTACAACTATAAAAGCAGCATCTCATTAATTAAAGACAACCTTGGCTGGAAACCGCTAGCCCAACGCCGCTTAGAAACAAAATTGGAACTTTTTTTCGTATTTACTCAGATCTCACAAGTATTAACAAAAACTTGTACATTTTCTTCCTCCCTTCATCTCTATGCGCTGTGATCATGACTATAATGTATTTGAAACGCGATGCCACACAAATGTGTTTCATTATTCATTCTTTCCTCACACCTCCACGCTTTGGGACAGACTTTCTAAAGGTTTAGCAGATTGCAAAAAACTTTCCCCGTTCCAGCTGTTTTTACATACAAATTTTCCATATGAGGCCTCTTTGTTGCATACACCGCTTTGTTATTAGCTCATTCTTTTATCTTTGTCTTTGCGTAAAGATATGTGTTTTACGTGATTATACGTGTTACCCCCTTGCAATAATACCCTCTTGGCGCTGCAGGTAATTCTATAAATAAAAAAAAATGTCCACGTTGAAGTCATCAAGTAGTATAAAGGATTTGTGCTTGTAGATGTTTAATGGTGTTCCATCACCATTATGAGTGGTTTAGTATATTGTGAATAATTTTTTGTGTCACATGTATCTCAATCCCCGAATATTAGCGTGACAGACGCCAACAAGGCTTTTTATACGCAAAGACCTTGGCTCCTAATATTCAAATATTTCCTATTTTAAGGAAAAGCAGGCAGAGGAGTAATTTCTGAAGATAGTCGTTCGGAGTGATAGCTTACGTTATGAACGTTAGATGAGTGAACAGAATATCGTACGTATTGTAGATGTTTTCAGTCTAAACCAGATGGTATGGCAGACTTTCCGTGTTAATAGTAACACGACTTGGTCATGAGGGTATACTGAAATACTAGAATCGTGATTTGGCCTGTTTAAGTACGTGACGATGCTCATTGGGCAGTTATTGTAAATGTCATGCGCCCAAATTTCCCAAGAGGGGTAGTTTTGTTCATGGCTGTGTTAGAGAGCTTAAATTTAGCTGGCGTTCTCCGCCTGTAAGTGCCCATGAATGTAAGTGCCCATGAAAAACTAGGTTTTCGTGAAATTTGTTTAAATACATATCATTACTGATGGATTCAAGAAAACCTGATATTAACAAACACAAAGAGTCAATCATATGAAGGCCAAGGAGCTGTGTATGCCAACACAGTTAGCTACGAAGAACAAAGAGAAACAACAGGTTTTGTCGTGTACGTTCTCTGATTTTGTAGTATAAATGATGAGGCGCGAAAAGCAAAAAAGAGTGTTCCCAAGTAGAACTGCAGCTTTGCTTTGTTTCTATTGGTAAGCGTTCTCGTTAAGAAGTATGCGATAACTGAATATAAGGAACAAAGATGATGCCGTCTTGCTGTCTAAAAACAGAAGTCTTGGTATCTTCGTTTCATGGAGCTTATATAGGAATGCACTTCGCCGTATTGCGATCGCAGTACAACCCTTCAGAACATTGAACTTTTGGCGGCCCACCTCCGATGAGTAGGAGGCTGATACAATACTCGTTTTCACCTGTAAAAATGACAAAAAAGGTAACGTAAATGCAGGTACACAAATAGGATAACTTTAGAAACAAGTATTCCGCAAGCAGAATGAACGTGGATTAAAAAACCTAACCAGTGGAAGAAGCTTCACTTCATGAACATCTGCATTAGTAGTTATTGGCGTATTGGAATCAAGATATTGACCATAATATTCTTTACATGTCACGGTGGTATTTTGCTTCCAGTAACAACTTTTATTATTGCGTACAAATCAAGAGCAACGTTGCGATGGTTCATCGTGCTTGCATTTTTAAATGCGAAGCATCTCTAATCACACTTGCTGTGCTTGAGCGTATCTATCTATCTATCTATTATCTATCTATCTATCTATCTATCTATCTATCTATCTAATCTAGCTATCTATCTATCTATCTATCTATCTATCTATCTATCTATCTATCTATCTATCTATCTATCTATCTATCTATCTATCTATCTATCTAACCGCCTACGACTTTTAGCTCTGCTGGCCATTTAAGTAATGAGATCTATACAAAAATTGGTATTACATAACGTGTCTGTATTATGAATATAAGTACTTAGTCATAACAAAAAATCATGATATGCATGTCATGGATATCATAATTTACATGTCATGGTCTTGCTGCTCCTGCGTTAGTTTCGTTCACATGATATATCGCAGAACTGGCATGGTATAACATGAATGCTTGGTGAACATGAGCGACAGGCCCTCACATGATAATAATGGCATGCGAGCCATGTAAAAACATGTCTAGATTCCAAGCTCATGATGCGCTCGTGGTCGTTTCACTGGCTTCACATACACCAAATTTGGTATTACGGGACGTCAATGGATGACGAAGTAACGTGACTGGTGCAAACACGATAATATGACATGCGTATCATGTAAAAACATGACGACGCGCTATGCTCATTATGCACTCACGTCCGTTTCGCTATTTTCACATGCACCAAATTTGGTATTACTTGACGCGAACGAATGACAAAGGTAAATGACACGTCCAAAAATGATAATCATGGCATGCGTGTCATGTTAAACTTGACTACATGTTACGCTCATTGTGCATTCGCAGCCTTTTCGCTAGCTTCACGTATGCCAAACTTAGTGCTACGTGACGTGAGTGGATGAAGAAGGTAAATGCCATGTCCAAACATGATAACCTTGGCATGCGTGTCATGTAAAACATGACTACTTGCCGTGCTCATAGCTCACTAACGGCCGTTTCGCTAGCTCCACATATACCAACTTCGATATGACCTGACGTGAACAAACGATGAAGATATATGACTCGTCGAAACGTGATAATCATGACATGCATGTCACGTAAAACGTAACTACATGCTACGCTCATAGCGCGCTCGCGATCGTTTCGCTTGTTTCACGTATACCAAGCTTAGTGTTAGGTGAAGTGAACGGACGACGACCCCAAATGCCACTCGCAAACATGATTCACATGGCATGGAAATTATGTACGGCCCAATTTACATCCGCCTCGTAACATTGTGCTGATTCTAATGTGGTAATTCAACCTTCCTCATTCGTGATTCACATATTATCGATTCCCACTGTACATGGATTGACTCTACCAATTTTTATCATTGTGGTTCGGTCATGCTCACATATTACAATCATACGTACGTCATTATGTTGATAAATATGAAACATATATCAGATATTGATAGGTTCGGTTAGTTGTGGACATTTCAGTGAAGAGAAGCGAGGAAGTCCTTCGAACAGTGTTGCACGTGAGTACGAAGGCTGACATCGCTTTGTCGGAAGTGAATTTTTTGGTCGTAACAATAATACACAAAAGCCCAAAGACTAATGTATATATGCTTGGTTATCTGCTTCACCTAGCGAGCCCTTGTCGCAAGAGCAAACGAAAAGTGCATAACATAGTTTTCGTCAAACAAACAAGAGCCAAAAATTATTCCGGCACCCACCAATTAGGTAAGCATATCATGAAACTCAGCAGGATGCGAAATAAATAAAAAGTAAAACGGAAATGTAATTTTTGCGACTGCAAAAGCTTATGTGCGTATTCAAAAGCTTATGTGCGTATTTACAAAGAAGCTACAGTACACCTCATCAAAATGCCGGAAGAGCCAATCAGTGGGTTATTCAAGGGCTTGGGGCTGTTAGACACAACCACAATGATAGCTAACAAACAAGCAATTTAAGAAAAGTAGAAGGAACGTTAGCTGCAATATTTACAATACAAACAATAAAGAAATTATAGAGGACAAAAAGAAAACTTGTGATAGGCAGGGAGAGAACTTGCTACCTTCAGATGAATTAGTGGACCATCTGACATGCTATTATGGTAGCAGTGGGGTCTGCATCCTTTTGATATGCAGTGCCGAGTTGCAGAAGCCGTCTCGGCGGAGACCGCACGGGATATGGGTGGTGTGGGGAGGAAAAGGGGTGCTTTGCAGCCCACGAAAAATAACCCGGAGAATAGGCAGTGATGTGAGAAAATTTGAATAAAAATCGTGTTTACGCATCGATTTGTATGTTTAAACTTATTTGTAATATAATCTGCTACGTCGGTCTCCAAACAGGAAGTCATGGTTTTGACATCATGCCTTGGAGGTCGCATAATACCGTTCCATAGGCTGTATGAAGCTCGCGCGTCTGCGGTGGCCGACTCAGCATCGGGAAGCAGTGCGCGAACGCGCTAACAGCGCTTCGCAGCAAAATCAGAAGAGGACTTTTTTGGCGAAAGCAATAAGAAAAGACCAAAATCAATGGCTATCTACGAGCGACGGCTTTTACTAAAAGAACCAACACAAATTTTGCTTGTGTTGGTTCCCGTTCATTCAGCTTTTCTGTGACAACACAAGGCGACGCTCGATGGCAGCTTTTTTCATCAAACGAGCACTTCTCTAGAAATAGGAAGCGAAAGTTGCTGACTAGAAGAACTCGCACGCACAACTAATTTAATTACTTCCTCACCGCCGTGCTCAGCCTCAGAGCAGCACCTGTCCGGCTTTTCGAATGATTCTGACCAAAACAATATAGCGTATGCCCACGTCAGCCCGCGTAAGCATGAGCCCGCGTAAACAGGGCTGAACTATAAATATTGAAACTAAGAACTTGCCAAGAAGTTTTATGCAGGCTGGACAGCACTGGCAGAAGGTGGCGTTCTGCTTCACAATTCCATCGCAAGTAGCTTCGTCGACTTGCTTCGCAGCGCACTCTTACGCAATAATCTGGCGGGCACACGATGGCGGCCACAGCACAACCAACAAGCAGCAAGAACGGTGCCGCTATAGTGAAGACGGTGGAAACCTTCGATGTTACCGTGTACATGGCTCTCTGCTGATGAAACGTAAGGGTTGTAGACACAAATACAGAGATGGAATGTTTACCAGAATTTACATCCGCTCTATAGTTACATGAGTATAAAGCAAGCCACCCGAAGCCCAATGATGTAGACCCGAGGCTATATAAGAGACATGCAGATTCATGGAATCTGCGATGAAAGGAAGAAAAGTGGGTGCCCATATTTAGCAGTATTGCTGCACGATTCCACAAATCAGTTCACAATGTTACCGAGTAAGCATGGCAAGCGTTGGCGCGCCCAAAATGTCAGATATTTACAGCAAGCTAACACCGAGTTGTCCTGAAATTTTTCAGAATAATGCATCACTATTATCCTTTATTGCAATAAATGGCGAAAAGTGACGTCTATATTGTGTTAACATGTCAGTTGAAGTAGCACTGTGCCTGTTCATACATAGGTTACAGAGCACTATAGTGCCACGACACTGCCTGCATTTTTGTTTGAATGGAAATGTTTTGCGAATGTTTTGGTATTATTATTTATGCGGTAATTCAGTAGCGACATACTATGACCATTCCGGTTCCTTAAGTTCGGCTTTCTGCACAATATCTGTTTGATCTACGGCTAAACAGCACCGTCCTCACCGGAACAGTGCCAGAAAGTGCGGCCGACGAAGAATTCGCTTAGCTTCACGTCCAGATTAGGCATATAATTCACTATTCAGTGACGCGTACGTTAAAGCGTGTTTGTGAATATGTTTGCAGTTTCTATGACACGTTGTACACAGGAGCATGCCCCAAATTAAAATACATGAGCAAAAATACCATTACATATTTTCGTGTGAAACAGATACGTATAATTGAATGACATCATTACTCATATGCACACAGGTGCTTTTACGGGTGCACTATTCGAAAGACTACAATTACGTGCTCTTATTTTGCGCTTCAAGACTTCACCTAAGCAAGATCACAAGCACCTATATCAGCCAATGTAAACTCTAAGAAAAGGAAGCTTAGATGTTATTTTTTTGTTCAGTACTGTTGCGGATATATATATATATATATATATATATATATAGATATATATATATATATATATATATATATATCTATATATATATATATATTTATATATATATATATATATATATTATATATATATATATATATATATATATATATGTGTGTGTGTGTGTGTGTGTGTGTGTGTGTGTGTGTGTGTGTGTGTGTGTGTGTGTGTGTGTGTGTGTGTGTTGTCTAATAGTGGAATAGTCAGTTTGAACAGTGGAAGTGCCTCAGATAAGCGGGCCGACGTTAAGTACGAAGACCTGTCTTTGTCAAACGCACCTTGTTAATCTCGGTGTGTTAGATTTAAGGGGGTTAATAACGACGTAATTTTCGAGTGGTGGCACGTGTCTCTGTTGACAATTGCCGTCTGAAAGAAGAAAAAAACTATAAAGCAGAGGAGTGCAGCCCCTCACTGCAGTATACTCGGCCGTGGAAGGCGCCGCTATCTTGAGAGATAAATAATGTACATCTAAGGGAAGACATGTGTGACAGTAATATTAAGCACTGGACAAGTTTATATGGCTACTGACGACTGACCAAAATGAGTAAGACATAACATTATGAGTGTGAAGACGATATACACCAGTACAATTTAGACAGGAAGCTTAGAGCGTGTTGTTGGTTTATGGCAAAATGTACCTATATTACGGTACACTGAAGCTGAATTATGACAGACACGAAATGTTTTTTTTTACCTACGCACCCCATCGACGGGCTTGCTCTAAAACACGTCAGAGATGTTGCTATATTACGCTATGTTCATTTCCAGCACTAGCTAATTAGTTGTTCTTCCATAATTGTTAAGGATTTGATTATAAAAATTGTAGAGCATGGTACAATGTATCTGCATATATTATGCTGCATAATAAAACTTGATGTGTGGAGGGCAAGAACATTTATTATGGCTTGAGTGCTGTTGCGAAAGTTGTTTGTGCGTACACCCTTGTGAATTCAATATGTTTCATATTCAGCATTTGGTTCGGACTCCTAATTCAGCAAGCTGACTTTTCAACCAATTCATTCTTGCTGCCAAAGCCAAAACTCGTTATTACTCGCGTAACTTCTTTTGTCGACATCATTCGATTTCCATATAAATTATATTGACTATCAAACCACAGCGTGGCGAATGAGACACTTCAATAATTGTTGTTGAAGCATCAATGCAATATCCATAAGTTGTGAAATAAAACTAGACCACATCAGTGGACAAGACTGTGTTATAGGCGATGTGTCGTCCTCTACTACAAAGTACAATGTTCAGACAGCATTGTGCACACAAGTGACTGTTTTTTTTGTATAAAAAACAGCCGAAGCAAAAGCGACCATATACAAGAGGTCAATATCCTATAAGGTAGCAACAAACTCCAGTTTTTATAGCCTACACACCACTAAATTTACATAAAGCTTTGCCTTGCTATACCTAGTACTAAAAACCGATAATCGCAAATAAATATTTATTCTTCGAAAATCACTGCCAACCGTTGCTTGAAATATTTCATCTGAAATGTCGCCATAAAACTTCAGTATCATTTCACGAGGACAGAAATATTATGCTCGCAAAGTCTAATAACAAATCACTGCTACGAACAAATAATAAAATAAGTATTCAAGCATTCCGCCAATACAATGAGTTTGACGCTCGAGCAACACCAGACCTCGAACGAGGAAAATCTGTTGGTAGATTTCAGATCGAACGTTATTATTATGCATTACTTTGCTCTATTATATGCACACGTTTGCGTACCAATCCTCTTGTTCTACAATTACACTACACTACATTTCCTTCCGTTAAAATTAAGGCATAACTTCACAGTGCACCTTATGTTTTGCTAAATCTTCTTTGCTAACACTTGTTCCTGTCGTTATTTGTGTGAGGACTCGCAGCATATTTCCTTAGTCGAGTGGCAGTCCGAAGTTGGGTAAGTATTCGAATCCCTGCGAACACGCTCACTAAAATCTAAAACACACACATATTTGTCAAAACATTGCCTTGAAAAGTTGGCAATATGATTTTCAATTTACCGACCTTTACCTTCTATTGATAATTTCTTCTATATTTGCACGTAAACGCAGTCGCCGCATTTTCCTTCACTCTGCCATTTCTTAAGCTCCAGGTTCTGAGAAAATATTTTTTTCCAAAAAGTATGAAATGCCAAAAAATGCCTATTTGTCACAAAATGTAAATAAAAAGACCAGCCGCTGTCCTCACGGCGAAGTCCTCCTGATCACCCCTTCTTTTATCCGAACACACTAGCCCTGATCTCTTTCCGAACTCATCAAGCCTCCACGCCCTTCCTTTTTTTCTTTGTATTTATGGTGACGCCACCCCTCAATTTCCAACAGCAATCTTACAATTACGACGTCAAAAAATAGGCTAAAGACGTACCTTACATGTTGGATTCTTTAAGATAAAAAATATTGTATGTGAGAAAAGAAAGCCACACTGTCGCTCAGAATTTCAGCAGCGCCTATTTTACTGTTCTTTGCAGCCAGTGCACGACGAGTAGGTTGCAGTTACAAATAAAATCGCTCCTGGACATTGCTGAAAAGAGGAACTCACCGTATGGAAGGCTTTAAGATCTCCTTTCAGCTATTGAATAGCGTAGCTTTATAAAGTGGTCGCCGGTGCAGGATCAGGAGGAAAACAGAGCCGAGGTCAAAGTGCCAACGGTGTACAATTGCCCAGCTGAACTGCAAATAAATAAATAAATAAAAAGCTGGATGGGTCGGGAGCACCTTTGCCAGGCTGTTTATTGAAAGAGACACCATAGAAAAGTGCTGCGACGCCTCGCTATTCTGGATATCCGAAATTTAAATGTGAAAGAGTATCCCTTTTATCAACAAGGATATCATGCAAGCAGCCAGCGGTGCGAACTTGCTTGAGCGTGTGTCTTCTGTTACTGCAAAAACAAAGGGGCGTTTTCTCGCTTCTCACGTAGTACCGACCTCTCATAACTTTTTAGTGTTTTTGTCAACAGCGTTCTTGAGCTCCTTGTCGTTAAATAACAGACAGTTATGCAATTTCGGAACAATCACACGACTTTGAGATGGACTCTCCCGGTTATGGACCTCGAGATATTGCAGGCAGCAGCGCCAGTGGCATAACAGGAATTCTGAAGTTTCCTGCGATCCCCAAAATATTAGGAGCAACATTGTTTTAAGGGAGGAGGGGGGAGTGTTCGGTGGGGCCTGGTGGGAATTAATATATGGCTCTCCACGCTTCATTTGATTATGACTTAGTAAGTACTGCGTGCAATATAGATGTCGATGGAGTTTACAAATAGAATTTATGATATCAAGTTTTCTGCTCTCCGCGCTATGAATGCCGACTGAAAATTTTGGAATCTTGTTTTGTAAAATTGCGACAACTTCAGGTCATATATAATGTTGTCTCAAACTGAGTAAAAAAACATCCATGTATTTTTATGCTAATACACTCGATACCTTATAGAAAATTACAGATATAATCACATTGTCGCCTGCTTAAATGAATGTTATGCCAGTTATGCTTCAAAGGGGCTGGTAAATTTTGTCCAAATTTTTTGTAGAATTTTTTGTGGCATTTTTTGCAGGCGCGCCATTTTTGAATCCATTCAACTAGCTTGTCGCAGTGTTCATGACAATGAACGAAAGGAAAACATCCTTCCACACATTCATAAAGCATAGACTACTATTTTCCTCAATGAGTGCTGGCTCCGGATTATCGCTCACGAGCGTTTCCGTAGGTGTGCGCTTGGGGGTGGGGAGGAATGTAAGAGATAGTTGCCCTTCTTGTAACCTAGGTGGTGCATGCAAGAATTACCCTAGGCAATGGATAGGGAATGGTTGGTGCGGCTGCGGCAGGCTGCAAAGTTACCCTCACTTATGAACCTAAAGGCATGGTGGTGGCGCTGCGACAAACGTTCACTTTGCCCCCCCCCGCCCCCCCTAAGAGGACCTCTGCGCTCGCTTATGTAAATGTTGTCCACATGGCACCTCCAAACGCAGGATGTACCAACGTGCAGTGTTAGACAAAAAATAACTCACCAAAAACACTGAGCGCATTCTCCTGAACCGTGGTTTGTACATACATGCTCTGAAAAAAAAAAGAACTACAGACTAGAATATTAGGAGTCAATTTTTAACCACTATTTTCACGTGCACTGCGTAAGAATAATAATGATTCTCGTGGTTTCATGTCCAGAGACTACGGTGTACATTATGTGAGAAGCCGTAGTGAAGTGCTTCAGAAAGTTTGACCATCTGGTGTTCTCTAGCGTGCACTAGCATCACACAGTACGAGAGCCTCCACCACCTTGCCTCAGTCGAAGTGCACCCACCCCGACGATGATCGAACCTGTGACCTTTCAGTCAGCAGCAGAGCACCGCAGTCAATACACCACTTCGGCGTACACATGCTCTGCTTGGTTTACCTGCAAGTTATTTCTAACTTATATGCTTTTAGTCATAAGTACCTACTGCAAAGAAAAAAACAAGTGTATGTTTACAGTAAGCATTAAGGTCAGTAATGTTTTGAGTCGCAGCATAAATAAAAAATGGCGCTCATCATACGACTCGACGGTGACGAACACAACTGTAGGTGCTCTGCCCCTTCCTAGAGACAATGCATTTTGTAGCGTCTGTTGGACTGCAAGAAACTACTAAGGAACATGATCCTGCCATCATTGGAAACCGTATCAGATCAAAGCAACGTGTGCCCTTCCAGAAGTAGTGGAATGTTTATTTAGTATTGATATAAAAAAAGCTCTGCAAATATCAATGAGTGTGTAGCTGCTGTTGCATCATTGAACGTTGATGCATCTTCATTGAAGCTTGCTGAGACATCCCCATGCCAACGACTTTGTGGAGAAGTTGTTGAAGTTGTCGGTGAGAGCGCAAAGAGGTGCGGCAAATACAATATTGTCGCTGAGAGAACGCAGAACTTAGGCTAAGGCCGTCATCCCACGTCCTGTTAAACAGCTATCGAACACAATGACTGGACTAGAGTAGAACGCAACGAACGTCTAACTCCGCTCTCTCCTCGCCGGTATTTTCTCGATTCCAGGAATAGGGACGCACCCTGTCCTCTCTTGAAATACATTTCTGAAATTGATATGTTCGAGGTGAATGTGAGCGGGGAACGCGATGAAAAAAAAAAGAAGAAGAAGAAGAAGAAGAAGAAGAAGAAGAAGAAGAAGAAGAAGAAGAAGAGAAGAAGAAGAAGAAGAGAAGAAGAAGAAGAAGAAGAAGAAGAAGAGAAGAAGAAGAAGAAGAAGAAGAAGAAGAAGAAGAACTGTGGCACGCAACCACGCTTGTGGTGTAGCCAAGAATGGGGCAGATATAACGAAATACTTTTATTTTGAAAGCTTACTGCTTTTGAAGAAATGAGACGGATTAACGAGAAAAAATGAATATTAGAAATTTACAAAAAAGTCACGGGCATAAAAATGACGCAGATAATTTCAGCAACAGCAATGAATAAATTAATAAATAAAATGATTTGGAAACAAGGGATTTAGGTGTAATAAATGTTTCAACAACCTGAATCTTTTGAACCTTCAATAAACACCTGCAATGCTTTGGAAGCTTTCCCGTCACTGAATCATAGGGACGAAACCCCCAAATAAAGTGAATTTGGAGTGTAACTCCAATCTTATGAGATGGAAGGCCGCACCTAATGTATTTCGCGCAATGCGGCGTATCTCTTGAAGATATAAGATAATAGTCTTTTTGTCAGGAACTCCACAAAACCAACTATTAGGGAATGCAGTCAGACCAGTTCTCTTTAAATAAAGATTGAGATGAGAAGTTCGACACCACAGCCTGTTGATCGCGACTTCACCTGCACGTGTGCGACATATTTTACTGTTCCAACGGTGATTTCGGTGTTTATATTTCACTGTGTTCAATATGGACGGCAAAGAAAATTCTTCTAACATAACTTTTCTCCTAAATTCAACAAGTGAGCAACCGAGCCATTTACCGCATGCGCCATTTCACCGAGAAAAGGTCCCTTATATATTGATACCGAAACCATTTATCAGATGTATATGTGTAAATGTTCATTAATATGGTATATATGTTAAAAAACCCAAATGTGTGAGGAAGAAGGTAGACACGACCAGAAGCGCATCGCCATCAGCTGGCTAGCTAGGATAGTTCGCTCCTTTGCTATACGCCCTGCTTGCTGTTGCTGCTATTGTCGCAGTCATTGCAGACCACAATAAGCCCCCTTCACAAAAGAAACAATGACATAGGCTCGCAATAACCACAGTCTGAGAATCCTAATGCCATTAGTTCCACTATCCTAAGTTTATTGTTAGCGGAGAAAGTAAATCTAAATTTAGGATTTTGCTCCGAAATTTCTACACGTGACGTCCGCAATCGCAAAATTTATATTTGGTATTTTCGCAACAATAAATTGATGAAATTTTCTAAAACTTCTTATGCTAAATCTATGGCAACCACATAGGAAGATGTATTTGTTGTCGCTAGAAAGCTACGTGGGACCACTTAGACGCCTTACAAATTTATGACGTCTCTGTGTTTCGTTCGGGAATCTCAAAGTGGCGTATCCCCCGGTGAGTTCTTTTCGAACATTTTCTCCCCTGAAATATATCGTGCCGCGATAACAGTGAAGTTTGCGGGATTTTGAAATTGTGCTTCTTTACTAACTCGTAAAACATCGTTTAGCTTTGTGGTGTCCTTTGAAGCCAGGAGAGAAAGGCGCGCATAATGAAGCTGTTTTTTTTAAGAATGAATGCTTAGGGCGAGGCTGATGCTTGTGCTAACGTCTTCACCACGCGGTTTGGTAAAGCCTTGACAAGATTGCCCGTGTCGTCTTAAAAACGCACTGAAAGGCACACACGTGTAGCAAGGAGGCTTTGCTGGAGACGAGTTCATCGCTGAGGCCACGATGCATTACTGAGCTTTGCTGCTTTCAGACGCCGACAACAAACCGGCAAACAAGAGCACTGTGCGGGAAAAGGGGTAGATATTAAAAGCGCATTCGTAAGGTTTCCGGAGTGTGTGTCCGTGGGGTTTTAGATAGCATGCCAAGCATCTGTTGTGGTGGACGGAAAGTACGTGTGTTTAACTCAAGTTGAAGGAACCTTTTTTCGTCGCAGTCAAATTATGTCCTTCTTTTCGACGTCCTTTCCGTAATGAAAATACGTCACTGTGCTGTTGGTGTACCCCGGCGTGTCAGACACTTTCGTGTTAAAAGGTAAATAAACTCTCACTCCCTAAGACACACACACACACGTATATATATATATATATATATATATATATATATATATATATATATATATATATATATATATATATATATATATAGCACAACAACATGACATAGCGATTCAGTGGCCTTGTTTCATTCACGTTCAAAGACGCTTGAAACCAACAGGTTACATACTAGGTGAACATGTCTGTGTCGTGATTACTTTCCCGGCTTTTTTTCAGGTATGTGTATATGGATGTGCGAGGAGAGAAAAAATAATTTGATGAACTGATGACTTCTTCAGAGAGTCGTTTATTTTTCTGTAGTAATGTATTTTTCTCTGACCTTACACAATATCTGCAAAGAAAACACAAGTCGTTGATTTTACATATTTTCATCTTTATTTCAATGAGCTACTTTTCATAGCAACGTTCGAAAATAATATATTAACACATATTTTTGCTTTCCGCTGATGACCAGTTGAGACTTTATTGTGGACGATAGATTCTCAATGTAATATTTTGCTGCTGCATCTCAGAACACAGACGGATCACAGAAGCGTGAATTCGAATAAGGTTTTCCCTAAAGTAAGAAATAAATAGGTTTTCAATGTGCGACAACACCCCAATTCTTCAACACAAACCATGCTGGCACACAAAGTGGCCGTCAGACGCCGTCTCTCTGCTGCTTAAGAATACACTCATAAATTTCTGGCTTGAGGCGTAGCTCTGGGAACTCCATGGTATTGGGTACCCAAATATTGGTGACCCTTCACGAAGCCTGGACAGCCGTAATAGCCAATTGGGCTCCGTAAATCAGCTCCTCTCACAGTGACCAGGGAACAAGGAGCCTTACTTCGGCAGCTTGTTTTTTTGTGTCTTTTTGTATAAAATAAGCGTTCGTCATCACATCATTCTATTTAGCCAAGACGCCCGTCACTCTTCCCATCTACAATGTGAATCTTTCTCAACCACTTGTTAAAGAAACTGCACGTGAACCTTATATGTTTCGGATATAGTTCTTTTCCTCTTCATTAATAAAACAGTCTTCCTACTTTGTGTAGGCAGATTCAATTAGGTGAAATATTTGTTTGGGCTTGCTACTTAAAGATACACTTATAAATTTCTGGCTTGAGGCGTAGCTCTGAGAACTCCATGGTTTTGGGGAGCCAAATATCGGTGACCCTTCACGAAGTCAGGACAGCCGGTCGACTGCCTGTGCCATCACTTCCTAATCTGTTCGAGGACCTTGTGCATCCTCCAGGGCAGATTCTCAATCCAGAAATCCTTCACGAACGCCGACATTATTTTTCCCAAGATTGAAGCAACCGTCTTGACAGTGTCTCCCGCACCTTCAACTTTCAGGTCCAGGGTTTCGATCCACTTCGGCGAGACTCGGACCGGCCGGAGCGTCACGTTGTTCTTCACTTCGTCCACCTCGAAGTTGATGCAGACCTTGACGTGATTCGCATGTGTGGCGACGACTCCGGACTTGCCTCCGCAGTACTTCCAAGGGATTGAAATCTTGAGTGGGGCCCGGGACACCAGGCTAACGTCAACGCGAGGCTTGGCATTCTTGCAGTAGACACGGACGGTGCCATAGCGCTCCAAATGAGACAGACCGGTCAAGGTTGTCTCGCCTGTGGTGATGCCAGGGAGTACTTCGTTGCCCTTGGACGAATTGCTTGATCCTCTAGGAAAAATGTACTCGTTTGGCATCTCAGCCAGAAAGCGCTCCGTCAGAACCTCCCAGTCCTCGTCGGGTATGCGACATTTTTCTGCGTGATTAAGATGAAATTATGCAACGGGTAACGTGTGCGTCTTCTAAAAAACAGGAGACGGTGATCAAATAAAGAACAAAACTGGCAAACGCACAATAAAACGCAAAATATTTGAATCATTCATTGAGTGCGCAGATCGCGGTGTCACATAGATTTTACGTATTGCTACAAAAAAAATCATTAGAGGCATATCAATACGCAGATAAAAAAAACATTGACTTGCTCTGTAATAAGGCACACATAAGAATTTTTGTTTTTACTTCATGTCGGGTCCTGTGCTCACATTGCATTTATTACAAGACCGTAAGCACTGTTGAGGTTGAATGTTGAAATTCGAGAGCCATGATGAAAAAAAGACATTTTTATTCTGTAGCACAAGCTAATTTAATTAAGACCAATAAAGGTGTTCTACTACACAAGCTTCTGCTTGGACATCATTCTTTTTCGATTGGTTTTTACAGAATTTCAGTAGAAACTTGTTTTTAAGTCACTTTGATTACAACTAGCGCGCCACAAATGACAACAACCCTATTACTACCCGAATTTTTTGTCTTCGTAATGATAATGTTTGAGTTGAACTTCGTGCTGCTGCAAAGTGAAGAATTTAAACGGTAGTTTACGTAACACTTCAATAAATTTCATGTCAACACGAGACCAATGTTTGCTAAAATCAGAGTGCGAACTGTCCAGGATATACGCAAGAATATACAACATGAAATATTTACAAGCGACATTGCTCGTTACGCACGCAGAGCCAACCGGTTCCCGCATAATTTTTACTAAGAGAGGAACTATTGCGTTTCGCAAGCATGCAGCCAAATTACACTACTAGAGCGTTGTCTCAGATTAGATCGTAAAAGAAAGAATACGAATAAGCCACATGACAACTACTTCTTGCATCCAGAGCTTGCTTACGAAGTTGAAATTTATTACACCTATTTGTGTAAAGGCTCAATGCATGTGCGAAGAAATGGAGTCGCTAATATATATATATATATATATATATATATATATATATATATATATATATATATATATATATATATATATATATATATGTATATATACGTGTGTGTGGGCAAGAAGATTAAATTGGCAAAGATCTGTAGAGCGCACAAAACAGACGTATACTCAGTACAACAAGGAGCCGCGCAATACTCACGGAAACTCATGGAACTCTTAAAAACGATGAACGAAAGCAACAATTCTGACAGTATTAAGTTGTGATTTTGTCAAAAATATATGAATTTACAATGAAATAGAAAGTTGACGATTCTGACCCAAAACTTCATCGCATAAACGGAGAAAATAAAATTTATGAACTATCTTCAAGCATTATTTTCTCACAATCAAATGAATGATGGTGGCGTGATACACTTACCGGGTATTGAAGCCGCTAGCCCGACCATGAGCGAAACAAAGAGCAGGACTTGATGCAAGGACGCCATTTTTTTCTCTGTCTAGGCGCCAGAAAAATTAGAGTGAAGGAATGATAACAAATCAGAGCGTCTGCCAAGTGTTGACGTAATACTGGTACTTCAGAAGAAGAAAAGCAAAGTGAGCGATGATTCCATGCACCCAAACAATATTTATTTATTACAATGCGCTGCCATACCACCTGGTATTGGTAGTCACGTTGCCGGAACCATTCAGTGAAGTTGAAAGTCATTATTACCTAAATATTGATGAACTTTGTATCTTTAATTATCAAAATAAAATATAGAAGAAGGTCAAAACGTTCTTGATCGCTAATTCAAGAGGATTTACTTTCGATTCCTAAGTCTTCACTGCCTGTTTGCTCGTTAGGACAGTAAATAAAAAAATACAGCGGTTCTAAACCTGATATAACTTTTTGTAGTTTTGCGGACAATTGATGAGGGACAGATGATCTATTATTCACACTTCGAACCCTTTACCAGCGAATATATTACAGGCGCGCCACTTAAGCGGGCTCTTCTTGAGCACGGTTTCTATTCTGTGGTGTTCTAGAGACGTAAACGGTTTTTCTTGAATATACTGCCGTTTCCGCATTTTACAGGTTTTTGGAAAGTATAGAATTTCATGTACGGGTGATACTCTAGCAATTATTGCTGCAATAAATAGACAAGCATCGCCCTTATTTACATGCTTATATCAATAATTGACAGAGCTCAGTTTACAAATGCCATACCCATGCACTGCCAAAATGTCGCGGCTGTACATGTATTTTGCGCGAGTTGGTTTTGCTTTGTCTCTTTGTAAAAATAACATTTGAGAAGCAAGAAAGTTTAGCAAAGACGTAGGCTTGCGTTATTTGAAAGGGTGTCTAAGTTTGCAAGTCAGAACAAAGAAGCCTATTCTCATGAAGACTCAATGTTCTTCCTTCACAAACCCTATTTGAACAAAGTCTTCCAGCATAAGCAAAGTATCACAACAAGTACGAATGTGTGCTGAATGTTCCCAAAGGCTGATATGGGCACAAACCACAAAGGAACACTGGGCGTGAAGCGACGTAATGTATATATTATCGCATACCTAAGGTCATTCAAGCAAGCACGTATACTGCGTCAACCAATCAAAAATAACTAGATAACTAAAAAAATGTGAGAACAGCAATACGCACCACCTATACCTGAGCGACTGTGTGGTGTTGTCAGCCGACTACAAGTTTCTTATATCGCAGGCCCACCAAGCACGTCTATTTATATAGCCTAGAATACAGACAACACTTTAGCGCCTAACAACACACGAAGCGAAGCTCAAACGTCTCAAGATGGGGAAATGGAAGACTAATGGGCTGTTCTACCTGCTCACCGAGCTCTAGGGGCTCAATTAACGATGCACCGCGGTGTTTGCATAAAGGAGGAAGTCATCAAGACGTCTGAAAAGTGCGGGACCTCCGATGGTTTCATGTTCGCGGCAAGCTCTATCGAAGGTATGGTTTAAAAGTATATAACACATAATGTGCGGGGTCACGGACGCCAAGAGACCATCAAGCGAGGCAGCCGGAGCGGCTATGCCACCGACGTCCTTGTGCGCGTATTGAACCCTGGCCAACGCGGCGCAACCACCGCATTAAGCGTTATGGGATACGATGCCTGCATAACGGATTTCTTTAGTATTTGCAATACAAAACGGTCGCTGATTTTATGAAACTCAAAGGTTCAGAGGTCATTGCTCGGCATCTGAGCGATTAATCAACGGCGTAACTTCTGTGCCCGAAACGCAGTAAACGTTTGTTCCTTGTTGTGCGAGCGTTTTTGAGGCAGTAGACATAATTCTTAAGCGTCTCACGAAATGTCTACCAACAAACGTACTTATATTTCTTGTTCATACTCCATGTAATAATAGAGGGACTTGAAACGCAATATCTGCTAATAAAAACGACAAGTTGAATTTCGAGCCGGGTTATAGGGATGAAGAAGGCAACATTAAACCATGAAAGCAATGGGCAAATGCGGTAATATTGTTACGAGAAGAAACCAGATCCACGGTTGCAGAGTTGGTATATTCACAGTGATCGCATAGGTTTCCCAGGCGGAGATCAGTCCCGTCGTTTTCCTCTAAATTAAGAGAACTTCCTCGTTCTCGTTACCGCAACATCACTATCTCGGCGGGCGTAGCTCCGTCCCGGTGCACATAGTGGAGCACCAGTTGAGGCGGGGATATATGGCCAGAGCTTGGCGACGTGAACATCGTCGTTGTGGACGTGAGGTAGCAAAGACACATCAGCTGGTGCAATCTCGTACATCACGTCACACAATTGGCGCAAGATCTGGTACTGACCAGAGAAGTGAAGAGGAGGTTTTCAGCCAAGCCAACACGGTGTGAGGGCGTCCAAAGGAGGACAAGAGAACTTAAAGAAAATTATCTCGGTGCTTGCGATCGTTGCGTCTCTTTTGAGAAGCTTGTGATGTTTTGAGGCGTTGACGAGCAACCTTTCGGGCATGGACGGCCAAAGTAATTGCATCGCGGGTATAATAAGGCGTTGAGAATTTGACACCAGATGGTAGCAACGCGTCGAACGGCAAGACAGGGCTGGGGCCATACCGAAGGTAAAATAGTGAAAACTCGGCGGTTTTATGACGGGATGGATTGTAAGTAAGATGTATGTATGGCGAAGCGGCGTCCCAGTCATGCTGACCTTCGGAGACGTACATGGCATCGTGCCAATTAGAGTGTAGTTCAGTCACTCGGTGAGCCCATTCGATTCAGGATGGTACGTGGTATAGTGATTAATACCACAAGGGCAGAGCAGGTCATCGACAATTTTCGGCAAAAAGTAACCGCCACGATCCGTTAGTAACTGTCGAGGGGTGCCGTGGTGCACGATGCACGATGACGTCATGGAGCAGAAAATCCGCAACATCTTTACACAGCGCAGCTAGTCGTTATCGTGTGTGCAATGGCGTATCTTGTGGCATAATCTGTCGTGACGGCAATCCACTTGCTTCTTTTGGTAGAAATGGGGATTGTGCCAAGTAGGTCTAGGCCCACACGGGAGAATGGTTCTGTCGGGACCTCAATTGACCGAAGCAAACCAGCAGGAAGCAAAGCAGGCCTCTTCCGCCACTGACACAGGCATAGTCTCCAATATTCTTTTTTGCCTGCCGGATGAGTGTGAAATGCCCGTCATCTATGGCGGCACCACCTACGCAGGGTTAAGGGTCTTTCTACTTGGCTTTTGAGATCAGCAAGTTTGGCGTTTGTTAATTTTAGAGGCTATGCCTTGTATTGAAGGGGTTGCCTGCTGAATTAGCGCAGAACGCCCGTCATCTATGGTGGCGTCACTTACGTAGGGTTAATTATAATAAATATAATTACGTCTACGCCTTTTTAAAACTGTTTTACGTCATATTTGTTGCATATAAGCTCAAACAACGTACAAGCTTATTTGAAGGCAACGCTACTTACGTGGCGCCACAACTGCTGTTCCGACGACGGCCACTTCCCAAGGGACCACCGATAATTCGGAGGCAAGGGAAATCTAGGAAGCTGTGACACAGGTCACAAGAAGTGACACAGCGGCGCACAGAGCGATAGGGACCAGACGAGAAGAAGCGGCATACCTTACGTGGTTGTAAGTCAGAGTGACGCCAATTTGTTCAGCTGTAGCAGCCTCGTGAAATTCCTAAAGCCCAGCGAGCCGCAGGTGCTTGGAAACGACAAGTAAAAGCTCAGAACCATGAGACTGAATGTTGTGGTGGTAAAAATGCTCTCATGCAATGTGAACATGCGGAGAGAGGGGTCGGTGGAAGCGTAGTTTAGGTGGTTTATAAGGTTTTGAAGAACAGGGTCTTGTCGTTTATCGCTATCTATGTGTAGAAAGTCGGATGTGGAAAAAGTACAGATGTTTATGTCACTATCAGTGTCATCTGGTTAATCCACCGAATTGCGAGAAAGGCCATGATCATCGTAGTGAGTGCGCCCAGATTTATGAACAATTGTAAAGTCATACTCTTGTATACGCAATGCCCAACGCGCTAGTCGTCCAGTTGGGTCCTTGAAAGAGAAGAGCCAACAGAGGGCGTGGTGATCCCTGACGACACGGAAATTGACAACCGAACAAGTACGGTCGAAATTTGCAAGAGCCCAAACGAGTGCAACACATTCCCGCTCAGTTATGGAGTAATTGGGTTCGGGCGTGGAGAGAAAGCGACTCGCATAAGCGATGACACGGTCGTGGCCCTGTTGATTTTGAGCGGTAACGGCGCCGATACCATGACCACTCACGTCAGTGTGGATTTCAGTGGGAGCGGAAGGGTCGAAGTGCGAGAAATCGATGGACTTGTAAGCCGCTTAGTAAGGGTAGAGAATGCTCGCTCTTGATGCGGTCCCCAGAAGAAGGTGGTATTTTTCTTAAGAAGGTTGCTCAGCGGACGAACGATGATAATTTTTTTTTTACAAATCGGCAGAAATATGAGCATCAACGCATAAAACTGCGGACATCTCTCGTCGATGAAGAACTTGAAAAACTTCACACAACACGAAATTTTCTGGGTCAGGTTGGATTACTACTGCGTTTACGAGATGTCCGAGCACGGTTATTTCGCGGTGACCGAAGTGGCACTTAGACAAATTCAGCTGAAGGCCAGCAGAGCAAAACAACGAGAGGATAGTTCTAAGGCGCTGCAGGTGACTTTCAAAGGTCTTTGAAAGCACGATCACGTCGTCTAGGTGACAGAGGCCCGTTGACCCCTTCAAACTACGCAAGAGGGAGTGCACCATGCGCTCAAATGTAGCTGGCGCATTGCACAGTCCAAAAAGCATGACTTTGAACTGGTATGAGCCATCTGATGTTACGGAGGGGGTTTTTTGCGGTTCATGTCATCAACACTGATCTGCCAATAGCCTGAACGGAGATCGATTGATGAAAATCAGTTTGATCTGTGAAGGCAGTCAAGGGCGTCATCTATTCAGGGCAGTGGGTACACATCTTTTTGGGTTATCTGGTTCAGGCGACGGGAATGGGCGCAGAAGCGCCACGAGTTGCCCTTTTTCTTCAGCAAGACCACTGCGGATGCCTACGAGCGACTCGATGCTTCAACGTGTGCTTGTTGATCATCTTGTTCACCTGTTTTGTATAGTTGTCCTTTCTGTAGCGAACATGCGATATGGCCTCCTACGAATGGGGCTCGCGTCACCGGGGTGGTTTCGATGGGTGACAACAGACGTATGTACCAGAAGCCACTCGTCCAAGTCAAACATATCCCGTTACGATGATAGCAGGTGACGAAGAGCTGTTGTGTGTTCCTCAGGAAGGTCAGGGGCAATCATCTTATAAACGTTGTCGGCGAGGACGAAGCAGTCGGCGACAAAGGTGTGCTGCAATAAAAGTGACAGGGAGTGGTCAAAAAAGTAATATATTCTTGCAGAACAGAGAGACTCGCCATGGCGATGCCCTCGGGAAGCACGTGTGCAGAAAACCTAAAATTTATGATTGGTATGCAAGCCCGGTCTTCCTGTGTTGGGACTATAGTGCTTGGTGGGGCAATATTTCTCGTCAGTACCACGTCAGCGAGCGGCGATAATATTAATGGGTGGCTAAAGTGCAAGAGCAACTCTGCTAAATCAGTCGCGTTTCCTAAGTGCTAAGCTTTGTTTACTGGTTGAATTTGGATATTCAGTAGTCAAATAGCATTGACAAGACCACTTACTCTGTCAAGAAAGAAGCTATCACTGCACTTCTAGGGCCATCACATTTCGAATCTGTCCTGAAGACGCCTTGTACGCGGGTCTGATCTGCCCTGCCTCCGCCAATCCATATTCTCGCAGTGGTCACGCACATACGAACAACGAACGATGTCTTAATGCCTCCGATAAGATGCGCATGTGACGTACTTTGAAGCACATTAGACTAGACCACCGTGGCGGGGCCACGGTGGTCTGGTTGTTGAAGTACTCGTCTGTTGACCCGCAAGTCCCGGGATCGAATCCTGACTGTGGCAACTGCGATTTCGATGGAGGCGAAAATGTTGTAGGCCCATGTGCTCAGATTTTGGTGCACGTTGAGGAACACTCGGTGGTCGAAATTTCCGGAGCCCTTCACTATGGCCTCGCTCATAATCGTATAATGATTTTGGCACGTTGAATCCCACATATCAACAAACTTCTCTGCGTTGCATAATCGCCCAACTAAAAGCGGCACTTGTCAAGTAGTGACGAGGCCCCAGTTGTTCTTGCTTGGTGGGGCTTGTCTATTAATAGCCTTTGAAGAGAGATGGTTCTGCATTCTCTATGTCAATATTATATTATTATTATTATTATTATTATTATTATTACTATATTATTATTATTTGATTTGCCTACACAGATACACAAGGACAAAAATTAGAGGAGAGAAAGATAAAAGATGAGAAAGAGAGAAAAAAACGCTGAAGATGTCGACAAGTATAAGTAAAAATAAATATATAGAAATAATAAAAAGTAAAAAGCAAAAAAAAGAAAAAGAGAAAGAGACCGTCTATAAACGCGTGGCCAGGTCCGTTTTGTTCATAAATGTAAGCAGAGCTCGGTGGGCCTGGTCGCGTCGGGAAGCACAACCGCTCGGAAAGAGGTAGTCGTCTAGAGCCGCGCAATTGAGTCCTAGGAACTTATATTCCATAATCAATACAGACCCCTGCGTAGCAAATGTAGGACAGTCCACTACAAGAAGCTCAAGTGCTTCGCAGGAGCCACAAGCTGTGCACAACGGGCTGTCCACACGCCCTTGAAGGTGTAATCGTTCACGCACCAGCACAGAGTCCACTCTTAGTTTGTACAACAGCGCTCGGGAACTACGAGGCAAGTCACGGCCACGAACACGGGGAAGTAACGATACACTCGCCACAGGCTTCTTGGTGCTGCTTTAGGAAGTGTCGGCGTATAAGCAGATGAGCGTTGTCCATCATACATATATTTCCCGGGCAGTCACAGTCATCATGGTTGCATGACGAAGAAAGGCGTTCCGCCTCTTCATTGCACGCTATACCCACGTGCGAAGGTGGCCCCGCCGTGGTTGTCTAGTGGCTAAGGTACTCGGTTGCTGACCCGCAGGTCGCGGGTTCAAATCCCGGCTGTGGCGGCTGCATTTCCGATGGAGGCGGAAATGTTGTAGGCCCGTGTACTCAGATTTGGGTGCACGTTAAAGAACCCCAGGGGGTCAAAATTTCCGGAGCCCTCCACTACGGCGTCTCTCATAATCATATGGTGGTTTTGGGACGGTAATCCCCACTGATCTAATCTAATCACGTGCGAAGGTGCCCACTGTGCAGCTAGGCATACCCCACGTGACAGAATATTGTTAATGAATTCCATGATGCTGCTCAGAATAGGGCTGTCGGTCTTTTTGCTGGTGAGTCTGCTAAAGGCATCACGAGAGTCGGTGAGGATGACAACCTTCGATGCTGGTAACCCTTTTTGTACGTACCTAAGGGCGACATCAATCGCTGCTAGCTCGGCCGTGACCAACGATAAGAGGTGCGGTATTTTAAACAACCACCTGATATCAGTTGAAGGGCAGAAGAAAGCTTCAGATGCGCTCAGGCCATCGCTGCGTACAGAAGCGTCCGTAAATACTTTTGCATAGTCTTGAATGTTGTCAAATAGTGTGAATGGGCTAATTGGTATAGTTCCGAAAGAGGTTGGTCACACGTTTTGCGTATTCCTGGAATTGACAAATGGGCAGGGAAGGTACATGGCCTGTGCTCTGTCGATGTTGGCAACTGATTAGTTTCGCCGGAATTGCCGGTAATGTTATTGAACAGAGCCGCCATTTTACTCATCCGAGAAAGTGGGCGCTGTAACAGCCTGTTAAGGAGTGTCTTGTCGTGTGGGGCTTGGTTCAGACGCCCAATATGATGTAGCGCTTTCTGGTCAGCTTGCAGCTTCAGCGGCAACTGGTTGTTTCAGTCAGTAGTAAGATGGATTGTGCTTCACGAGGTAAGCCAAACTCGGAGAGCAACACGATGATCCCGTTCCAGCTGAGACATTAAAGCAGGCGGCACATTCAAGACTGGCAAAGCATACATCATGCAAGAGAATACAGCTGATTGGTAAACCTATAGTACCGCCTTCTGATCAATGCCCTCACTCCTAGCAGTCAAGGCGGTTACATACTTGAACAGGGACAGCGCTTTTCGCCTCACAGTTTTAAAAGCAGGGCGCCAAGAAAGGCGATCTTCGATGATTACACGCAGGTTGGGATGTTGGTGTACTCCTTGTATTGGTGTGTCTCCGAGGTAAAGCCTGATAAGGATTCGAAGAGCGCGTTGCCTTGGATGATGCACGATGGCAGCTGACTTCGCTCGCGAAACCTGCAAGCCAACTTCCACAAAGTATTCTGAAGTTGCATTCAGAGCTCACTGCAATATACCACGAAGGCGTGGACCATTGTGTGACGGACCACTGACCCAGAGTGTGATGTAATCAGCATAAATCGCTATGCCTATAGGAAAGTCACACTCCCGCAGTAATCGGTCTGGAAGTCCAGCAAGCACGTTGTTAAAGAGAAGCGGTGACAAGACGCTGCCTTGCGGGATGCCACATTTAACAGCGCGAGGTTGAATTTGTACTTCTCAAATGCGCCCTCTCATTCTGCAATCAGATAGAAAATCACGGAGAAAGTGTAACAGACGACTGGAAATTCCTCCATTCATCAGTGCACAAATAATCGCCTTATGTGGCACTGAGTCAAACGCTTGCGGTATGTCAAAAAATAAAACGTACGCTGGATGGCTGTTTGCTCGAGCAGATTCAAGCGATGATACAAGATCTGCTATGCTGTCGAAGACTGAACGGTGGCGACGAAATCCGCTCATGACATCAGGGAAGAAACTGAGCTCCTGTAATCTGGCGCCCAGACGAAAGAGCACCATACGTTCCATCGGCTTCATAATAATATAAGTTTGTGGTATTGGCCGGTATGACTTCAGGTGTTGTGCCGGGTGACCAGGCTTTAAGATTGGCTTCACCACAGACGATGCTCATTCAGCAGGAATCAGACTCGTTTGCCACACTTTGTTGTATTTGTCCAGGATACTTTGATGAAAGACCTTTTCAATGTTGCGTAAGGCTTGGTACGTAACACCATCTTCGCGTGGGTGCGACGGTAACAGAAGTGAAGTGCATGACGCAGCTCGGCCCGGGTAAATTCTGACTGATCCATCTCACATGGAGGTCCATATAAAATTGTTACAGAACGATGCCTGGCGTTGTCTTTTGACATAGGACAGGTGAAAATATTGGCAAAATCTTCCACAAGAATTTTCGGAGACCGTTCAGTCGTGATGCACAATGCTGTTGTTGAGTTCTTGCAGACCTCAGGTGCTCGGAGAGCCTTCAATATGCGCCATACACTCCCAAAACCTCTCGCCGTATGCAACAAGCTACACAATGTGGCCCAGCTTCTTCGACGAAGTTGTTTTTTGTGCTGCCTAATGGCTGCATCTAAGCGGTTATAAAGTGATTTAAGCGGTTATAAGACACTTCATAACCGCTTAGATGCAGCCATTAGGCTTCTTTTTGAACGCCATGCCCTCCTGTAAGCACGTCGTCGACAAGCACGTAGTCTCAAGAGCTTTTGGTCAGGGTTTGGGTTGTCTATGCTTCGTAGCCGTCGTACTGTAGCTTGCTGCAGACATTCACTCACTAGTTTGAACAGGTTTTCGTGTGATGGCGCCCCCCGCAATCAGCTGACTGAACTTGTCCCAATTTGTCACTGTGTAGGCAGCACTCTGGCTGCTAGGAGAAATTCTCTGGAACCAGCCAAATGGACAGATGATCTGAACCCAATGGGTCAGCCTCGCTTGACCAAGCAAGACGCACATCTGTCGTTGATATGGCAAGATAAATGATGGATTGTTCCTTTCCTCTGCCATCAAAAGTGGACGCCCAAAACCGTGCTTTCGGTAGCGCTGAGAGGCAGATCGCTCTTCCACGCAGATTCTTTCTTGAGGACAGCATTCTCTTCTTATTCGACATTTTTACTTCTTGTTAGTTATGTTTCCATTTAGAAACGTCAATGTCGTAACTAATAAAGCCATGTATTCAGACGCTGGTACTAGCGGTAACAAGATTATTAGCGAAGCTTGCCAGCAGTTGGAATCAGCGATTACGTCTCTGAAATATTTTTTGCCAATCTGTGGCATGTCTAGAGGTAGCGTAGGGTTTTGCCGCGTTTTATACGTTAAAACACCGTAGAGTAGAAATAAATTTAAAAATAAATGCACGAGCGTGATTTATGCAAAAACGGAGGCAATTTACACCGTACGAGCAGTATGTAGGACTTGCCGCAGTCACTTTAAAAAAACGAACACGCAAGAAAACAGTTCTTTGAAGCTTCGGTTGTGATTGACGAATAAGAAGAAATAAACCTGGAGCGTACACTTACCGCGGTATTCTTAAATATTACAAATAAAATGCCCTACGTCTTAGCCAAGTCCGAAACTTCTTTCGACAGTTGGAAAGTCTAAACAACTTATGAACAATTATTTGCATCATGAAACAAATTTACGATGGCAGCGATGCATCGTGTTTATGAACCATAAAAAATATGTGTGTGCTATTTACGGGTCCATTAACACCGCATACCTGTCGTATGAGTTGCGTTGTCATCTGGTCATCGCAAATGCTCCGGCACTTCTTTCACATCCGCTTCAACAAGTTAGCTTTTCCACATATTATCTATGAGCGCATGTCTGGTAAGCGAGGGTGAGGATGAAAGCGTCTCGGTGATTCGACGCTTTTCAGTTTGTTGTTTCTTCGCTCTTCATATTCGCCTCTTCATATTCGCCTAATGTTGCATCTATATTTGTTCTTTTCGGTGAGTACATCGTTGGTCGCAGTGTAAGCTATAACATATATGCAAGCCTTTATTTTATATACAGTGTCAATTTTTATGAAAGGGAACACGCGAGCGCATGGCCTGCGTGCTCCGGTGGCTGTTGGAAGGGCGTTCAAGCGGGAGCGAGGGCAACCACAGTCTCTTTTCGCGTCATCTTGCGGTGAAGCAAAACAACCATTCGTTGCTGATATAGAACGGCAAGCTTGCAACCCCCTCCCCTTGAAGGCGATTACCAGCTCTTGCGTAATCGCCTTGAAAGTGGAGGAGGTCGCACTATTGCAGTGGTTCCATATCAGCAACGAATGGTTGTTTTTCGCGCCGCGAGATGACTCAAAAAGAGACTGTGGTTGCTCTCGCTCCCGCTTGAAGCGCGCTGCCAGCAGCTGCCGGAGCGCGCACGCCACGCTATGCCATTTTCCCTTTCATAAAAAATGACTCTGTACAAAGACCCGTTGGCTGGGAATAGTAAACAGAACGAAATCACTTCACAAAATCGTGGTCATTATTATAACTGCAATAAATTGCTTGAACAGAAAGCAGTGATTATTTGATGCGATTCAGCTTTTCATTTCCCGCTTTGCCCTATTGAACTTTTTCCAGTATTCAGATAGGTTATCCTTCGAATACCTGTAATGCAAGACCTTGTACTCGATTTCTCATCTTCTTTTGTATTATCTATTTGTCTGTAAACTGTCTTCGCTGTCATTTAATTTTCGCATCCTCTTTTTGTACTCCTCCTCTCATCGATAAGATTGCTTACAATTATCGCCGGGGAAAATCGGCGCAAGTGTTTTTTTAGGAGTAAGAAGAAAATGCAGAAGATGAACCAGATGACAAAGTGAGCGCATGTTGGTTAATGATGACGATTGTTTTTAGATTCGGTTGACACAGTACGCCCAGCTTCAATAGCTTCGCTTTTTAAAATTTATATTCCAGACAAGCTGATATGTCCCGAAGACAGCGGGGAGGGCGATGTGATTTTTCAAGTGAATTGTTTATTAGCAGCACACCGGGCAAGCTCATAACAATAGGCAGTACACGAAGACCAGGCCTGATATTAACAATATCGGGTGTTTTACGTCCCAAAACCACCATATGAATACAAGAGACGCCTGATGAACGGCTAGGTTTATTTGGACCATATGGCGATCTTTAGCGCGCGCTGACATTGAACAGTGCACGGGCCTGCCCCATTTCACCTCCGTCGCAATACGACCTCCACGGCCGGGTCAAATCCTTGACCTTGGCGTCAGCAGCCGGACACAGTACTCCGCGCTAGCGCGGCAGACGTAGAACAAGTTTATTTTCGTGCTCTGAAATAACGATGCATGTAGCCCGGCAAGCAAACATACTTAGCTGGGTTTCGATGCCTTCCTGCATATTTTCAGCATTGCAACAGACGCTGTTTGATATTTTGGTCAAATTTAGAAACAGTCAGGATGAACTTATTCAGGTACAGGGAAGTCTCAAGGGAGACCCAAGCCTCCCATCTAGTTTCACGTAGGGACTTCCAAGCATAGTGCCATTTCGTAGTCTACGATAGCCATATCATCATCATCAGCCTGACTACGTCCACTGCAGGACAAAGGCCTCTCCCATGTTCCGCCAGTTAACCCGGTCCTGTGCTTGCTGCTGCCAATTTATACCCGCAAGCCATATAAGGTACTTCTATTGTCAGGGTTCTCAATTACATGATTGGTCAAGTCGCTATCAGGGACTGTGGAACGTTGAGCCACGTAGACTGCTTTCCTCTTGATTGGAATGAATCGTTTCTATGGTGCTATCTGAAAGGTCGCCTGATCTATCCACAGGCAAGTACACCGCACTATCATGATGGTACAGTGCAAGAATGGCCGTTCATCTATATTTGGATAGGCGTTGAAGAACCAGAGATTGTGGAAATTAAGCAAGAGGTTGTCACTACAGTATACCGAAATAATATTCACTCTCAGTTTAAAGTGCCGAAAACCGTATATATAGCACTGTGGAAGCAAGCCTTAACGATTTATAGTCGCACCGTTCGTTATCCAAAAGAAAGTTGATGTGTATCTTCAACAGTCATTATGTGGGAAGGCAGGACTCCTCTAGAAATAGAGAGCACTTACGTCTTTTATGTGCACTAGTATTGGTGGTTTTTTTTCAAATAATCTGTTTTACTAAAGCGCTCCAGACACTGTTTACAAAGTGTTACTGTTTAGAGGTGTTCATCACAGCAAGTCAATAATTTAAGGAAAAAAGAAGGAAGTTTGTTGACTATAGAAACCTTCATAACGCACCCTATACCAACCTCTCTATGGATATGTTGAAAGTACCACGTGGAATTCGTTACAGACCCACACTTTTCTTTGTTCCCCACTGTATATCCGTATATACCCGGCAGTCAACACACCACAATGCAAGGCATTTCGTGTGCTTATGCTGAGCTTGACCGTATATTATGAACCTGTGACGTGGTCGCTCACACAGTAAAACGCAGCACAAGCCCAACATTTACGATAACCACGGCCGAGAAGTGGGAGGCTCGGCTATTCAGCAGAGTCCCAGCTGGAGGACTAGCTGTGGGACATCATACTGGCCACCAGGATTGAAAGCCTAGCCACCAGCTAACGAAGAGTGTGCTTGCTAATCAAACCAGCACAATCCCTAGCAAACTTGGTGAACACGTATGCTCGTACTTACCAGCCGGTGTAGTTATACAACAAGGTACCGATGTATGCCCCCTCTCCCTCTTTTTTAAAGCTCTGTGTCGGGTAGCCATTTCGGTCGTAGATTTCTCATTATTTTATACAGTACAGGATTATCGCCCTTTATGCTTATAACATCAACGGTGGTCGAGGACCCTTGAGCTCGCATTTCAAGATCTTTTCCATACCACTTCTTCACGAGGAAAATTATGGCACCTAAGGTAGGGCTCTTTTAGAAGCACACTATCGATTTATCTTTGTTCTCGCATTCAATGAGAATGTACAGATAAGCCGCCACCAGACTAAAGGAAGTGGAGGGTCGGGGAAAGGTGGCCCTGCACATCGCCAATTTTTGCGAAGAGCCCCGCGCATACCGATGATTTTCAATGCCGTCACTGAATGACGAGAATCGTGGGGCTGTTTTCGGTCACTGCAGCACAGAATGCAGCGCATAAAGCTTCAGCAGTCTTTGTTCCGGGACACACTGGGGTCAGTACTTATCTAAAAGTATGACAAGGTCAGCTCACATTCGGGAAGACAGTGGTCCGCCTCCCTTTTCCCAACCACCTTACCCCTATTTCCACACTTATTCGGCACAACTTATGCCTATTCCTGGCGGAAAGCTGTATTAAAGAAGAAACACAAATTGGGGTCAATTTTATTCTCTTTTTCACTTTGTCACTTACACGTTGCCATATCGTGAATCTGTTGCCTAAACCAAGAAATTTAAGTAAATGAAACACTTTTTTCATTCACATTTCTTTACGACCGTTTTCAGTCATGACTCTTAAGAATACGTTGTCTCATTTTTTTCAACTTCCGCTATGTAACATTGGCTGCGTCACATAAATAACGTCCTTTTTCTCCCACTTCCACAATATAACAAAAATAAGGCTACGTGCCTGCAAGCTGACACTTCAGAATGTTATGTTGCTTTTTTTTCTTTTCAGCGCCGGTTTTACTTTAGGGGATCGCTGTATGCGCAGTATATGTTCAGTGAAACTTCATCTTGCTACAACTGCGTAGCATGCCATCAGCATAAAATGAGAAATTAACAAATGTTAATGATGAACTGCGAAAATCTAAAGAGGGCTATGTGCGCCCTATATAAACATGCCGGGACGCTGACAAAAGTGATGTTGATTACATCATAGCATACCTTCAAAATTTCTAACGCCTGACCAATGAACCGTAATGTGAACCGGCACAAGAAATGCACATCCGTCATGAAGAGCAGCAAGTGAGCGAATGCTGCATGCGATGGCAACAGGGTAATCTTGATCGTTGGTATATTGCCCCATGCGTCCTTCCTCAAACGTTCAAAATAGTAGAATGAATAGAGGTGCATGTCAATTATTTTCTTTACGGCTATACGTAACCGTCATAAATCGACAAAGGGTCAAGTCAAAGCAATACAATTACGCCTTGTCAGTGTTGGATCTACTAATGCTGGTCGGAGCTTTCCGCTGTTAGGTTTGCTGCGGCTGAATACCAAATCACTGATGCAGGATTTTACATTCTATTCCGTTTGAGCAGTATTCGGGTGAAGATACAGTGGTCGTAAATAAGGTCGTCGTCTTTTATTGGCATGCACCATGCAAAGTAGCACGCTCTTCGTTAGCTCGTAATTCTTTTGCCTCACTGCGGTAACCTTTAGCTGGACGTTCTTTTAGCGATGTGTGAACCTCTGGTCCCATTTGCAACATGAGTGTTCCAGGAGCCTACTGCCTCGCGTTACGTACAACAGTTTATCTGAGAGAGGTTCCTACAAGTACAGTACGACGAACTCTGACGCTAGAGTCTGTGGGGTCTGCAACCCATGGTGCTTCAATCAGTATGGAAATGAGGGGTAATACACAAACTTGTCTAATATTTGTATATTTGGTTTCAATTCGCTTCGAGTAGCTTGCAGTTGCGTTGTCACGAGATGACAAAAGCATATGTCCTGCAGTTGCACTTGACAGCCTTTTAGGCTAACCAATTCAAACTCGCTCACAAAGTTCGCAGCGGTCTGTTTTTTAATTCAAAACTGAACCAAAACACAACAATAAACGAAGCTAGAAGTGCCTTGGAGGACCTCAAGCACAAAACTTTGAAAAATTTGTGTTATACCCATCATTGAGATGGTGATTCAATAATCGCAGCACCAGTCACCTCTAGTTAAATTGAGGAACTTCCATGCTTTATCGTGCAACCTTTCTGTATTACCCGCTTCTATAGAGGCGCTTCACGCAAGAAAGAAAGGGATTCCTTTATTACGCGAAGTTCTTCTCACGAGTGGTAGCGAGCAGTGATTGCATGATGTCATTTCCGTGGTGTTAGATTTGTCCCGGCACAATGCGCTTGGGCTCCGGGCCGTCAGTTAGCTGAAAATGAGAGCACCGATTACAAATGAAGTGCACAACTAAAAGTTCTACTGCAAAAGCTGTTGTGAGATCACAACTCGCGTCACGCGCTGTTGTCCGCCGCAGACACCATAGGTGTCCCTAGCCACATCGCGCGAAATTAAAAAAAAACAGCAGCAATGACAGTGGTGCTCGAGCCCGGATCCGCTGGAAGCCAGCCACTGAGCTCAGGCGGTGTTTGTGACTACTTGGCAAACTAGCCTTAGGTAGGCTTGATGTCAGGAAAGCAATCGCCTTAATATGACTTATAAAGCGTTTTAAAACAACGAAAGAACAACCAATCGTCGCACAATGCAAATAGCGTAACAAGTGGGCGGTCCAATGCTTCAACCCATCACAAAAGCTTGCTCTTCTTCCCCTATTAATTGTGGTGCATACCCACTTCAACCATAATACCGCATCGTCGTCAGCCACTTCACTACCAGTTGATTGGCCTGAAATTCCTTGTCAGTGTTTATCGGTTACCATGCTTCTCAGAAGGCTGACGAAAAATAGCATAGCGAATGCCAGCCTACTACCCTAAAAATGATTAATAACGCTGTAGTGGGTACCAAACAAGCGTGCTGGCAGTAGTTACCCAATGACTGTTTTGAAAAGGCTCTGGAAGACCGCTCTTCCAGCTTTCGCTGTGACTGTGCGGTGCCTTCCATGCAGGCCTGATTGGGAAGTAAAAACAGCGCCCAAATATGACTTCCCAAGCAACTAGCCCAACTTTCGCCTTTATTGCAGGCCTGATATGTTTTTTTTTACTTCGGCTGATATTGTTTACCGAATATATACCGCGCAATTCGAACGATTCAATCTAAGCTCGATTCCGTTGCAGTTAGTGTTTACGTCATACGCAATGAAGCAGGCCTGCATACAGCAACTCAAACTTCAGCGCATCTATGCGAACCATTCGTGCGCTTCTGCTATAATGGGCTGCCTTAGTGTGTATCCAGACAGATTGTTAAGCACCAGAGTTGGAACCATTCGGAAATAATGATAATATTTGCAGCACAACTCAGGAGGCTTGTTTGTAAGATTTAAGGTTCAATTTTTTGTCTTATATTCGCGTATTTTTACCATGTGCGTTTATTTTGACGAGTTCATGCTTTACGGAGAATTCCTGCATCGGGTCGGTTCTTCGAGAAAACTGATATCTTGTCAATATTTTAGATATCTCGGCTGAACTGTCAATAACAGTGCGTAGATCGTGGTGAGCACAAGCGCGAATAACACAGTAACAATCCGAGGAAAACAAATTCGATTAGCTAAATGATTGTATACCTTTTCGCAATTCACTGGGGTCGGTCAGTGATCCAAGCAATTTGCAGAAACCACGCTTTTTCTGGCATATCTTATTTTGTTGTAACCAAGTGTGTCAATTTTGATGTGCAACGCCTGTTTTAATTTTGTGAATTCGCATACTTGTTATTGCAACTGGTAGCCATTCTTTCTAATTATCTGATTGTAATTTTCTACCTCTAGTTATTCTTTTTGTGAATAAATAAACTGCAAGTTTCAATTTCTTGTACCTTTATGTAGCTCTACACGTAACAGACGTTTTGTAACATATGAGTATCTCAGGAAAGAAGACGGAAGGATGAAACAAAAAGAAGAAAGGAAGGGAGGTTATTCAGATGAACGTCCGCTTTGCTACCCTGTACTGGAAATAAGGGGATGGGAATTAAAAAAAGAAACAGAGGAAAGAAGAGAGTACTTCACACCCAAACATGTACAGTCAGTCAGTCAGCAACTGAGGCCGGAAACTTTTCTGACCAACATGACTTCATTCAGACAAGTGACAGGGAAATAGTGGCCTTGGAGAGGGTCATGGGCAATTCATGGGGACTAGCGAAGCACTGAAAACACTAGATTGAGAACCTCGAGCAGCGTCAGGGCCATTTGGGCTGATGGGGTATTTAGCTATTTCAAAAACATAATTATGGCGTCCATGAGAGATCGTAGCGTCGCAGGGATGTCCTGGTTTCTTTCAGGCATGGCATGGTTAACCAGTGCTGTCGGTGGTTCGGTCAGTGTTGGCTCGGTCTGCTGCGACCGTTCGATTCGTTGTGGACTGCGCTGTTACTTTGACTGTGGTTGTGGTACTGGCTGTGTTGTGACTCTGGCTGCAGCTTTGGTAATGACGGCCAACTGTCAGTGTCTATACGCTCTGGTCTGGTCCGGTCTTCAGAAATTGACGTAGGCATGTATGGTATAGAAAGCAAAGGAGGTCGTGTTACCTGTTAATTACGTGTCACAGAGTAACTCGAACCATCACGGCGTCGGGAGCGCCACATTCTGACGACAGCAACAGCTTCCAAACTAGGCGACCTGTCTCGCGCCATCTGCTTAAAAATGTCCTTTTCTTTCCGTATCTTGGAGCAGCCATTTAACGAAGCGTCGTGAGACCCAAGGGAATTGCGGCACTTTAGTACCAGGAAGGCGCAACAGTTTGTAGCGTGTGGTTCGGCGCAGGGCGAGCAAACTGTCGTGCTCTGACACACGGCGCTCACGTGTCCAAAGCTCCAACATTTGCGGCATTGAAGTGGCCTTGGATTGAACGGTCGTACAGGATGCCAAAAGTGGCCCACCTTGACATGAGAGGCAGAGATTCTCCCTTGAATGTTATTTTTATACAGCGAGATGTGCCCATGCGAGACATATGCATGATATCGATGCAATCAGCCACTCGTTTCACAAGACTGGTCAAGTCTGCGTTCGAAACAGAAATGTCGACATCATTAATGGCACCAGTAGTGGTTCCACTGTTCAATGGGATGTGTGAGCAAACTTTTATGCCATCAAATTCCGTAAGTTTGCTCAGTGTGCACGGTACAGTCTCGTGTGCAACGTCGATAGCAAGAACATTTTTCGTGAGTTCAGTCTCACGTTCCTCACTTCGTTTGGCACCACCTCCTCGAGAAGCACCGAGACCGATGGTCAGTTGAGTCACCTCAAGTTATCGGTAGCAAGCTCTGGTACTAAAATAATTGTACTGACTGCGGCCTTCTGAGTAGTTATCACGGTAGACTTGCCTGAAGTTAAAAAGAACCCGGTGTTTCTGCGCTTCGCCTTACGTCTTTGTACGAGTTGAAAGTCGTCCTCTGGTCGTTCCTCACTGCTGAGCGAGTAGGCACTGGTGCCGTCGCTGCCCGCGGCTCTATGACGTCCAATGCGCTCTCTGGAGACTGCCGCTGCGGCTGCCGCCATTCCTCGTGGGGGCGCGGGTACGTTTATACTTGCATCGGCTCCAGAACTAGATGCAGCAATGCACGCAGATATAGTAAGAAGGTAGTGGATCGGTAGTCGCAAGCGTTCTGCCAAGCAGACACTTTGACTTGCTGCTTCAGTATGCCAGGAATATTCAAACAATCCACCGTATCAGTATTGCAGCATTTGTATACAGGAATACTTTTTTGGTCTATTTGAAAAAGCATATCTCATATATACCATTACATCAAACCCAAGTATTTCTTAGTATCTGCATTGCATGCTTCCACACCTTCATTTCGTTATATATATTGTAAGATGGTGTCCAGTACTCTCAAGACTCTTCTTTATTGTCTCGAGTATGTGCCCCACAACCTAAACTGGAGTGGTGATGATGAGTATGTACAGATGAAAAGATGGAACGAGTAATGATGCTCTCACATATTTTCCCCGCGCACTTGAGCGGCCGCCCCGGCTGAGATTTAGGCGGGAAAGGTACGACGAACAAAGGGTTTAAGGCGTGAAACGTGAACTATCTCGGATGCACAGTAACGACGGTCCGAGAAACCCTCGACGGGAGTGACAAGGTAGTTGACAGGGGATGTCCGTTCAGTAACAACGTAAGGTCCGAGAAAGTGTGACTGAAACTTTTCACACAATCCGAATGTACGAACAGGCGTTCAAAGTAGTACTTCATCTCCAGGACGGAAGCTGACGTCTCGACGAGAGCTGTCATAGCGTTGCTTGCGGTCTAGTTGACTGGCTTCCGTGTTGAGTTGAGCACGTTGCCGTGCGTCAGTGAGCCTGGAGACGAAGTTTTCTGTCGTAGTCGTGAACGTTTTTGTCGTTACATTGAAGAAAGAGGCGTCAATAGTGAATGTCGGCGCACGACCATAGACGAGGAAGAAAGGTGAATACCCGGTGGTTCATTGAACAGCGGGGTTGTGTGCAAACGTTACGAACGGCAAGATTTTGTCCCAGTTATTGTGGTTCGGTCCGATGTACATGAATATCATGTCGATTAGAGTCCCGTGGAATCGCTCTGTCAGGCCATTTGTCCGCGGGTGGTAAGCGGATGTGGTCTTATGAACTGTGCCACAAGTTTTTAGAATTTCGTCAAGAATTGTCGACTTGAAGGCCTTGCCCCGGTCACTCAATAACGTGCGAGGTGCACCATGACGCAACACAATGGCTTCTAAAAAGAAGGCGGCAACGTCTGAGGCGGAGCTAGTGCGTAGAGGAGCGGTCTCCGCGTATCGTGTGAGGTGGTCGACGGCTGTGACGATCCAGCGGTGGCCCGCTGGCGTTACGGGAAGTGGTCCGACGAGGTCTATTCCGACAACGACAAAAGGTGTATCGGGACATGGAATGGGTTGTAATAACCCAGCAGGAGCAGAAGTTGGTTGTTTCCGGCGTTGACACAGTGCACAAGAAGTGACATAATTAGCCACAAAGGTAGAAAGACCAGGCCAGAAGAAACGGCTCCTAACGCGGTTGTACGTCTTCTGAAATCCCAAGTGTCCAGCTGATGGGTCATCGTGGAGTGCTTCGAGAACTTGTTTTCGCAGTGAACGGGTAAGTACTGGCACCCACCGATGTCTATCCGCATTGTAAGTATAGCGCTGTAGGACATTGTTGTCTAGCTTGAACTGCCGTAACTGACGACGTAGTCTGGCATTAGGTGGAGAAGGCGAGTCATTCAAGTACCCAATGATGCGGTTACAGTATGAGTCGTCACGTTGGCACGCAGAAAACTGAGCGTTGCTGTTTAAAGATAGTGACCCAGCAACTGCCAGGGGTGATAACGTGAGTGCAGAGGAAGCCGCTTGATCACCTGAGGGGCATCGAGGATGCGTGGTAGGAGATTAAAGTGGCAGAGGGCAGCGAGAGAGAGCGTCGGCATCCTGATGCTGTTTGCCAGACCTGTACACAACGTCAAAAGTGTACTCTTGCAAACGGAGTATCCAGCGACCGAGTTGCCCAGACAAATTCTTTAGCGAGGACAACCAGCATAGGGCATGGTGGTCGGTAATGACTGTGAAGTGGCGTCCATACAGATAAGGTCGAAACGTCTGGATGGCCCAAACGACACCAAGACATTCCTGTTCTGTTATCGAGTAGTTCTGCTCCGCAGGTGTTAGTGCGCGGCTGGCATACGCAACTACTCGCTCACGTGAAGTGTCGTCGCGCTGGAGAAGGGCGACACCGATTCCGTGGCCGCTGGCATCTGTGTGAAGGAAAGTGGGTGCACTCTCATCGAAGTGACGGAGAACGGGGTCTGATGTCAAAGCACGTTTAAGGGCTTGGAAAGCACACTCGCACTCGTCAGTCCAAGTGAAGGCCGTTCCTCACGTCAGAAGCTTGTGTAACGGCCCCTGCAATGGCAGCAAAGTGACTGATAAAGCGGCGGAAGTAAGATGCCACGTCCACGAAACTTCGCAATTGTTTTTGATTGCACGGACGTGGAAAATTATTTACGGCAAAAACCTTGTCGTTGTCGGGTCGAACGCCATCTTTGCTGACAAGGTGACCCGAAATTTTGATGCTCCTGCTGGCGAAGTGGCACTTCTTTGTATTGAGCTGAAGCCCAGCGTTCAAAATGCACGTAAGAGCTTCGTCCAAATGCTTAAAATGCCGAGGAAAAGTAGAAGAATAAATTACGATGTCGTCCAAATAGCATAAGCAGGTTTTCCACTGGAGACCACGTTAGACAGTATCTATCATGCGCTCGAATGTTGCTGGAGCGTTGCATAAGCCAAAAGGCATGACGTTGAACTCGTAAAGCCCGTCAGGTGTTGCAAACGCTGTTTTCTCCTTGTATGCTTCGCGCATAAGTATTTGCCGATACCCGGATCGAAGGTCAAGGCTGGAGAAATATTCTGCGCCTTGTGGGGAGTCCAGGGCATCATCTATGCGTGGCAAGGGATATACATCTTTTTTCGTTATCTTATTGAGCGCTCTGTAATCAACACAAAAGCGGACAGAGCCATCCTTTTTCCGGACCAACACCACAGGAGACGACCAAGAGCTGGATGAAGGTCGAATAATAACTCGTTTGAGCATGTCGGCGACGTTTTCCTCAATCATTTGCCGTTCCTCCGAAGACAGACGGTATGGGCGGCGGCGCACGATGGGGCTGCCTTCGGTTTCGATGCTGTGCTCTGCAACAGAGGTGCGGTCCAAAACTTTGGAATGTACGTCGAACGAAATGCTGTGCTTTTGGAGAAGGTCTAAAATGTCTCTCTTTTGCTCAGCAGTGAGGTGAGGACTTATGGTAGCATTTAAAGCAGCAGTGGTTGCCTTGGTATCGGTTGTACCAGACAAAGGCGGTGATTCTGCGTGAAGAGGAACCAGCGAAAAAGGCTCGCTGTCAGCGAAGCAGCTCACAGCAGTGCCCTGGGGCAGCATCACTGGCGAAGAAGTTGGGTTCAATGTGGTGACCAATGCCTTACCGTCGTTAAACCGCACAAAGCCGGGTGCAATGGTAAGCTCCACAGTTTTGGAGCGAACTGATGGAGCAATGAACACGTCACCGTTAACAATAGTATCCGAAGTGATCGTGAGAATTCGTTCATCTTCTGGCGAATTGAAACAATCCACGGCAGCAACGAAACGGAAGCTGTATTGATCGACTTCAGATGAACTCTTAGTAGCTACATTTGAATGACATATGACATATGAATTAATGAATTACTCCCTGACGACACGATATGAAAGCTGATGCCGAAGAAAGGAAGTCCCATCCTAAAATGACTGTATGAGTGCACAAAGGAAGTACAAGAAACTGAATGTGGTGAAGGATGCCATCTATGAAAACGCGGACTGTACAAACACTTGAAGGCTGAATAGGGACTCCATCTGCGCAACGAAGGGAAGGGCCATCGTATGGCGTCCTAACTTTTTTGAAGCGGGCACAAAAGTCTGCACGAATTACGAAAAGTGATGCGCCTGTGTCTACTAGTGCCTCTGTCTGTATACCTTCAACATACATCAATAAAACATTTGATGGGCGGTCTGGACGAGTTTGACGCAGTTCGAAAGATGCAGCTTTTCCTCCTGAAGCTGCACTGTTTAGTTTTTCGATTGGCGGTCGGGAATCGAAGTAGAAGGTCGAAGTGGAGAGGAGGAACGCCGCATCGGTGAAGTTGAGCGGCGACGTGAAAAACGGGAACTGCCAACTGAGGCAAAGTTCTGCGGAGACGGCGACCGGCGTGTGCTGTTCTGATACAGTCGGCGATAGGGGGGTCCAGTTGTGTAGAAGTCGTCCCGTTCATAGTCACCGTAGCTTCGTTTTTCGTCTTGTTGACGGCGTCGGCAAAACCTTGAAATATGACCACGGATGCCGCAATAAAAGCAAGTCGGTCGTTTAGTGCGCCAGGTGTTGTGAGGCTGGGGAGATAGTCGTGGTGCGAGTGAGTTGAGTGAACCATGCCCATCGGGCGCTGGTAGCTGCATTGGGCTGTGCTGAAGAGCAGGTGTCCTAGCAGCAACCTGAGCATAAGTTGGCATGGCGATAGGATATGAACTTGGAACAGGTGTGACCGTCATCGAGGCCAGGCTTTGTTGGGACGCAGGCATCGTTGCAGCAACGTGAGCATAACTTGGCATGGGCACGGGATGTGAGCTCGGAACTGGTGTGCCTGCGATCAAGGCCAGTTCCTCCCTCACGACGTCGCGTAAACTAGTACCAGGTGGCGTCGTTCGAATATCAAGGGGGCGAGGTGAAGCCTGCGCATGAAGTTCCTCACGGATGATAGAGCGGATCAATGCACGCAGTTCTGTTGTGTCATGACTCGAGCTGAGATCAGGCATATCAGGCTGCACCCGAGTGGTTTGAAGCTCCTCGAGGCGCTGACAGGTAGCTACAACATCGGCTATGGTCTAGGGATTCTGCACCACAAGCGCGTTAAAAGCGACAGTCGCAATGCCTTTTAGCAGGTGGCGCACACGGTCGTTTTCCGCCATATGGTTGTCGATGCGGCGGCAAAGGGAGAGAACATCTTCAGTGTAAAAAGTGTAGGACTCACCGGGGCGTTGAACGCGTGCACCAAGCCGTTTCATGGCGATATCCGAGCGCACTGACGGGTTGCCGAAAGTCTGGCGGAGCGAAAAAGGCGGGCCTTGTCAAAAAATCGGTAGCGTGGTTCAAAAACACGTTTTTGCGACGCCACTCAAGTAGAATGCAACGTGGGTTCCAGGGATGTGTTCTAGAAGACGCTGGGGTTGTCCGAGAGCGTGAGAGGACGCAGCAATTGGGCAGCACTCTCCACCAGTTGTAAGATGGCGTTCAGTACCCTCAAGACTCTTCTTTAATGTCTCCAGTATGTGCCCCTCAACCTAAACTGGAGTGGTGATGATGAGTATGTACACATGAAAAAACGGAACGAGTAATGATGCTCACAATACATACATACATACACACACACACACACACACACACACACACATATATATATATATATATATATATATATATATATATATATATATATATATATATATATATATATATATATATATATATATATATATATTCTGCCATTCTTTTGATGTCTGTAGCTAAATTATTAGGCGTGTTCAATGCGCTTCTTTTTATTGACTTTAGAATTTGAATTTATCTGTTGGAACTTTTGGAACTTTCCCCAGTACATAATATTTATTATAATATAGTGGTTGTGTCCGTCATTCTCTGGTTGGTTTTTCAGTAGTATAGTGGCATCAGGTCCAGCCGCACTCATTGCTGCTGGGCCTATGCGCTGCCATCTGTCGTTATGTCTGTGCTGAGACCTTCTCGGTCGTCATTTTTTCTGCGGTATCCTCTTGTGTGGACATTTTCGTTTGCTCAGAAGCTGTTAACCTTGGAGATGTATAGTGGCTGAAGTTACGACTGTCCCGTGCTTCATAAGCTATCAGGATCCGACGTGCAGTTGCCACAGATATATAGCTGTCTTACGTCTGACTCATTTTCGTCAGAGTATGCTGACGTGGAAAATATCATGGCAATGTCGCTGGAATTCTCGTTACTCATCTCTCTTCGCGCCATTCTTAATAGCCTTGATCAGTTTTTTGTGAATTGCAGCCTCCGCTTGTTTATTCACATTATCTCTTCGAACGAACGATTTAGTCACTTTTCGTGCATCTGCATTCACAGATGACCCAGCGTAGCTGACGTATACTTTGAAAATGCAAATGTTTATATTGAAAAAAGTCTAATGTAGCACATTCTGTGTCTGACATGTTTGCCCACTTTATAATACTTATATCTCTCGAAAATGCATCTTATTTGCCATAGTTCACTATTGTGAAGAGCTTTAAAAAGAACAACTCTTTAACGCATTTCTCGCCTATATTGGTACTGTTCACTTCTTTCGCCTTGTCAGTGATCGCATCAAGTTACTTCGCCAGAGCTTCGGTGTTGTTCGCATTCCTAAGGTTCAAGTGTGGTAGAATTTTTGCCGATTCGATGCAGCTGCCGTTAGAGTTGTTCGCATAAATTAGACTACAAAATACTGTTGCATTCAAGACATGCTCGTAAACGCTTCCAACACTTTCGACGTTACGTTGTTTTTGTTTAGAAAGTCTTTTGTGCCTTGAGAAATTCTGACATAATGCCTACATCAAAGTTTTTTGTAGAAGGGCGTCTATGTCTTTGTCGAATGATGAGTTCAAACTCACCATGATAAACCTTAACATCATGAGCTCGCTGAGCTGAGCTCGCTGAGCATGCCCGCCGTAGACAGCTGGCTTTGGATTTTTTGGCTTACTATAGGAACGGCCATGACTGTCAACCTCTGCAATTCCTTACTGATCCAGTTATCGTAATCACTCGTGCGGTTGAAGATCAGTAGGTCGTACACTATTATACTGTTCATCACCCCCTGAAACTGGAGTCCATACGTAGGTCCTGGCAACCTGCTGATGACGTCTTGCATTTTTATATCTGTGATGTGAGTTTTGTTACTAAACATGTTGAATCCCAGCGTGAGAAGCTTCCACCCGTGCTCTGACTGGTGCGTACCCAGACGTACCACCTGCGCAAAAAGGACAAGCTGCCTTGAGGAAGTATTGAATAGCACCCTATTTTCATGTATACTATGCAATGATACTGGAGTTAGCCACAGAGCATCTATACTGTAGTGCAAGATTCCCATTCGCGACTTCTTGTACCCCTCAGTATCCCCATGAGCGCATGAGCGTATGCAGTGCTCCAATCACCTGGCAAAATACCAGGCTGCTCTCGGCTGTCCGAGCGCGTTCCGGGTTGTAAAGGTCACCAGGCATCTTTCTTCTACCTCTTTTCCATTTACTTTTGGCGCTTTGCATGCTCGTCCTACAAGCTTGTCCTTCCGACTCCGACTTGCTTTTGTTCAAAGCGCTGTGCTTGAAGTCATCAATGTCAGGCAGGTCCCATTCAAGATTGTTTTTTATATCAAGCCAGTTCAAGTCGAACGCCGAGTCCTTTTCTGACTCTTTCGGCGACAATAAATTTGGGGGATCGATCCCAGGTCCCTAACCTGATACCATGATCTGCCTATACTGAATGGGTAACTTTGCAGTGGTTTCTCTCGTCACGAGCAGTTGGCAGCCCTTCCGGAATGCCTTCCACTTCTTGTCGGTCGTCCAGTTTGTTAAGCCCAGTAGCTCACGAAGGAGCAATATCTCTTTTACAGCTTGTGCAGTAATGTTCCTCTCATACGGCTTCTGAAGCGCCTGCTTCAGCTTGTCAGAAACGTTTGCGTTGGTGCCCAAGCCTGTGGCACTCACCACCCGTTCCCAGCAAACGCTGCGCCACACGGTGAGGTTCTCGAACGTGATATCGTCTATACTACTCTTCAAAGATGGATGTAGTGGCTTCGTTTCAGATTTCTTCTGCAAGAACATCTCCTTGAGTGCATCTTGCGCCTGTTGGTAAACATTTCAAAAGATTACTTGAATTAGTGAATGAGCACATCTTTACATTTCAATATAGTCCTAGAAATACTATCAGCTGCTTGAAATGCTGTGTCCTTCTGCACAAATTTCATCAAAAAAGAAAAATTGAAAATGCGAGAGACTTCTGCACAGCGAGCCTTTAGCTTTCAACGTTAGGGAAACAGAACTGTACAAAAAGTGATCAATAATGTAATAAAGAAGGGCTGTATCGTGTAATCACTTCATAACTTGCAATTAATGTACAGTTTGTGTGCAGCGTCTGGCACATCATTGCAATTCGATTCATCGCACCACGGCATAGCATTTTAAAACACGTCGCTATCAAATGTTTCATTGCATCATTTTTTATAGCTTAGCTGCTAAGTTATAGTTGCTTAGGAAGTTAAAGCACGTTAGCCCATGCAACTATGCCACAAAATAACCAAGATTATGAAATGACACGAGCACAATTCGTCAATCTTCATCTTCTTCTCCACTTTGAGGTCACGTTTATCGATTTGTGCGACGTGAGATGCAATACCCCTGGTGGACGAAGGAACAAGTTCACAGAGCGCGAGAGAAAAAAAGTAAAAGAGACAAGAACGGCAAAAAATATGAAAGAAATACTGAGGAGGGGAAGCTTGGGGAATGGGTCGTCCAGCTTTGCTAATGTGCTACCTCGTGTTTTTCTTCCCGTTTTTGCTTCCCTCTCTTAATTCACCTAACGTAGCGCATCAAACAAGATGTTACGATGCAGGTTGGCCTCACTGTCTTACTATTATGTTATTCTGCCTCTATCATTCTCCACTCAATGATTACTTGAAAAAAAATGTGGCATGAGGATGTTTAAAAGAGAGTTCGCCATCCATTTTTTTTACGGTCAGCAATTATTAATGGGCACAGCAACTTTTGGTGCCACAATCTCAAGACGAGTTGATTATCAGCCAGGCCTCTAACTTCAGGAAAGCGCTGGACCAAATGAAAATAATTCCTGAACTTCAGATATTGTTGTTTGGAACCATTTGTTTTTTATTGCAGTTACGTCCTCCAAACTAATAGATGAAATGTTTTTTTCTTATTGAAGACAAGTTTCGAGTGAGTGATTGCGCAGTGCATATTCGCAAAACCATCCTGCGAGAAAAACACAGATGCGAAGGAGTAGGTAAAGCTGTATTTACAACTGATTAAGTAAGAAGCGCTGCTGATACGATAAGCTCGAGCACGTCAATCCTTTGTGATTCTCCTCTTCATGTTTTGCCGCGATGCCACTGGCACCTACAACAACCCTTGTCACAGAAACACCATCGCGGAGCTGTAAAGGTTTTTTTCAAAAGTAGTGGTGTAAAGTTGGAGCTGTATGGCATGAAAAATGCTGGATAGAATGCGTGATGAGAGACAGATGGGGCCAATCTCATAGATAGCAGGTGTCACTACGTGAAGTACCAAGTTAGGTCCCATGTAACGAGAAAAAGTTGTTCAGGCAGGCCCACCGATGGTGAGGAGACCAGAGTAGCACAAGGGTACCAGAAGCGAATTTAAGTCTCGATGTGACGCATCGTACCGACGATTTTATTTGGCCAGCCACGTCGTAAGCGGGTGAGCAGACGACCATGACACCCCACATTATCCCCATGAGCGTATGTACCGTTCCAATCACCCAGCCAAATGTCAGGCTGCTCTCGGCTGTCAGAGCCAGTTGCCAGGTTGTAAAAAGAACAGTCGTCAGGCCTCTTTCCTCTGCCTTCTTTCCGTTTTCTTTTAGCGCTACGTACGCTCCTCCTACTTGCTCCTCCTTTCCACTTGCTATTTTTCGTAGCGCTGTGCTTGAATTCTTCAAAGTGAGGGAGGTCCCAATCAGGATTGTTTTTCACATCATTCTTGTCCATGTCAAACGCCAAGGCCTTCTCCAATTCTTTTGCCGACAGTATTTTTGTGGGATCGATCCCGGGTCCCCAACTTTACTGCGGCACCTGCATATCCTGCGTGCGTAACTTCGTGGTGGTTTCCCCGGTCACGAGTAGCTGGCAGCCCTTCCGAAATGCCTTCCATTTCTTGTCGGTCATCCAGTTTGTTAAATCTAGAAGCTCGATCTTGAAGAAGTAATATGTCTCTTACAGCTTGTGCATTGATGTTACTCTCACGTGGCTTCTCAAGCGTCCGCTTCAGCTTGTGTGAAGCATTTGCGTCGGTTCCCGAACCTGTGGCATTCACCACCAGTTTCCAGCGACCACTGCGCCACACGGAAAGGTACTGGAACGTGACCACGTCCATGGTATTCTTCAGAGACGGAATCATTGGCTTAATTTCGATTTTTTTTTTGCAATAACATCTTGTTGAAGGCTTCCTGCGCCTCTTGATAGAACATTTACAAAGAATACTTCCTCTAGTTAGTGAGCGCATCTTTACGTTTCGGTATAGTAATAAAAATGATGTCAGCTGCTAAACATGTGGCTTCCTTCTGCATAAATTTCATCAAGAAATGAAAATTTAAAATGCAAACTATTTCCGCTCGGTGAGCCTTTAGCTTTTAACATCAGGGAAACACCACTCCATTATATAATGAAAAAAGTATTTGTTCAATAAAGTAATAGAAAATGCATGTGTAACTTGATCACATCATAGCTTGCAATAAATGTAAAGTTTTTGTCCAGCATGAGACGCGTCAATGCAATTCGCTGTATCGCATCGAGGACATGGCACTCTGAAACACGTTGCTCTGAAATGTTTTATTGTTGCAATTTTTTGCATCATGGCCAGTAAGCCCGGGCAGCTGTTAGGCAGTTAAAGCCCGTTAGCTCATGCAATGCTACCAGAAAATAACCGTCATCATGAAGCGACGCGAGTTCATTTCGCACACCTTCACCTTCTTCTCCACTATGAGGTCGCGTTCGTCGATTTGCCCGAATAGGGATGCAATATCCCCGATGCACGAGGGAACGAACCAAGAGAGAGCGAGCGATAATATTTCAAGAAAAAAGAAAGAAAAGAAATACGAAAGAGAAACTGAGGAGAGAGAAGCATGTAGGAAGGGTCCTTCAGCTTCACTAATCTGATACCTCGTGCTTTTCTTCTCGTTTTTACATCCCTCTTGCACTTCACCTAACATAACGTAGCAAAGCATATAATACAATGAGGGTTGACTTACTGTCATTTTATTCTGTCTCTATCAGTGTCCACTCAATGATTCCTTGAAAAATGTTGCAGTAACCCATTTAGAGAGAGATGGCATTTCATTTTTACGATCAACTTTTATTAATAAACACAACTACTTTTGTTTCCTAGGTATAAGAAGAGTTGATCAATTATCAGGCTTCTAACTTCAAGAAAGCTAAGGCTGAAAAAAATTACTCCTGAACTTTGTATTTTGTTATTTAAAACTATTTGTTTTTTATTGAAGTTTCATCCTCCAAAGTGATATACGACATGTTTTTCTTCTTTATTCATGACAACTTCTCGAACATGAGTGGTTGCCGAGCGCATAATTCCGTGCAATCTTACGAGAGAAATATAGATTTGTAGGCGTAGGCACAAATGCATTCACAATTGGTCAAGTGAGCAGCGTTGCCGACACGATCAGCTTGAGCGAGACCTTTATTTATTCTCCTCCTCTTCCTCGCTCTTTCCCCGATGCCACAGGAACGCAGAATAACACCTGTGACAGAAGCACCATCGCGTAGCTGTAAAGGTCCTTTGCAAAAGCAGTGTTGTAAGGTTTGAGCTATTTGGCACGAACATCACTGGATAGAGCGCATAATGAGATACAGATGGAGCCAATCGAATAGGTAAGAGGTGTCTTTTCATAAGTCTCCAGTAAGGTCCCGCGTAACGAGACAAAAGTTGTTCAGGCAGACCCTCCCGATGGTGAGGAGACCAGGATACCACAAGCGTTCCGGAAAGTAAATGAAAGTGGCAGAGCACCACAAAGGCACCCGAAGCGTGAGTCTTGATGTGACGCGTAATACCAACGACGTTGATTGGCCTGCCACATCGCAAGCGGGCGAGCTGACAGTCATGATTGGCTCGCACTTTCGTGTCGTGGGCATGCTCGCTGGTGGGTCAGGTATGGGTCGAGATGACTGCGCTCAGAGTGGGCTCTCTTCTGTACAATAGGTAGAAAGGTGAAATGCTCGCTGTGTCAAGACGTGTTTAATTGTGAAGGGCACCGTTTTCGTGCCGGTGTCATCAAGATCGTCAACAGGGTACCAGGAAAAGTCATCAGCATCCAGGTACAGATGGCCAGATTTGTAGAAAACTGATTAGAAAATTTGTGAAGCCGCAAATCCGAGCGACCAAGCCACCATTAAGGATCTTCAAGAGAGTTCAGCCAGCAGCGTATGGGGTGGTGCCTAATCACAGAAAATGGGTGCCTGTAATAATTGTAAAGCTTGAATTTCGCAACAGTCCAAGACAGAGCCAAGAACTTCCTCTCTGTGATGGAATAACTACGCTCAGGGACGGATAGGCGGTAGCTGGCGTATGCGAGACCGCAGTCGTTACCCCGTGGTCGTTGAGCTAGCACTGGGCCGATCAAAGAGAGCCGAATAGGAGTCAAAGTAAGCCAAATAGAAAGAGTACTTTGGAGCACAACGAGAGCCGAGAACAAAGAAGCCTTTGTTGAGTCCCAGTCCCATGAAAACCTGACGTCTTTCTTGCGTAGCTGCGTAAGAGGCATCGTTATGTACGTAATTTTTTTCTTGGACGCACCGGTGGTTATCACCGAGTCCGAAAAAGCTACCAACAGGCTTCGCAGATCGGGGAGCAAGAAAGTTTTTCGCTGCGCTGATTTTCACAAGGTGTGGTTGTACACCGCATTTCGATCAAATATGTTACGAGAACGATACAGACTGGAAAGTATAAGCACAGTTGTATTTAAAAATGCCCCCCACGTCCCTAAGGTAATGATGAAAAAAAGCGAATGCAATGCGCAGCATTCATAGCGGTGTTTCGCAAGTGAGAAACCTGCGTTAAAAGAATGTTTTCTTTTCTTTCTTCTTACACTGTGCAGCCAATGGCCCCGTTCGCCACACATTGCGTGTTTCTGTGGCGAGAAATGCGGTATGCGTTCCCAGCTCTAGCATCTAGCGTGCACGGTTAAAAAAACGGTACACAAACGCTGGCAGCACAAGCGTCACAAACGCGTTTCAAACGAGCTCTATTGAGGCGGTGACACGACACGTACAAGTCAAGGAGGCGGGGGCTCCAGTCGCTAGGGGCAAGGATAAGCGCGCGCGCCCACGGCTGTTCCCTGAAAGCTGCCGACACCGAAGCGTGATCCCCTGCGTGCACTGCGTGCGGGGAAGATGAAACTATTGAGCAGCTGTTGTGTGTGTGTCCAGCGCTTCTCACACAATGCGGCGTCTTGCTCGCCACACTCCCTCTCCACAGGTCTGCCCATGGCTACACAGAGGGACCTTCTCTTTCCTGCATGGCACCACACCCAGGTCTTCAAGGCGGTTCTTCGCTTCCTTGAGGACACCGTACTAGACAACCAGCTATAGTAGCCGCCCGCCACGTCTTTGGTCATGGACACCATTTCTCTACGTCTTCTCTCTTCTTCATATCTTTATTGCCCTCTACCCCCCCCCCTACGGGCGCTGAGCCGTGCTCCCAATTAGGGCTGCAGAAGTTGCGTCTTGTCCTTTTCTCAACCTCTATCTGTCTCTCTCTCGAAGCGTGCCTTGGTGGGGGCTCCGTTGTCTAGAAAAACACGCACCTGCAGCTGTTGGTATGGGAGAGGGGGGAGGAGGGAGCTCGACGGACGCCTGACATAGCCCGAATAAGAAATGCATTCGCATTTAAAATTTGAATGCATTTAATGAGCAGCGCTGTCGATACGATCAGCTCACGCTGTTCTATCGTCTGTCGTCTCCCTCTTTGTGTGCTTGGTCGCGATACCACTGGCCCGTAGCTATTACGTCGGATTTCTAGAATAACTAACTTCTTTTAGGATTCCCAGCTCATGGTACTGCTGTACCCTTGAAGATAAAGCTTGTTATATATTATGATTCATCAACTTTTTAGTTCAATCCTTGTAATCTTTTTAAAACCACTTCAGCTAGCTCACACCCTTTTCTTCACATTATCGTTGTACATCCCACATTAGTATCTTCATAATTGGTCTTGTAGAAACACTATTGACCACAGCCTGAGAAAAAAAAGGACGGTACATTCTGTATCTAAATATAACCGTTTACTTATCACAAAAGCACTCACATCTTAGTGAGTTAAGGTAGTAAAATGCGGGTTATTTCACTTTGCTACCTAGCGGGTCAGTGAATAGTGCATATTCGAAAAGTTAGTGCATTATTAAATTTTGTACCCTTATTAACCCAAGTGAACTACAATTACCAATTTTGAAGTGTAAGCTTATTTTGTTTTTATGCAAGTGCTTGCTTGATCAAGATGAATCTACTCCAAAGGTAAATTAGGATATAAAACAATGTGGAAATGCACTCGAATAATCAATAATGGCTCATAATTACTTGATGTCGTTATGATGCTATGTGCATATCACAACATCATTTATAGAAGCACGAACGAATCCCAAAGAAGAACGCTCGGAAATGCACACGCAGATTATCAAGACTTCTACATAGCTGATATTTACGCTAGTATAAACTTGAAGGCTGTTCATGTTACTGCTTTGGAAAAGCACACCACGTACTGCTTATCGGCCATCAAATTTAGAAATATGACTAATGTTTTCTGCACATTCTAGTCTGCTTTTGTTTTCTTGCATATGTGTCATCACGTGGCATGAATATTTACATTCGAATGTAATCAACAAAACTTAAGCCTGTTTGAAATTTCCCAAAGAGCACGACAACGTATGCTGTGGCATCTACGAAAAATGTGGCTTAGTAATTAGATCTTTTAAAGCACAAGAGAGGTTTTCTGGACAGTAAGGACCGAACTCAGGAGTTTTACTTGCATAGTGAAAAAGATGCCGCGGAAGTAGTAAAACACGTTCGAAACAAGTAAATACATGCATTTGCTGACCGTTTACGAAATTAGCTTTCTTTTGTCAGCGTACATGAGCCAGGTGCTTTTCGTTTTCGCCTGGTGACACTAGCTTTAGTCTTTACCGCACCATTTAGCTTCTTGAACTGTCAGCATAAAGTCGGGTGCATACCTTCAAAGACCGGAACATTTTGCGGTGTCTCCTTCCCTTCTTCCTCAACCGCAGTTTTCTCCTCTTTTTACCCCTCTCCTTGAGTCTTCTAGCCAGCGCAGTCACCCTTCGCGCAAATAGGTCTGTGCGAACGCACATTTGCGTGCCTTTGGCGGTAAAGCAAAAGACGAAAACTTGCACGTCCCTGGGTCTTTCGCCGACAACGCTTTCAAAGCCACGCGAATGAGAGAGCACTGCTTGAAACATGCGTGCATCTATGAGCACGGGAATAAGGATCACTTGCTTCTGCGGTTCTGTCCGTTTGGTGACCTCCGTCTTTACATGTGGTACCAATCTCTGCACATTTGCCTTGGTCCCGTTTTCAGTCAAGATTGTCAGAACTGGCAGGAACTTTCCGTTTGCTCGTACCGGGATAAGGTAGGTGCCGTTGCGCACGGGTAGAGGAAACGTTGACGATCCTACGAGAAAAAACGAATGGCATTACTGTGTAACACCGGTAAAAAGGCTTGACAAATGAAGTAGTGAAAAATTTAGAAAAGGAACGGAGCTGTAGAAAATTTGACGATTCTGTAAAAAATTTTTCTTTCTTAGTAGGGTGACTCCGCGGCCCTGATGCACCAATTTACTGTATGCCCAAGTTTAGCAATAAGTGAACAGGTACAATACTCCAAGAGAAACTCAAATATGTATTGACTCTTTACATTTAACTATTGGAGGCTATCACCTAGTTATACAAAAGTGTCGCAGGTGAGGATTCCGATTGTCTTATGGGAAGTTAACTATATTATAAAATAACCTTTGAAGTTGAACATCCCAAAACCACTATACGGTAAAGAGGGACGCCATTGTGGAAGGCTCGGAAATTTGGCCACTTGGCAATCTGTGCAACGAATTCGTAGACAGCCTTAGTAGGAAGCTTGGACCAGGTGCTAAAGATGTTCTTGCTGACGGCTGTCACAATGGTGGATGTGACAGTGATGAAGGTGAAGCAGAGGATGAAGGAAATGGTGATATATCACCAATTCAATTGTCTGCTCAGGTGTAGGAGATAAAAGTCCTGGCGAGAGGTTACCTCTATTGCATTTACACGGTATAACTGCTTCATGGGATGCACTGACCGGAAGGATACAGGCATATATACCCTCTTGATTGCAACAAGGAAGAACAAAAAATTAATTCGGTGAAATTCGTCGAAAACAAGTGGTGCCGAGCGGCATCTACTTTGCAAGGTAGCCATGAGCAACGTCTGATGTTTTTTTCGCAGCACATGATGCAACGTCACTGAACTTGAATTCCGAACGTAAATCCCTCTAATAAAGTTGGCATAACAAGCGAAGAGGAACTGGCCATCAAGCAACATTGATTCTTGCTGAAAGTGCTTCTTGTGGTCTACATTTTGAAAGAGAAAGCAGTCCACTTCGTTGTAACTGTGGCTAACAGTGACAGGTGCTGGTGCAATGGAGAGAACTGCAACGTTGACCACAGAGTGAAGTAAACGTGACGTCGGCATATGCATCCAATGTTTCGGATCATTTCTCATTATTCACCCAACTAATCACTAAATATATATTTTGGTGTTGTGTCAAGGCGTAAAATATAATTTCCCAATTTTTCATTTTTGCTGTTGCCTAAAAGCCTACCGTGATCATATGGTCACGGGTCATTTCATGTGAGCTAAGACCTCAATCACAATGAAGTTTTCAGTGTAATTTATGCAGGCAAAGATACACTAAAAATCGCATCGTTTTTCACGATACTCATTAAAAACAAATTTCTAGTTGGTCAAGGCCACCTACGTAGTGTGTGCATAGCAAGTTCGAAAAGATTTCATGTACTAAGTACTTGATGTATGCACTAAGTACAGAGTGTCCCTATGGTGTTCAACTCTTCAAGGAGAAGTTTAATGGTCCCGAATTTTTTCGCGCTGTTTTCACCTCACATAGAGGTAACTAGAAAGCGAAATGGAGGTGTCGTATGGTTTCAGTTTCTACACCAGTGTGCAGGAAACAGTGCAGTTGAAAGGTCAGTGACTTCTAGAAACTAGAAACAGGTTATTTCAATACAACCGACCGTGGGGACAAGCTTTGTACCTGTCGTTTGTGTACAGCCATGCGCAATGTGAGTTGGAACGTGTGCATATGCTTAAAGTGCCGGCAACCGTCCAAAGCACCACCCAAACGGGAAAAAGTAATGACGCCGGCACTCAGTTACCAATGCAACGTTTAACCGCTCAGGCTTGGGACCCCCTTATCCATGTCCACCATGTGGCATGTTAGGCTGAGCGTTGTTGTACCTGAGCGAGCACCTAGACCATAGAGTTTCATACAATAATACCCAGAGGGAAATCTGGCGCTAGTGTCAACACGGACTCCTTCAGCGGCACTTGTACCCCAATGGGAATTACGGGAAGTAGAGGCTTCGGATCTGCTTCCCGTTTGTTTGCTGAGTATACAACTAAGTGATATGAGGTTATGTCTAATTGAAACTCGCTTCATTTTTTTGTACGCAAACATTAACGCAAAAGGCTTTTGTGACTAGGCAGTTGAATCGAAACCTGGACAAATTTAACTACTAAGGTATGCATTGCTCTCCTATTGCGTTCCAGATTTGGCATCAACATGTAATAGATTTTCTTTACAGCAATTCTAAACAAACATTCTTGTTTCGCCCTCAAAAGTACACAATATCTATTTATAAAAATAGCAGCACCATTAGATGAGAAACACTTAACGTTTTGTCTGCTGCGATGCCAGGTGCATCTGTTCAAGTGGTCTGCCCCCCAACGCACTTCTTGTTTTGTTGTGAAGTCGAGTCAGAAGAGTGGGGTGGTGCGTCTACTTCACGTCGCCGTCGTTTTGCAGTTGATTGCAACAAGTTTTGGCAAGACGCACTAACAACAAACGTGAAGTGGATGTAATATCCTGCACTTGCATGGGACGCTATCTTTATGCGTCCCGGTAAGTTGACTACGAAACACGACTTATACAGCTCCAGCGTTGCAGTAATTTCAGAGGCATAGCAGTTTCCAGCTTCTTTGAACAACAAAGGCGCAGCTTCAGTCCTTAACACCTCCCCCCCCCCTACCCACTTTACGCGAAGAACGAAACTGAAACTGTAAACAAAGATCTATAAAAAGTTTGCCGGCTAACGCGATCCAATCCGAAGCCCGTTTTTCCCATCATTCCCATTCGGGTACACAATCGCAGCGCCACACTCCTCTCTAGGTAATATTTTATGAAACTGTATGACCTAGACCTTCCTTGTGAAGAGATAATTCGGTTTTATCGGTGTAGGCATGGTGCTTAACCGTAAGATAGAACATACACAATTCAGAGCTTACCATTGTCTTTCTTTCCAGTGTCTTCGACACTCCCCGAGGCCAACGAAGCCGAGAGAGAAAAAACAAGGTGATACTCGTGGTGTATTTCATTTCCGGTGCTGATTTTGATAATGCCGCACGACCTAAAAGTAGAGTAAACTTTGTAGCTGCTTCAAAAATATGAAAAAGATAAGCACTAGAGCCGGTTACAGCCAAAGAATATATATAAGCTCCACCCTCAATGGTCCCCGTTCCAGACAGACCGAATCTGCATATATATGTGTTCAGAAAATAGTAGTTAACAATTTAGAGTACTCGGTACTCTACTATGGGAGAACTGAAAGCCGTCCCTATGTGACAATTTGTGTTTATAACAGGTAGTTAACAATTTAGAGTAATTTGTAGTTTACTATAGGAGAGCATAAAGCCGTCCCGTGAGCCTGATAATTCTCAGGCTTGTGTTTAAAAAAATTGCCCGCAGCTTCCCTCGGGGGAACACTGAGAAGAATGCGGAGCATATAATTGGTTAACGGGGTGTTAAAGTGCGACTTACTTGGGTCGATGGCTAAATTGGTTAACGTGGTTGTGAAATGGGGTGTTAAATTGCGACTTACTTGGGTCGATGGCTAAATTGGTTAACGTGGTTGTAGGAGGGGGTGTTAAATGAGTGAACACGTACACACGTATGCGAAAGGGCGGCGCTGGTCGAAGTGACGTCGATCATTGTGTTTGTGGATTCGTTGGAATTCATTTCACCGCGACCTTGGACGTCGACGCGCCGTACAAACCAACCGACGAGCGGCAACTGAGCGAGCGAGCGCCGACCTTGAGTATATATACAGCGCGACGGCACATGCACTGTCAGCTGTCGAATGTTCGAGAAGGGGGAGAAGCGCAACGGCGCATGCGCGCGCGTCAGCTGCCGATGTTCTCGAAGCGCGACGGTGCATGCGCGCGCGTCAGCTGCCGATGTTCTCGAAGTGTGACGGCGCATGCGCGCTACATTATACAGCTAGCGAATGTTCGTGAAGAGGAGAAGCGCACGCGGTGTGTAGAGGAGGAAGGCTGCGCAGATGGTGGAGGAGTGAAGCGCGCGCGGTGTGTAGAGGAGGAAGGGATGCACAGATGGTGGAAGAAGGAGGAGGAAGCTTGCGGACGGCGCCGCACTACAAGCCTCGAGTATTAGATGCTCCGCATCTAAAAAAGGCTTATTGATTTCGAGAACTTCCTACTCAACTATGGGAGATCACTGAGCCGTCCTGCTTGTGTGTAAAGAGAAAGTGGCTAACAATTTAGAGTACTCGGTACTATACTATGGAAGAGCCGACAGACGTCCCTCACACGTAGGCACAGATGGTTATTCACGGTATGTCAGGCAGGGTTCACAAATTTTGGGCATACAACTTGCCTTTCCAGGCTCGTGTTCATTTCACTAATTTTCGGTTGAAAATTTTCGTTTTTTTTGGCGAACGTCGTAAAAAATCCGACTTAAGTGCTCTGCGAAACGTAACGTATTAACAAGGAACGACGAACTGTTTGTATATAATGCGTGTTATTTTCATTGCCTGCGAAAATGTACTTATAGTTATAACGGAAGTCAGCAATCATTGTTCTTGTGGCCAGATGAATGACAGGTGTACTGCCGTACCTGAGGCGGAGCGTGCATTTATTCTTAGGAAGAGCATGGGAATTGGGGCCCCAAGGAGCTTGGATACTCAAGAAGCTTGCGATGCGCCAGCATGCATGCGCAGAACCCAAGCCCATCTCGGGCTCTTGCGTTTGTGTTGACCCAAGGCGTCTTGGCTGTGCAGCGAGACGAAGCAGACGCAGCACGAGCCACGGCACGAGCCATGACGCGAGCCATTATGGCCCGCGTCTCGCATAATTTTGATTTGGCCACGGGAGGCGCCGCGTGTTTTTGACCCAACTCAGCCTGCGTTTGACCCAGTTCTCAAACTCTGCTGGTCCTCTGAACGCCAAAGGAACCTACGCAACGCCGCCTGGGGACCCAGTGTCTTGGGCCCCCAAGTCTCAAACTCTCTAATAAGCATCGGACGAGTGCGTGTTACAACGCTAGAGCCTAGAGATTGCGTTACTCACAATAAATGTTCAACTGTAGAAATCGAATATCAGGGGTTAAAGAGAGCATATAGCTACAGCAATTGCCGGCTGTTCTTTGTGACTAACCCCACATGTGGCAACATCACTACCCTCACCACAAGCAATCATTGCTATAAACAATTCAGTCTAAAATAAGCGCGTGCGAAACACTGGAAACAAACTCACGTGTCACTAGCGTGGCCTGAAATATAGTTTTAGTGTTGCAAGCGTTCTGTGGTTAGCTGGGCAATAACGTAGGAGTATGGCGTTTTCTCAAAATCTTTCTCACAATAAAAAAAGTAATAATCCCAAATAACCTTTTGTTTCGTCTGATCAATCGTGAAGAACCAAGTAATTTTGATATATGGCATCATTGTACACATCTCTGTTCGTCCTGGTGGCCTAACAAGAGACGTCGTATTACAGCGAAATTGATAGAAATCTGTGTATTACATAAATTTTTGTCCCATGAATAGTACTGCACAACCTACGCTAATGGACGTCAGACGTGTTGGGCTAACGCTGCCGTTTCTCTTTTCAACAGTACTTTATTGTGCAAAAAAGTAGCAGATTCCACGTACAGCGGGAATCGATCCCATGCGAAGCACTAGTGGGAAAGGTTGATATACGTCCCTTTAAAATCAGCACAACCTTACAAGGTGGAGGTAAATGGTGCCGTATATGACTTCCGTGTCATGATTACCATGTTTGGATGTGTCGTTTACCTTCGTCATCTATACACGTCACGTGATACCATAATTCGTATATGTGGAGCTAGCGAAACGGCCATGACCACGCTATTAGCCTGATATTTTCTCATGTTCTTACATGACACGCCTGTCAGGATTATCATGTTTCCACCAGTCATATGTTTTGTCATCCATGGACGTCACGTAACACAAATATGGCATATGTGAAGCTACCAAAACGGCCGCGGGCGCATCATGAAGGGCCCAATATTCTCCAATGTAGCGTTGACGCGCGCGCACGCTGGGCACAGCGACGTTACGTTAGCAAAACGTGAGTAATCTGTAGTCGGACGCCGTGGGCGACCAGCGTCCGTCGGCGCGGTTTGATGGCAACCGGCACAAAATGCGACATGCTGAGCTTCGCACAGATTCGTTACCCAGACATTACTGCGTGTCCCTCTTTTCGGAATGGAGGGATGCCAGACGCGCTGAAACACGCATGCATCAAAGCACTGTCGCGCGGCGCGCGCCTGCGAGTATATGGCAGGGCCGGCACCTGGCGTGGCATCACCGGCGTGACGCAACGAAATGAATGCCGGTGAGCACGCGCACCGTGTCACGTCGAAATGTATTCGCGCCTTGACTGTGGCATGCAGTCATGTTCTCGCTTGACACGCATGTCATGATTATCATGTTTGTACCAGTGACATACCTTCGTCATTCATTGACGTTACGTAATACCAAATTTGGCACATGTGAACCTAGCGAAACGGCTTCGAGCGCATTTTGAGTGTGGCATGTGGTCAGTTACATGACACGCATGTCATGATTATCAATTTTTGCGTGTGTCATTTACCGATGTCGTCCGTTCGCGTTGCGTAGTACCAAGTTTGGTACATGTGAAGCTAGCGAAACGACCACGAGTGAATCATGATCGTAGCATGTCGTCGTGTTGTTACATGACACGCATCTCATGTTTATCATGTTTGCACCAGTATCATACCTTCTTCACAATATCATGTCCCATAGTACCGAATTTGGTATAAGTGAAGCTAGCGAAACGGCAGAAGGCGCATCATAAGCGTGGAATGCAGTCTTGTTGTTACATGACACGCATCTCATCATTATCATGTTTGCACCAGTCACGTGCCTTTGTTATCTATTCATGTACCATAATATCAAGTTTGGTATATGTGACGGTAGCAAAACGGCTGCGAGCGCATCATGGGCGTGGCATATGACTGAATGGTTGGGCATCTAGCCAAGTTACACGACATGCATATCATAAGTTTCATGTTAGCGTCGGTCGTTTGTGTTCACCATGGATTCTTGTCATACCATACCAGTTTTGCAACATGTCATGTGAACGAAACCACCGCAATTGCTGCAGGACTATGAAATGGAAATAGTGACATTTATGACATAGATTTCATGGTTTTTATGTTATGACTAGTCAAACATGTTATTCATACAGTCTTGTTATGCCATAGCAAGTGTGGTATTGATACCATTAACGAAATGGCCAGGAGAGCTACATGTTGTAGGCAGCTCAAAGTCGCCGAAGTTCACTAAGAAATGCTTCGCATTTAATAAATCACCCGATGTGAACAAAACACTAGCTTGTGTGTACAAGTTTATGACCCGAAATTATTGTAATGCTGCTCTCGTACCTTTTAGGTCACTTTTGAGACAGTCGGGTATCAAATCTACTATTCACACTTTATTAATGTCGGGGCAAATTTGTACTGAGCTTTGAAGAGAAAAAAGTTGAGTTACCGGAAAGAGTGTAAAACATTCTCGCAATTACCAACTGAACATTCAACAGTGCCATTGACAGATAATGAAACCTCTCACATTCTCTACAAGCAAAATATATATGCTTACGTTGGCGTGTAGTCAAACAATGACCCTACAACTTGGTCCAGGGATCTTCAGATCAAACAAGTCTTCATTTTTCAACAAAAATGGTATGGCAGAAATGCGTTTTGCCTTTCTGTGAAATTACTTCATCACAAATGAACGCACGCTCATAGAGCATATATGTTTTGTTACGAAAACAAATAGCTAGTATAGTTACTGCCACGATCTGCTGTGACAAATACAGACAATCGAAGCCATGTTTTCATTCGAAAATCGAGAAACCGCTAACTGCACTGACCTAGCTTGCATGCTTTCGTCATGGCAGTTTCAAGATAAAAGTGGGAAAGAAATAATACTTTTTAGTTTTTTGTATTCATGTTTTTTCCTTAGATTTGCGCTAAAATAAATTGTTTAACACTCGCTTACATTATATGTTGCATGAAGTGCGTGATATACAGCTGTTGCTACGTGATGAACATCTGCTCTGCTTGTCTAATAACGCATCAGACTTGCAAGCATACTGCGAACGAATAATATGCGTTTTGAAAGGGACACCCTGTAATGGACAGTTGCTTTAGTTGACAGAATTCACGGAAACTATTTCTCTCGTGATGGTATGGTACCCATGATGCGAAAAACAAAATAAGCAAAGATGATGTACCCGTCACTACATATAGGTTTAATGTCTAAAATTTATAACTTAATGAGACCCTTTTCTACATTAAAAAGTGGTTTCCCTCCTACGCAGTTTGATTATTTAATGCTAGTCACTCACTGCGAACTGCTTGTTCAAGCGCGGTTTGTATACGCAGTGGCGTTGAAATATAGAGCCTGCTCTCTTGGTGCAAATGCTCATCATACACGAGCCTTAGTGCGTTGAATTACCATCGCGTCTCTGCTTGAACCATCTCAAATGCGGCCATAACTTGGGCAAAGGTGTAGTGCAGAGAGGCTCAATTGCGAATTATGATAAGGGTCTATTCAATAGCTTTTAACCAAAGTATTGACCAAGATCAACACCGAGGTTCTGGCATGCTGTCAACTGGCACGAACGGAAAGAAGAGGAGAATAAGCGTTGGGCCACAGTGCCATGAATACAGTAAACTAGTATATACCATGAACTCGAGATGGTTAAAGGTAAAAAGTAGACCCGAAGCGCAAGCCGTAAGAAAGTGTGCGTGTGCCACCTCTCGTTTACTCCTTGGAATGTCCGCTGGATGGCGGTGCTTCTCTATGGGGAATATATGATGAAAAGATGCGAGAGGGGGGTATACTTGGAGTGTTGAATAGATGAACGAACGGACACAGAGATAGATGCATGGATGGATGCATGAACGGACGCATAGACGAACGCAGGGACGGACGCACGAACAGACGCACGTACGGACGGGCGGATGGACGCATGGACGGTCACACAGACGGGGGCATGGACGGACACAAGCAAGAACGAATGGACGGACGAATGCTTCGTCCCACTCTCCATCATTCACTCTGTGGATATGCTGCCATTTTTTTACGACACTGAATATACATATAACGCGTGTCCCAGCCTACTCATTCTTTTTCTTCTAGCCGTCATATGCAACCTGAGGCCACTGTAGACGAGCATTATTGAGGCCGATTTCATGTCAGGCCTAGCACCTGTTGTTGTTGTTGTTGTTGTTTTAACTGTTTTGCTGTGGAGAGGTTGAGGAGCCTATTGCCTCGGCTACTCCATATCACAGAGTTCTGCAGCGAAAAATAAAATAATAATACAGAACGGTACCCAAAAATTAACAATACGGAAAAGGAAAAAAACATAATAGCACACTGAAACCAGTTCAAATAACATGTCAATACACCGTTTTCTTCACGCAGTTCACACAGTCATAAACTACTTTCACGCACACCTTACTACTCTAATGCCAGTATATACATGACCACACTTTACATAATACTCATTTCTGGCTGTCAGTCATAGGCGCTTGTCCAGTCCGGTCTCCACTAAAAAGTGTGTCAGGAAGATTATTGCCTTTTTCTGAAGATGCATCTCAGGCCATGGTCCAAGTAGTTTCTCTATTGTGAGGGGCCGTCTGTCCAGACTTGCTAATTTGTTCTTTAATTTTTCTCTTTCTTTCGCGTATTTAATGCACTCCAAAAGTATATGGCGAACATTTTCTTCTGCATGACCACAACGGCATTCCGGTGAGTTGGATCGATGTATCTTGTGCAGGAAGCTGTTTGTGTATGCTACTTCCAATCTAAGTCGGTGGATCAATGTCTCTAGGTGTCGTGGAAGGTCTGTCGCTATGGAAAATTTTCTGTGTGGATCAACTTCATAAAGTACCGTTTCCTTTGATTTAGGGCTCTCAAACCACTTCTCCATCGAACAATGGTTAGCTCCTTGCGATATAAAATGTCGAATATCCGTCCCAGATATAGGGATCGTGCAATCCCGTCCTTCCTTCAATGCTTTCTTCGCGAGACTATCAGCATCTTCATTTCCCTTTATTCCAATGTGGCTGGGTATCCATTGGAATACGATGTTGTGACCCTGCGATGAGGCATATTCCACAGTTTCTGCGATACATTGTGGTATTTCATCATTTCTGTAAGGTGATCTCACATTTCTGATTAGCTGAAGAGCAGGTTTGCTATCAGTGCATATCACCCATTTTCGTGGATCTGGATTCTCGCAGATAAGCTTAACTGCTTCAAAGATAGCCACCAATTCTGCTGTCGTCGATGAAGATTTGTGCGATAATTTGTACATCTTCTTTTCCTGAATTTCGGGTATAAAGACCGCACAGGCTGACGCTTCTTCTGTGCATGATCCATCTGTATATATCTTCGTTTTTCCATTATGCATTACATGAAGTTGTTGAAGTACCAACTGTGCCGCTACTAGAGGTGCCATGGCTGCTTTCTTCTCTATGCCGTCTATTTCACGGATAACGTTGAGAAGTGGCAGCGTCCAAGGTGGCTTTGAAGGTTTCCATTGTTTAAACTCTGGTACTACTGCTTGAAATGATGATATAGTATCCTGTAGTCTCGTTGCCGTTCTTTGTGTTAGTGCACCAGATAAAAAATGACTTTCATGTTGCGTGAAAATTCTAAATAAATTTCGAGATGTTTCTTTAGTTCACAGTACTGCCAAAGGTGGCTCTCGAGCCTCCGCATACACTAAATCACTGGAAGTTGACCGTGGTAAACCCAGACATACCCTCAAGCTCCTTGCCAATAACAAGTGAAGTCTCCTTTCGGTGGAGGCTGGGAGTCCGTGCAGCAGGGGCAGTGAGTAAGTTACGATGGGGCGTATCCAGGCAACATGTAGGGCTAATAACGACTCTGTAGTACCACCCCATTTGGCCCCGCAGAGATGCCGGAGGATTCGAATGGCCTGATTCACTTTTTGTTCCAGGGACTGGACATGAGGCGACCATGTTTGTCTCCGGTCTAAAATTACTCCCAAGAATTTATGAGTTTTAACCGTTTTAATAGGCTGATTTTGCAGAATAATCTGGAAATTTCCAGGTCTTTTTAATGTAAACGGAAGTATGACTGTTTTGGCCAGACTCAGTGCCATACCTCTTTGTTTTAGAAAATGGTCTACATTATCCAATCCTTCTTGTAGAGTTTGTTGTATATCCAAAAACGATGGGCCAGACGTCCATATACTTATATCATCAGCATATACTGAACATCTGATGTTGGGTGGAAGATTATACAGGAGCTGCGCCATGACTGCATTAAAGAGAGTAGGGCTTAGTACGCTGCCCTGTGGCACTCCTTGGTTGACGACATGTTCTGACGTTGGGCCCTCCTGCGTAACTACAAAAATTTTCCGGTGCTTCAGGAAGTCAGCGATCCAACGCAGTATCTTGGCCTTGAATCCCAGTAACGCCAGGCCTTCCAGAACGTGAACGTGACTCACTGTGTCGTATGCTCGGTGGACATCAAGGAATACAGCGACAGTGATGTTTCCTTGCGTTCGTTGGTTTTCCACATCTGTGACCAAATCCAGAATGCAGTCCATTGTGCATCTACCTCTTCTGAAGCCGGCTATGATTTCTGGTAGTAGTTTTTTCATGTCTTGGCACCATAAAATTCGTTCATTGATCATTTTTTCCATCACTTTTGAAAAACAACTTGTCCAACTAACCGGCCTAAACGATTCCAACTGCATAGGGCTCTTCCCTGGCTTTAGCAACGGTACTACTTTTGATATCTTCCAACTTTCCGGAACTTTTTATTCTTGCCAAATTTTATTATAGATGTCCAACAGGTGTAATTTTCCTTTTTTGCACAAATTAGCAAGAGCAGCGTATGTAACTCCATCTGTTCCTGGTGAACTTGTTCGTTTTACTGAAGACAACACATATTGGAGCTCCTCTGGTGTGAAGCTGTCATCCAGATCTGATGAACTGATCGCAGAGGACTTTGTTACAACCGCCGAAGCTGATTCTGCTGAGGATTTATATTCGCTCGTTTGGGCGGTCTCTCCATTTCTAAGTATAAGATAGCAAAAATTCTTCGGCAATCACCCGTTCGCTAACTCCTCGAGACAGTGCTAGAGCCTGTAGTGGTCTCGAGTGGACTACTGGCTGTCGGAGGGCGCGTACCATGTTCCACAGTTGAGTCGCCGAGGTTAATGGGGAAAGTGAGGCACATAAATCTTGCCACCTTTTGGTTGAAAGCTTCTGGAGTTGGTTACGCATTGTAGTGTGTACTTTCTGTGCAACCTTGAAATCTTCTGAATTACCTGACCTGCGATATCTTCTTTCAGATCGGCGTCGTATTGCCCGAAGCCTCTCATACTTAGCGTCAACACCCAAATACCCATCTGGAATGGGTATTGTACGAGTTGCTTTTGTTAGAAAATTTTTTATCTTAGATGCATACGTTTCTGCGTCAGAACAGGGTTCAAGATTTTGTCTCTGTAGTTCTCGAAAGATTGCCCAGTTTGTAATTCTTGTTGTGCAGTTATTTCTTGTTTTTTACAACTTTGGGTGATATATGAATACTGGCAAGTGGTCACTTCCTCTTGTGTCAGCGTCTGCAGTCCAGTCTGCTCCAGCCGCTAATTCAGAGGAGCACACAGTAATGTCTAGTATGCTGCAGTAGTACGCTGCAGTAGTTATGTAGCTAGTGTTTACGTGCACCCTCAAGCAAACATTTCATACGCAGAGTTGGCTGCAGTGTGTAGATCTGACCATGATCCCATAATTATATGTGGTGATTTTAACGCGCACCATGAATTGTGGGGTAGTGAGCGTTGTAGTGTAAGGGGATCTGCTATAGTAAAAATATGCGAAGATTATGGTTACACTATACTAAATGATGGTTCTCCAACGTTTCTACGGGGGCCTAGCACCTGAGTTCACTCGTTTTTAAGATGCCGCATGTTTTCTTTTTTTTTCCCTCGAAGCAGCGATCAGCGGCTGTAAACTACTATGGACGCGTTGGGATGAACGTGCAGGTATACGTGTGTCTGAAGATGTTACGACAATGCGACGATGAAACTGCTCTAGAACAGACTTGAGAGTGAAATTGGGAAGACAAAAGACAAGGGACCTGGACATTTGGTATCCACGTCCAAAATATGTTAAGCTCATATCTCCAACGTTCGTGCATAATGAGCAATGCAGTGTGCTCTTACGCAGTGCACGTGCCATTGCACGCCGCTTTGTAACTTATCCGAGCAGTGCAGGTACTCAGTAACCCAAGCAGCCCTCAATATTGTTTTGTCCTCGAGAGTTACACCGCAGACAAGTACGCTGCTATCCGCCGTGAGATACCACGAAACAACAAAACCTCCAATCGTTAGCTTCTATGCGCACCCGTCCTCACGAGTGACGGCTCTATAGAGCTTAACTAACGAAAACTTTTACTGGTGATTCCGTTTGTTGCAGCATTTAAAGCGAGGGTCTCAAACACTCGACCTACTGGCTTTCAGCCCGCACGCAATAGTTCACATCTTATACTTAGGAATGTCTATATGGCGGATTTCCACACTACTAAATTGTAGTCGCATTGCTTTCTGTCCTATCATGGTTCATAACACATTTTTCCGGTACGATACACAGACGAGAGCAGCGGTAAACATCATTTCTTTTTTATTGAAACATTCTTTCCACTCAGTTTGTGTTGAAACATACCGTGGAACAAAACCTTACACTACCCGATCACCATGAAATTTTGAGTCATTGAGGAGATCGATTTACACTTAATTTTCTTTATTCCTGACTCTGAATTTTCTTCAAAAGTGACCCATAAATGAAGCATGCGAAAGGCAAATGCTAGCTGCCATTCTGTTCACTTCCCCTTTTTAAACTACTGACTTTCTTCTTTCCGAAAGCCTTGCGGGACTAAACTTCGTAACTACATGCCGGTATCTTATTTGTGTTTAGGACCTCTGACACAAAGCGTTTAGGCAACAGCACTTTACAAAACCAAGCTAACTGTGTGAACCTCCGTATGTTTAACGAATCGTGCTGCTGACAAGACATGCGGCTTCCATGCACCCACTTCCGGTCTGCTCTGCTTCTGGATTCACTCTTGATAATAGCCAAGCTGGTGTAGGCTCATGAAGCACTTCTCGCGGAAGTCAAAGCGGACACGGTGGACATCCCATGAAGTAACGGAGATCACACAGAGAGACGCAAGGAACACGTCTCTTGTCGTACCCGCCTGATCATACTGTGAAAGAAGACAGTGCGAGAAAGCGTTTTGTTATCAGGAGGTCGCAAAGTGTTGCCATGCATCTGCTGTGATTTTGTAGTATTAGCAAGTGTTTGCCTTTCTGAGTCTAATTCGCGGTATGGCGAGGCGAATGGCTGTGGACCACGCATAGTATATACTGTCGGTTCAAATGGGCCGCTTCTCATGCAGGAGCTACGAGAGTGCTATACCCATTGCTCATCACCCTCATATGCAGTGAAAGTGCTTTTGTACTTTTGAAAGAATATGGGCCTGAATGGACGTATTTGTATATATTATATTGATTCTACAACGTATGTGTTTGTGACAGTATACAGCAATAAAAACTCTCGATTCCCTCTTTTCTTTAGTCTTCTATCTCCAAACTTTCTCCCCTTTTCCAATTCTAGTTAGAGTAAATAACGCAAGGGCTACAGGCCTTCTACGTTGTGTGTGTCTGTGTGTGTGTGTGTGTGTGTGTGTGTGTGTGTTTTTGCTGTCTCAGTTCTTTAACATTTTCTTCTAATTACTTCCGTCCCGTTTTTTGAAGTAAATAACTGGTAATTTACCGAGGACAGCAACTGACTTGTACACCAATGTGGTAAAAAAATATTCCTAAATTATAGCAAAAAAAAAACCCTGCCACGCTGGTCTAACAACGCATTCAGCTGCCAAGCCGCAGGTCGCGGGGTCAAATCCCGGCCTCGGCGGCGGCATTTTCGATGGAAATGAAAATAATTGACACCCGTGTGCTCAGATCAAGGTGCATATTAACGATTGGGCTCGCCCTACGCCATCTCCTGACGCTGACAAGAGCTCTCGCCGAGTGGTGCCCCGTCCTCGGACTTCTGCGACCATGTCCATCTTTCCTATCTCCTCTTTACTTCCGTCATTTTCTGTCGTTCGCTGTCCCTGCGCCTCGCTCTCTTCTTCCTCTCTCTATCTATTTACCTTTTAATTTATTCCTTTTAATGCCTCCTTTACCTCCACCCCTCGGGAGCTACTGTTAAGTTGTCGCACTCTGATGCAGACAGTTACGGGGCTCAATTTGCTCTACTTTGCTGTTTAGGAATCACATAAAGAACCCAAGGTGGCCAAAATTTCTGCAACCTTTTACTACGGCGTCTCTCATACTGATATCGTGGTTTTGAAGCGTTATAACACAGCAATTGCTTTTATCTAGCAAAAAGAAAGTGTGCTTGGGGTCCTTCTGCCGCTTTCATGGTGTCTCGGCACGGCTGATGCATGCGCAACCGGCATGAAATCGGTCAGCGTATGGGAATCGGCTTAAGAGATGCCCGTATTCCTTGGTTGAAAAAGAAAGTAAATGAACACAATACAGCACTGTCGAAATTTCTGCTTGTTAGTACATTGTGAAGATTGAAAATGGCGCTAAGAAATACGGGGACACAAGAAGAGGACACACGACACAAAAAAGAGTGTCGTACGTGTGCCCTCTTCAATGTGTCGCGTGTTTTGTTCTTGTGTCCCCGTTACTTAGTTCTATTTTCAGTCAAACAAAATACAAGAAAACAAATTTCAGCTAGTTGGTCTGCTATGTTCAGTGAAACCATATGACCTGTAACACAGACCAAAGAAAGAAAACGGAATGCGCGCAACTCGAAACTGAATCTTTGGTCGCAAAACTTGTTATGCAGCAATAAAAAGAGCAGAAACACAAAACGCCTTATCAGAAGTGCTGGCCTGTGTTATTTAGACACGCGATTTCGTTTGCGCTCTGAGCAATCGAGAGGGTGCTGACACAAGTGAGTCAGGCCTCGCTCGGCGGAAATCCTCGTCTCGGTCTGGATGGCAACTACTCCATAGTCATCTGTGCGGTCTTCAATGGCCCATTCCATGTCCATTCCCCGCCGGAGGAGGAACTCATGCGTTGAACGAATGAGTTAATATTCCGGCGTAGAACTTCACAAGTCTTTAACGTCTACCAAACAAAAAATATTATTGTTTGGTTACTTGTAGTAAGTTGCTGTGCTACTTTGTAAGTTGCTGTGCTACTTACCAAAAACGGGTCGCCAATAGGGGTAGTGTAAATTTATCTCACAGAAAACGGGCAAGATCATTCTGCCTCGTTCTTCCCTGAGACATCATCAGTCTATGTATTCAATATTAGCTGTTAATTTTTACAGAACACATAAATAAAAAGAAGACTTGATATCTGCGAAAGGCTTCGCACATATGAAAAGTCGTTAAAGGTTGGGGCATAGGCATTTTTGTCTTTAGTATTATATGTACTCAACAGGAAATCTTGTGGTTTCATACTTTCGTGAACAGCAATATAAGCAGTCTTTGAAAAAAAAAGTGTTATAGGGATAGTGCACCGGTGAGGAAGTAGTCACATTCACAGCTCGGTTTTGTTATCTGACTAGGAGACTAAGGCATGGTATGTACCATTCGCTTCACGACTCATGACAATAGCTCAAGTGTCAAGAAAATTGGCTAAATTAAAATGTCAGCAGTTATATCGAAGTATTGACGTGCGCATATGAGATCGTAAAAGCTGACTGACATATTTGTGCAAAAAATCATAATTTGGTCTCTCCTATTAAGGTTATTGTGAACTAGGATGTCTCGGTATTGAACAGTATGAACACACTGACTCAATTGATTGCTCATGATGCAATAATAGAAGCGCAATGCAGAACTTTCTTTCGTGACGGCGAAATTATGTATTTATTTGATCGGTAGTTATCTAAATATGTTGCCACAAAACCACGTTGAAATAATAATTCATTGGACACACTTTGTTGTAAGGTTTGAAGTGAAACTATCTGTGAATGAAATTACGATATCACCCACATACATGAATGCTTTAGAAAAATATAGGACTCACGAGAAAAAATAACGTATCAAACAAATAAAAAGGGGCCCAATCCGGGTCTTTAGAGTACACTGCACTTAACTGTCTTCGATCCAGGTAGTCATTAATACTATAGCACTTACATCTTTCGCTAGTGCCGAGTAAAAGATGCTATCAAACGCATTTCGTTTGATGATGAGTAATCTCGATGCTATAATTTGTTCATTGAGCGTGGAGTTGATCATTTGAAATAAAGTTAGCACGGCTGTTGATGCGTATTTTCTTTGGACGTAACCATGCTAATATCTCGGCAAGTTACGTTAACTCCGCTAATTAAGTTATTCAGCTGTTGGTTGATTGCCTTTTCAGAAATAATGTTTGCGGTACTCAAAACTTAGCTGGTATGTAAGTCCCGGAAATAGTGCGGTTCCTGTTTTGTATACTGGTATTCATCTGGATAAGTATTGACACCTAAGAAATAGGTAAATAAGTGGAGAAGTGGAGCGCTCAAAGTATCAGAACAGTTTTCGACTAGACTTGCGTGTATGCCAACAATCCTTTTGGATTTGCTCACCTGTAGGTTCTTTGTAGCACACACCACATATTTCTGTGTTATGACCTGATAAAGTGTGCTCGTTTTCATTTTTATCAACCTGGGTGGTCAGTCGCGCAGCACTAAAGCACCTCACACTTGGTTTTGATTGCAGACTGCAGGTTAACTAACTTTTTTCAAGCTATTGCAACATCATGGTTGGCCTTCCCATACACAGGTCGGACTTATGAATGAAACATGACATCAACAGTTTCAGTTTCTCGGAATTCAAAATACGATTACAAATTTGAATTATGAGCGCCACCTAGTTATCTTCAACGAATATTAGCATACGAATGTCGAAATGATTAGAAGCGTGGACCCGATGTTTAAGGTAACAGCGTTAACAAATTGAATACAGCGTGAAGGAGCTGAACAGACGGTATGGCACATGTCTGGGTCGTTCACAAACGTGTCCGAAGGACGTCGAAACGTGATTTTCAACGCATTTGAATTACGTAGTGCTTTGACTGAAGCAGAAATGTACGATTCGCTATGGTGGGTCAGATGCCTGGTGCTGTTGAAGTTCAGCATCCACTGGATTTTTAACACGAAAGTTAAGCACGGGGGAGAACGACGACGAAGTGATTCTGGCGTAGAACACTGCTGTCACTATCTCTAATTTTTCAAAATTTTTCTGCGACTCTGCGGAAGACACCGTTCCAGTGACTGCGGCGACGGACGTGGATTCGCCTGGGCTTCCACCGCAACCCTCGACGTCGTCCGCAGCTACCACGAGAAAGCGTACGGGCCACCCGAGTGATGCCGACAGCGAAGACACGCTGGTTTACTCTACGGCCAACGACGAGAGCTCCGATGAAGGCGACTTCGTGCCTGTGACAAGGCGGCAGCGAAAAAGAAGACTAGTGATGCCGTCTCCAACAACAAGTAAGAATGTGACGACGACGCAAGAGCCCACGATATACACAATTCTGTTTGTGCCGGCCGATGCGGCTCATAGTCTCAACCGGCTCAATCGTCAAGTCACGTCTAGGTTTCTTGAGGAACTCGCCCAGGGAGAGATCGCGGACGTGCGGATCAATGGCCGTAAGAATATCCTCGCCGTAGACGTCACTCAACGAAGCACATTGGAAGTGCTGAGCAACGTCAAGATGTTGGATAACATCAATGTTCGCTCATATATACCTGATGGCCGCGACTCTATGGCAGGCGTCATTTACGACGTCGACATTTCCATCAGCGAAAGTGACTTTGCTGCTCTCATCAAACCGGTGTCTGCAGAGCCTACTATATTGCAAGCTCGTCGCCTTGGCAAATCACGCTGTGTGAAGCTCGTGTTCAAGGGCGACAGCCTTCCATCGCAAGTCAAGGTCGGCCATTTTCGACACACAGTGCGACCCTTCGTACTGAAGCCACTTCAATGCCGGAAATGTTATAGATTGGGACATGTCAGTGCTGTTTGTACAAACCTGGCTGTGTGCTCGCTATGCTCAGAATCACATAGCGCAGACGCTTGCCAGGCAGAACTTCGAAAATGTTGAAACTGTCATGGCCCTCACGAAGCATGGTCGAAAGATTGCCCAATCATGAAAAAGGAAATGCAAGTGTTGAAGCAAATGGTCCGGGATGGCTCAACTCAGCGGGAGGCCGCTGCCAAAGTACGACGCCGGCGGTCTCGTCGCCGGAGGCCCCTGAGGAGACCCAGTGCTGAAGCAAGGATTGAACCTCACCAAACGACCATCGGCATACCACCTCAAGCGTCCAGACACGCCGACAACAAATCCTCCAAGCAAGACAAGAGCATCACCGGCTCGCCTGAAGCACGGCCAGCGCTGCCAACGATAGACCCACCGTCTGAGCCACCGCATCGCTCGTCTACAATCACTTCGGAACGAGAATGCGGTGATAGTCGCGACAAAGAAATCGTAGTCATGGTAAAGGCCCTTATGAATACCATTCGTATGCTCCTCACTAGCATTGACAGTCCGGCTGCAAAGAGTGCACTTCAGTTAGTGGATGCGCTGAAGCCGGTGCTATCAAGTCTGGAAAGGCACCATGGCTCCGCCTCTGCAAGCCTTTCGTAAAAAGGTCAAAGGAGCTTCGATATTTCAGCAGAATGCCCGAGGCCTCAAGCCCCCCATTTCTGATATACGACAATTTGTGTTCAAAAACCAGTTTCCAATTATTGTTATCTGTGAGCCAAGGCTACACAATGCAATACGACTATCCAGGTACGAAGCCTTCAAGTCCGCTACCTGCAACGAACAGAGTAAAGTCATTGTATATATCAGATGCGACCTTACCTATATCGAGCACCGTGTAGCATTTCACGATGACAACCAGTATGCCTGCTTGACAGTTAAACGTAGAGACCTCAATTTCACGCTCGTAGGCGCATATATATCACCTTCGAACCGTTTTGAACCTGAAAGACTACGTGCACTGTTAACAGCCACACCTGGACCATGGATCATCAGCGGAGATTTCAACGCTCACCACCCACTATGGGGAAGTCAGAAGACAGACAGTCGCGGAAGGCAAGTATTCTCCTTTGCTCTGGAGCAGCAGCTGCTTTGTGTAAACGACGGAAGCCCAACGTTTCTACGGGGAACGACATACAGCAGCTGCCTTGACTTGACATTTGTGTCACGAAGCCTAAATGGAAAGGTCAAGTGGTTCGCAGACTATGAAACTGATGGAAGCGACCACATACCAACTTATTTGAAGATCAAGGGCCTGGAAAAATTGCCTAACTACGACACTTCGACTCGCATCGACTGGACAAAGTTCAGGTCACTGACGGAAAAAAGGTGTCAAGAAAATAAAACGCCTCCTCTTGACACGCTCGAGGATATGATTAGAGGTGATTCTGAGTGCATTGGGATTCTGAGTGCATTGCGTAACGGTGCTTTATATTCCCCTTGTCTTTTATTTTAAAATGTATCCCTCTGTCGCCATGTTCATATCAACAAGTGCTGTATTCCCTCAAATTTACCTCGCCCTGTATAGCCTAAAATGTGATCTCATTTATATATATGTATAGTTTTTCGTTGTTTTTGCACTGATCCTGCCTGTAAACGTTACCTGTCTGTACCATTCCGATTCCTCCCCCCCTTACCCAATGCCCTGTTCTGGGGCCTGTAAGGTTTTTCTTTTGAATAAAGAATAAAGAATAAAGGTGCTACTCAAAAAGCGACCTATCATATTCAACATACTTCAGATTATTGTCAATATCAAGCGGAACTGGAACGGCTCAGAGCGATCCGTCGTCGCGCAGAAAGAAGATATAGGCGCACTAAGTCCATTCACGACTTGAGGGAGGCAAGGCGCCTACAGAAAAAAATTCAGCGGCGAATCATTTCACTTCAATTCTTTCGCTGGAAACATCTGTGCGAATCTTTGGATCCACACAAGCCTTTGACGCAGACATGGATGATTGTCCGTGGCCTACAACATCGCCACATCAACATCGCCCCTTCAAGCGTCTTTCTCTCCACCAAGGACGCACCGAAATTGAAGTAGCAGAAGATTTCTGCATGAAAGTTGCCGGTCATGCGTCCACGTGCACCACGCGCCACCTAGAAAACGCTCCAGTTTTCAGAGATTCAAGAATGGACACCTTTTTCTCTCTAGAGGAACTACAAGCGGCCTTGACGGCATGCAAACGATCTTCATCGCCTGGTCCGGATGGCATCACGTACATGGCTCTTTGCAACCTCGGAGAAGCAGCTCGACGGGCCCTTCTATCCGTGTACAACGACTCGTGGAGCAGCGGATTTATCCCTCATTCGTGGAAATCCAGCCGCCTCGTCCCTGTGCTTAAACCAGGTAACTCTCCTCTGCACTTGACCTCTTATCGCCCCATCGCGCTTACCAGCTGTTTCGGGAAAGTGATGGAGAGGATGATTTTGACTCGTCTAGAGTGGTACCTGGAGCGCCACGAGGTATACCCTCATGCTATGACGGGCTTTCGGCGTGGGAGGTCCGCATTTGATAACGTTATAGACCTGGTCTCATCTGTTCAGCATCAAAAAGACTGAAACGTTTATCTGCGGCGTTGTTCTTGGACGTGAAAGGTGCATACGATAACGTATTACATGAAGTCATTCTGGATGTCATGGAAAATGTTGGATTAGGGGGTCGGGTTTACCAATGGATCCACAGCTATCTGAAAGGCACAACTTTCTTTGTACAGACGGAGAATGGCACAACAACGCACCATTGCAACCGTCGAGGTGTGCCTCAAGGCGGCGTTCTTAGCCCCACACTTTTCAATCTAGCGCTACTCGGCCTGGTTGATGCACTTCCAGAATCTGTCCATCTATCAATATATGCAGATGACATCTGCATCTGGGCGTCAGGCGTAACACGCCTTCATTTGCGTGCCCGGCTTCAGATAGCGGCAAAAATAGCGACAATGTACCTGGAAGAACGGGGACTAGAGCTGTCATCAGAAAAATGCTCGCTTATAGCATTCACGCATAAGGCTATGAGCCCATATGTTATTAAAATCAACGGACACACGATAAACTACGTGAAGACCCACCGATTCCTCGGAGTCATAGTTGATAGCGACCTCTCCTGGAGCCCTCACATCGCCCACATGAAAACTAAACTCACCATGATCACCCACGTACTGAGGTTTCTCGCTGGAAAAACATGGGGTGCATCGGTACAAGCAATGCTCCAACTCTACACTGTGTTGTTCCTCGGTTATATGCGATACAGCTTACCGTGCTTTGCGGGATCCGAAGAACAAACTTGCGCGTCCTCCAGTCGATCCAAGCCCAAGCCCTGAGGATATGCCTTGGTCTCCCGAGGTGCGCGTCTACAGCAGCGACAGTCATCATTGCGCGTGATTATCCAGTTAACGCATACATCCGCGTAGACGCTTTAAGAATGCACATAAGACATTTCGCTCGTCTTCCATCTCATCACCTAGCCTCACTTCGAACTTCCAGGCCCCACTCAGTGTTCAGCGCAACTGTAGCTCAGCATTGCGCAGTGCTTCCATTGCACTTCACGCATGCAGCACAGCCGCCGATACCATTATGGTACCTACACCCACTCAAAGCCCTTCTTACGATTCCTGGCATCCAAAATAAGAAAACGTCGTCGCATCTAGCCCTGAAACAGGCCACATTACTTTTCCTGCAAGAGAAGCACAACGGACGCCTTCACATTTACACGGATGGCTCGGTGTCTTCAGTAAGCTCTGCAGGGGCGGTGGTTATTCCCGCGAGGAACATCACAATTAAATTCATGACATCGCATTTGACGTCGTCGACAGCTACAGAACTTGCAGCCATTCGTGCAGCTCTGGAGTTTATAGTGAAAGAACCTTCGGGAATTTGGTGGATCTTCTCGGACTCGAAGGCATCTCTTCAATGTCTTATATCACCCTTTCGCCATGGACCTAATGAACAGTTAGTAGCTGAAATAAGGCTTCTTCATCACCAAGCAACCGAAAAACAGCACAGCAAAGTGTATCAGTGGATACCAGGTCATTGCGGTATATATGGCAATGACCGCGCAGATGAGGCCGCTAGATCTGCACACGATGGTACCCAATACACAGCCATCCCGTTCTCAAGAACCGACGCAGCTACAAGACTTCGTTCGCTTGCACGTGACCTCACACTGGTACAGTGGAACTCGACACACTTCACAAACGCGCGCCTGCATAACTTGGATCCCGATCTGCAGCTTCGTCTTCCCCCAAGGATATCTCGAGCTGAGGAGACTCTTCTATGCCGCCTGTGGCTTGGAGTGGCCTTCACGAACGCATACTCTTATCTCATCGGGATGGCCAGCTCTCCTACATGCACTTACTGCAGTTGCGAAGAAACCATCGCGCACCTTCTGTGTGAGTGCACCTATTTCAACGTGCAAAGACAAGAACTCACTGCAGCTCTGGATAGACTAGACAATCGGCCATTGTCGGAAGAAAGGATTCTGGGTCATTGGCCAAGCCCATCCTCAGCCCAGAAGCCATTGAAAGCTTTGCTGCGCTTTTTGCGGACAACTGGCCTCAGAGACAGACTTTAGTGTCTTATACTCTTTGATGTTGCCTTTCCTCTGTCGCAATTTTTTTTTGTAATTTCTCCCTCTCTTCGCAACATTTCTTTTTAACATCTATCATTGCCCTCACCCCTTTCCCCAGCACAGGGTAGCCAGCCGGTCTAAGAACTGGCTAACCTCCCTGTCTTTCCGCTTAAGCTTTCTTCCTCCTCCTTCCTCAGCATCCACTGCCCAACTTGAATTCAGAGAGTGAAGTAGCATGCAAAACTGAGCATAGATATCTGAAATGCTTCAATGCTAAACATGCTCAGTGCTGTAGTATCTGCTTCTTTGTTTGCTATGACAAACACTGAAAAAAACATGAGTGGTTAACGTGAGCCTCACTGTACATGCTGAATGCTGTAGTATCTGCTTGTTTGACTGTAATGACGAATTTGACGAAGTTATGTTCAGCGCTAGTCTCACGGGTATGACCTGTATTTGGTCTCACTCTTTCATATTTTAACCCTTACGAACCCCAACAAATATTCTAGAGCAGGATAAAAAATGTTAAGGAAACTGCCTTATCCTTCCACTATCAAATTCAACGGCGTCTATGCCATCCTCTATTCGCTGTTTATATGGGTGGACGTTTTATATAGGGCAGACTTGCAAGCAATAGGTTTACCTTCAGCGCATTTCCGCAAGCCTTGCGGCGACATTTCCTATAGTAGAGCCTACTAGTCTTTGGATCTCAACACATTATTCTGTGTCTGAATTGGTAGATTTTACAGATATTGAAAATATTTTGAACCTTTTACAGGGCCCGTATTCAGGGTTGTACTCTTGTTTCTTTCTGCCTACTTATGTCATGTGCATTACTTATTTAAACGTGTTCCTGCTTCCCTTAAGTTTCATGCACTGTGGTTTTTTGGTTCAATAAATAATATCTGGTCAACTTTTTGATATATCAACTGAACTGATACAGTGCAATTTTACTAAAGTGAATGTCAATGGACTAAGAAAATAGTTCCCTTGACCAAAAATTCCCTAACCTGAATATTCACTAAAATACCAAACAGCGTCGGACACAGCAGAAACCATCTGAAATGTGCAAAAACGAATGCAATTTACTTTGAAAAATGAGTTCTTCAGTTTTTATTTCAATTGGTGCCTTTATTGCGCAAGGAAAAACTACATACGCAAGAAGAAAGCTTTCCAGAGAGAGTGTGTTTCAGTGCACTGCCTCTTGCACAGCTCATCACTGTCACGTGAAGTCTCACAACTTTCTTACATAAGCTAGCACTAGCATAGAGATAAAAAATTTGAACCTGCATCGGCCATTTCATGTTCTTATGGTTTTGGACTAACACTGTTAACTATTTCCTGATCTTGTAAGGTGAGCAGGTGCGAAAGCGCAGGTGGCAACTCCTGCAAAGGTTCGTTGCGCCGGTAGCATGACTTGCACTGGCGATGTGGCGGTTGGCAGTTGTAGCGGCTTTCCTGTCTCTTTCACCATTTCCATTGTCTGTCCATTTTGGGCTGGATATATTTTCTTGGTTTTCAACCACCACACGCAGATGGGTGATTTCAGCCCAGTAGGCAACGGCTACGTCAGTGCTGCATGGCGTAAAATTTTATAAGTTGTTCTTAAACCACAAGCGAAGCTCATTTAACAGATATATTTACTCTCCAGCAATTCGTTTAACGACAAAATTTTAGTGTAGACTGTACAGAAAAACTATCAGGATTTTTAAAAAGAATCAATATTCACAAAGGTTTTTTTTTAACTGAAGTTTGTATAAAATAACCTTCACTGTCTTTATAATTTCCGGCTTCTGATGGGCATATTCTAATGCTGTCGAAAAAAACTCATAAGGACATGGTACGAGCCCACTCATTGGCCTTTTTCGTATTGATTCTTTTCCATCACGCAGGTTTTAGAATTATAGTGCCAATGAAGCTTTCCCCAGATATTGCGGATGAATATGTTTAGGAGTGACTGCGTCACTGACTGGCTGGTGTGCCAGTGCTATCATCAATAGCATCAACAGTACTTGTTGCGGCTAAGCCCTGTTGGCTGCCGCCTATTATGTCTCCCGTTGAAAACTTTCCAGTCGTCATTGAATCCGCAATTTCGTCTTGTATTGACATTTCTGTAGGCCCAGCAGCTTGCATTGGGTAGGTGTTCATTGAATAGACGTTCCTCGCCTGAAAAGGAAAATTTTTAGTGACGTTGATCAGTTTATCGTGCATTGCAGCCTCCGCCTGTTCTGTCACATTATCTGTTGGGACGAACGATTTAAGCTTCTTCTTGATAAGGTTATTGACAGCCGATTCGTTGAGGCCAATGTACAGCGTTAAAGCAACCTCTGTAGCGGGCGAGAAAGCCTCCCTTGCAGCGCCTTCCATGTCTGTCATGTTCGTCCACTTCATCACAATTATGTCTCTCCAAGCTACCTCGGCCTCGTCGTAGGGGGTCATTGTAAGAAGCTTTAACAGGAAGAGCTCTTTGGTGCATATGTCCCCTATTTGGGTATTGCTGATCTCTTCCACTCTGTAGAGTATCGCATCAACATCCTCAGCCAGTGCTTCTGTATTGTTCATATTTGTGAGACTTATAGGCGGTATGTTTTTCGCCGGTTCGACGCAGCTGCCGTCAGAGTTGTTCACATAAATAAGACTCGAAAACAATTTGCTGCTCAAGTCGCTGTCGTAGACGCTTTGCAAAATTTTCAGTGACACACCATTGCTTTTGAGAAAGTCTTTTTGTGCCTCTATGAATTGCGGTGTCATGCCTACATCCGGGTTTCTCGACAAGAGGGCGTCTATATCCTTGGTGTGCGACGCGTTCAAACTTAGTATGGTAAGCTTCATCATTATCAGCTCGCTGAGCTGCACGATGTACCATTCATTTATAGGTTTGAGCGAACCACTCATGGACAGCAGGCTTTGGACTTTTCGGCTGAACGAAGGAACCGACGTGATTGTAAAGCGCTGCCATTCCATTTTCATCCAGCTATCGTAATCACTCGTGCCGTTTAATATGAGGAGGTCATACACTATCATACTGTTCATCACCGCCTGAAACTGGGTGCCATTCGCAAATCCTGGCAGCTTGTTGATGACGGCTTTCATTTCGCCTTCCGTGATGTGTGTTTTGTTGCTAAACATGTTGAATCCCAGCGTTAGAAGCTTCCACCCGTACTCTGACTTCAGCGTCCCAAATCTCACTGCCTGCGCGAAAAGGCTAAGCCGCCTAGACGTAGTATTGAATAGTATCATGTTTTCATATACCGCCACTATTTCATCTGGTCTTATCCAGGGTGGTACTACAGTGTCGATCTGACTCCTCGTGTACCGTTTTTTATACCTCACATTGTTCCGGTTGGCGTACGTAATACTCTGGTTCCTTAGCCACATGTCAGGAACCCCTTGGCCGTCAGGATGTTGCGGTCGCGCGTAGGACTTATAATAATCCAGTCTCCTTCCTCTGGCATCCTTCCAATAGCTTTCAGTTCCATACACGCTGCTTCCAATACTTTGTCTTTTTGAGTTGTTGTTGCCTTTTTTCGTAGCTGTGTGCTTGAATGTATTAACTTTAAACAGGTCTGAACAGGGATTGTTTTTCTTTGTATCCGAGTTTTCATCAAACTCTAGGGTCCTTTCTGATTTTTTCGGCACGAGTACCTGTGGTGAACTTATCTTGGGTCCCCAGTCTGGCTCTATATTCTGCCTATCTCGCATAAGTGGTTCTGCGGTGGTCTCCCTGGTCACCAACATTGAGAGGCCCTTCTCGAATGCATCCCACTTGGTGTCAGTAGTCCAGTTTGTTAGTTCTAGCAGCTCATGCAGGAACAGTATGTCCTTCACAGCTTGCGTGGTTACGTTCTTTTCAGGCGATGTTTGAAGCATTTGCTTGAGCTTGTCACCAGCGGTGGCCTCGCTGTCCAAACCCGTGGCATACGCCACCCGTTTCCAGCGAATGCTGCGCCAGAGGGAAAGGTTCTTGAACGTGAGAATGTCGATCGTGTACTTCGAAGATGGCGGTAGTGGTTTGTTTTCCGGTCTGCTGGGCCAGAATATCTCCTTGAGGTCATCCTGCGCATGTTGGTAAAACGTTTGCAGACAATATTGTACTTAGTGAACTGATGCTTATTCGCGTTACGGTAGGAAAAAAAAATGAATGTGTCTACCTGCGCAAACCCAATCAAGAAATTTGTATTTAAAATTCATAATACACGCGCTTGGCAATTCTCGAAGTTACTAAAAAGAACAATATACGTCGATAAGACATCAGTTTATAATATTATCCCCAACATGCGTGCCATGCTCGATTCACTACGTGCGATATATATTGGTTAAGCCTACGGTGTAATTAGTCAATGGCATTCGATTCACATCACCGTGAAGTTGGGAATCCAAAACAAGTTGCTATCAAATCTTTCATCACGGTGTTTCTTACAGTGAAGTCTTTTATGCTCAACGTTAGGGCGAACGTAATGGAGAGAAACGTACTGCAACGACAAAACTGTTAGCGTTTATGTTGTACTAATTTGAATCTTCCGCTTCACTGTGAGGAACCGCGTGTCGGTTTGTTGGGCGCTGAATACCATACCTCAAGCCCGTGAGAAAAAAAGTACTGAGAGGGAGAGGAAGAAATAAAGGGAAAGAAAAAGAAAGGGAAAAGGGCCAAATATTGGCGGCATATCGCACGCACTGGGGGAGGGGGTGGGGGTTGGTTTCATGCGAAGCAGTCAGGCAGTGGTTGCTTGCGTTACACTTTGTTTTTGGTTTTAAGCACATCATTACGAGATTGATGGACGTGTTTGTTTAAATTCGGTTGCTGTGTGCCTGTAGTGGGCTTACCAAACGTGCCCATTTCAGCGGCGTTTGTAGCGTAGCGTCTGGCCCGAGTCAACGAACCACCCACTCTAAAGTACAGAAGTGGTTCTAGCGAAACTAGAAGCACCTATCATTCGTGGCGTATGCCAGAATTTTTCTTCGCGTTTCATCAACATCTACCGGTCAAAAGTTGCAGGTGTGTAATGTTTTCAAAGCTTTTATATAGCCATCATCAATGCGACAACATTTGACGACGCAATGACTGCATGGGGCATTTTTTCAAATCAGTTTTGAGATCACTGGAACTGCACGAAAAGCACTTCCCCTAAGAATGGCGTGATCACTTTCTCATCTGTCGCGTTGAAAAAATACTGTCGTTTAATAATCACGGGGTAATTATATGGGGTCCAGCTTCGTTCAGAAAACAGAGCCTGGTATAAGTTGCTGACACGCATAATTTGGTATACCGATTCCCGTTATAGATACTGTTTATTTATTTATTTCTTATTAAAGTGGCACTGATCATTGCTTCGGATCGGCCATGAAGCAGGTGACAGTACCAAACCGGCCTGACACTGATTAGAAATCATACTTCTAATGCAATGTAACTAAGGTTGGACGAAAAGAAATTTACGCTCTAATGCGGATACTTTTGGTTATGGCATGTATTCTTTTTTCTTTTTTAGAACATGTCCTCAAATGTGCTGTCTTCCGCGGTGTATATTACAAAAGTACGTTAACAATCAAAGGCCGCACATCTGAGAACAGCGAGCAAATTATGTTCGCCGTTCATGATATTGGTATTACCTGTATTATAAAGCTTTTATAGTGATGTGTTCTACCAACAAATTTTTTCTCATCTGTGCAAGTTTATTAGCAGCTACCAATGCAGGCTGGTAGCTGACGACTAATTTTTTATTTCATTTTTATTTCTCCGGCAGTATACCACCTGTTCTTCGTGATTTTGGTGTGAGAGCAATCTGGACTGACAAACTAAACCCAGAAGCGCTGACTGACAACAGGTTTAATCGATTTACACACGTGATTATTAACAGTCCGGGTCTCGCTGCCCACAGCAAAATTATATTTAACTACTAACATGCCCAGCAGGTCATCCGGGTTCAGTTTAGTTCTACCTGTTTCATTTCCCCCGTAGAAACTTAGTACAGAAAATTCACTTTGAGACTTGTGCATTTCGTTTTTGCCCTGTGACACTACTTTTAGTCTTCATAAGCACAATTTAACTTAATTATTTATACTTCAATGATCAGTACAGGCTCATCTACGTACCTTCAAGGACCGGGAACTTTTGTGATGCATCTTGTATTTCCTCCTCAACCATACTTTTCTCGCCCTTTTATCTTTCTCTTTGAGACTTCTCGCCAGCGCAGTCACCCTTCCCGCAGATAGGTCGGTGGGCACGCACATTTGCGTACCTCTGGCGGTAAAGCAGATGGCGACATCTCGCACGCCCCTGGGTCTTTCATTGACACCACTTCCGAATCCTTGCGAATGAGCGGGCGTCGCTTGAAACATGCGCGCGTCCATGAGCACGGGAAGGAGGAGGACTTGCTGCTGCGCTATGCTCCTTTTTGTCTCATTGTTAATCTCACTCTCTACATGTGGTACCGATGCTGGCACATTTCCCTTGGTCGCATTTCCTGTTAGTGCAGTGAGAACTGGCAGGAACTTTCCGTTTGATCGCACTGGGATTACGTAGGTGCCGTTCTGCACGGGTAGAAGGAACATAGATGTTTCTACGGAGAAAAACAAATGACGTTGTTTTAAGGCTCAGACCAGGTTAAGAGAGTGTGCACTTGACAAATCGAGCAGCCAAAAGTTTGAGCTAAATTCACTGACGGAGGAAAATGCAGGAGAAGTAGGTGTGTTGACTTGAGTGTGGCGTTCTTACAGGCTAGTTGGTTCATGCTATGATTAAGTCTGAAACTGCGCAACAGGAAGAAAATGAAGACACGCGGAAAGATCTGCGACTATGGTGTCTTGTTTGTTCCCTCCTTCAGCGCTCGTTGTCTAGTTTGAGCCTTAGACACTTCATAAAATGCGAAATGTGACTTTTGCTGTCAAGAATAGTCAAGTCAACTACCATAGGCGTGAGCATGAAGAAGGGAGATTGGGGGGGCCGCTACATGCTTTAGTCACCTACTTAAGAGAGGGTTACAAGTCTGTCCTATAGAATGATTTATCAAAGAGAGGGGGGTGAAGAACCTTTACACCCCCCCTCCTGAAGGGGAATTTGGAACACGCCTATGTAAGAAAACATCCTGATGTGAAGACGTCACCAATACATCTGATGAGATTTTCTAATGGCATGACGTTGTGCCATAATGACTTCCTCAAAGGACACCGACCCTTAGTGAAATGCGTTCAAATATATGGCAGTGTGAAACGAGCAAAGGTGATGGAAGATTATCACGCGTCCGATCCTAGAGGCCATGCTACACCATATTAGGGGCACAAGGGCATCAAAAAGGGGGTGGAGGGCCGGTATCAATACACCGACTGTTGAAAACAAAACTGCATTTAATTTTCATTTCAAGCGAGATTGCAAAAGAAGAAACTCTCAGATTGATTTTTTTTTGTCTGGCCCAGCTTTAGCCTCACTAGAGGCTTGTTAACCAGAAAGTGAAATGAAAGCCCAGTTTGGAGGAGGAGGAATGAATGAGGAAGGACAGGGAGGATAGCCCAGTTTTGATTGTTACACTATGCCTGGCTGTAAGAAGCACTGTGGTAGAAAGAAAAGGGAGAAACTCACGCGAGTCACTAAGAGCACAGTATTCAGTGCGACAAGTGGTAGGACCAAGGTTTGTCTCTTTCGTACCGCTATAGTCGCGCCCAACGTGAGTTACCGCTTGTGCTTATTCAAAGTATTGCAAACACTACAAAGCGACTCTGGCATACCAAAAATGTTGTTGCAGACACCATTTTAGCTATTCGGACCCACTAAACGATCTTACCGTTTGTTAGGCCAATCATTAATGCTTAGGGCGCATTATCCATGACCACCGCATTGCTACTAATATTACGCGCCAATGTACATGCACCACCGCACTTGTTGAGAAAGACTAATTCGCTTTTGTTGCGGCAGGCTAAGGGGCTAATCACCAAGGTTGATTAGACACAACTTAGAGCTCACCGTTGACCTTGTTTCGAGTAGCTTTCACATCTCTCAAAGCCACCAAAAGTAAGAGGAATAATACCATGGTGATACTAGTAGCGTCTCTCAATTCAGGTTCAAATTCCAATACCCGCATATGACCTGAAAGCAATCGGAACAACCGTTTGTATCCACAGAAGAAGTTTGGCACCCGTCTACTTTTTAGAAAGTCACATATGCTTCATGTTCATTATTACGAATTGTTCTAAATTACGCAACTTTCGTTTGGTTATGTTTCACGTAGTGTAACTGCAGCGCCAAACATTGAGAGAGCAGCAGCAAATTATTGCATATTGCCGATTCGGTGTTCCAGTAATATTATATACATATAAATAAAACTATAGCAAACTTGCCTGAATTCTCAAAAACAATATTTTTAAACAAGACATGTACGTGCTAACAACACAGGCTTCACTCATTGCTGAGAGCTGCGTTAGATTAGGTGTACCTACAGTGCGATCAAGTGCAAGGGAGAGAGAGGCAAAGGAAAGGCAGGAAGCTTAACCAGGTTGTATCTGGTTTGCTATCCTACATGGTGCAAGAGGGAAGAGGAGGAAAAGAATAGAGGAGAGAAAAAGGGGTGTGCCCACACATATGTCCGGGTTCAGCACGCTCACTTCAACAAATACAAATGGAACATGCTTGAAACCAGTTAGTCGGCAGTTGCGTAAATATAGACTAGAAGCGCTAAAAATGTGCACAAGGCCTTGCTGACTATTTACGTTTTTTTTCACTGAAAATTCTTTCCACTGAAATCACTCAATTAATTTCTATGCTGCCCTCTTATTCCTTATTGATTTTTGGAGGCGATTCAGATTGTATCGACTTTTTCACTAGATAAATGCGGCCGTCGTCATAGTAACGCAGTTTTGAATTTGCATTGATGTTGGCTGATGAAAAAAATTGTAGTTACTTTCTCTCTAAATCAAAAACATTTCTACTTACGCCGGTGTGCAGTTGAACAATAAGCTCAAGATTTGGTCCTGGGGTCTGCAGATTCAACGGGTCATCATCATTTAACGCGAATGTTGAGGCGGAAATGCGCCTAGCACTCCGCCAAAAAAACTTGATTATTCACAACACGCACTCAATAGATCGGTAGTTTTTTTTAGGAAAGTTAACCGAAATTGTAGTCAATGTTGCCTTATGCTGAGATGCATACGAATAATCGAAGCCAGCTTTGCATTGAATATGAGAGACACCGCTAACTCCACAATCTTGACTTGCATGCTTTCGTCGTGGCAGTTTAGAAAGTCGTAAACAGAGAACATTATTCCGAAAAGCGTCTTCGGGAAGTTTTTTTTCTTTTTTGCCGGTGGGCTGAAAGTAAGTGATTCAACAGCTGTTCCCTTTATATGTTGAATGAGGTGCCTGACTAACAGCTGTGGCCACATAATGAACAGAAGTCCCGTTCTCTTATTAGCGCATCTCACTTGCAGGCACAGAGTGATCAAATATCACGCATTTCGAAAGTATCACACTGCAAAGAACATATGCTTGATATGTTCATACTTCTACTAACTCTTAAAGGTCTAATAAACAAGATCATCCGTTTCTTTACACCTCTCAAACAAGCTCGCCAATTCGTACAGTAGACGGCGGTGATCACATTTTCCGAACATTACAGCAAAGCGCACCGCGCAGGCCCTCTGTTTGTAAGAAGAATTTTTGCACCTATTTCCTTCGCCTGACAAATCCCCCCTCATTCGAGCAGCGACGAAAGCATGCCCATGGGCCACTTAACGTACTCTCTAAGCTTGTAGACGGTTTTTTTGTCCTACGAAACAACGCGTTCGCTATGCGATGAAATTTCGGAGTCCAGTTCACATTTTCTTTTCTGTGTGTGTGTGGGGGGGGGGGGAGATTCTGGTTTGTAGAACCCGAGACTACCAGGAAAAGTGGCATTGCCAGAAGGACAGTCTTCGAGTCAAAGAGCCGTCTCTACTTGGGGAAGGGTACTCCTTGAACGGAACTTCCTCCCCGCGCCGCTATAGCACGCGTGCTCATGTTGGGAAGGCCCCGCTTGGTTGTTGACTACGCGCCGATTACGTATCAATGATGTCGTGTCACGTTGCCAAATTGCAGGGAGTCATGACGATGGGCTACGCCTTTCCTTCCCTGTGGCGGAGAATGGAGGCGAGGACGTACGAAAACTTGAAATCAATCAGGTGAGACGGATGTTCTAACCCCTGAAACTTCCTTATGGTAGCACGTATTCACAAAATTCTTGAGGCAGCATGTTCACATAGCAAAAGTGCGCATATATGTTTTCCCGAAAATTGTTGGACCTCGGCGTTATTTGCTGACCCTTTAGTTACATCAATATGTGAAGTTGTGGTTGCGAAAAAATATTTACTAGAGATGTTGTAATGCTCAATGCGTAAGCTTATAATCTTTCACCTATATTTATATATATTTTTACTTTATTAGGTATATTTGTAACTCTTTTCCCAGGCGATGCCTTTTTCTGTTCTCACTGACATACCCAACCTGATGCCCCTGTACAAGAGGATTTTTCTGCCTGCTACTACGCCAGGTGTAGTAACTAGGCGCGCTAGGCGAAAATACGTAATCTCTAAAGATGGGATGACCATGTGGAAAAAAGCAGCTCTAGAAAACCTGCGTGGGCAGCAAGATTGGCGGGGCACGCTTGCATTCATAAAATGTTGACGAATGTCACTTTGAAATGCGGTAACCTGGTTCGCTTTATAATAAACCGATATCTTGTAACTTCTGGCCTCTTCAGCACTGCACTACGTCCTTACCCCGATCATCAGTTACTGCACGCCGTTCCAGTAAGCTGAAAGCGAAACACATTGTTCAAACTGTCCTAGTACTGCAGGTACTCCAAGTAACCGAACGAGCGCTCAATATTTTTTCATGTGCGTTACATCGCAGTCAAGTATGCTGGAGGCCACGATGAAATGTCATGGAGACTGCCAGCTTTTGCTTGAACCCGATCTCACCAAGCGTGATGCTTCAAGAACTCAAATAACGTGTAGTTCGTTTGATCATACCACTGTTTTCAGCACATTAGACGTTTAAGCAAGTTTAGTTTTAAATCGAAGATTTGTGTGTGAACTTCTTGAAGTTTCACTGAGTGTTCTTTCGGTCAGCCATGCGACTTCCGATTACGCAGGGCCGGTCTAACATCCAATTCCCCTTCCACATCAGGTGTATTATTTCACTTCAGCTTTCTGAAGACCCCCCTTGCCATTCAAGACGTAAATGTAGACATGGTGAACTTCCTAAATAGTTATAAAAAATAGATAGAGAGGCACAAGAAAAACTTGTCACATCGTGCCTATCAAATCATTTAAAAATGTCTAAAACGGAAGTGAGCTTTTTTGTTTGTAGGTTTCCAGATGGTGCCTTGTCGCTGCTGAAATTTCACACTGTTGGAAAGCGTTCATCCGTGAAAAGGCAAATCGAAAGCGTTGAGACAGCAAATGATCGCAGGTCTCGCGTGTCCCACAGTCGGGCAAGATGGGCTTTTTTTCTAGCAGGTGCTGCAGCAGCACACCCCCCTTGTCGGCTTGCAAGGCGCTTAATGCGCTTCGTTAATTTTCGTAGAAAACAGGTTGAAACGAATGCTTTTCACTTTTGTGTAGTTGCACCGACACGTACACGTCTGCGCAATTATTGCTAGTTTCTTTCTTTCCTTTCCTCTTCTCGCTCTTGTCTCTCCATTTCCATTTTTCATACCCCACTATACCCCCCCCCACTACACTATACCCCCCCCCCCGGGTATAGTGTAGCCAACTGGTCGCGTAGTTGGTTAGGCAACCTGCCTTCTGGATTTTATTAATCGTAGTGTAGCGCGAGGCCATAACAAATAGACACAAATACAGTTTTCTTGCGCTACAGCATGAATATTGGAAACACTAGCTAGCACAAGAATCAGTGTTTCCACAGAACACTTCTAACTATTGTTTTCTTTTTTTCATTATTTTCAATCGCTTTATGATAGATTATAGCGTCTTACTCGAAGTAAGAAATTCGTAATTTAATGAGGAGTGCAACTGCCTTGCACTCCATATATGAACATGCAGAAAGATATGCTTGTTTTTAACATGAAGTGAGGACGCGTTAGGCGCCCGTTTTGCCTCCATCATGTAGCCACGACATCGAAGATGGATGCTCAGCTGGCTTGTAGCGGTTTATATAATGTTCGTACGCGTGAGAGGTGTGTTGTTTACTTGGTTATAGCCGCAATAAAATGAATGCAATTAGACACAGTCATCCTGTAGCATGGCACACAAGTCAAGGCAGCGTTGTGGCTTAGGGTGATGGTATGTTACAAAGACTTGTGTTCGCTTTTTCTGTACGCTCAATCGGCCAAACTTGGTTCAACGTGCCAGCTTACAGTATACTACCAAGCTGAAACTCCTTACTCTCTGCTTTTCACAAAACTGGAGATGTTCCGTGGTCGTGAAAAAGAATGTATTGTCCCTTGTTATGACCAGGATTTTATGACATTTGCACGTAGCTCCTTCTCTCATCGGTCAAAGCGGTGACCTGCCGTAACTGAATAAGAAATAGTCAAAAACATCATGTCTGACTAAAAAAAACCTAGTTATAAAAAACGACACCCGGTTCTCTACAGCGAAGACCTATTTGAACTGTCTGGCAAAGTTACGGTGTCGTACTTCAAAGCACGTGGCTTCCCAGAGTGTTTATGTTTCAAAACGAAATAACATGTGTTTGTATGAGTGGTGTTCAGTCTTACTGGCTAGCCACACACTTTATAGTGCGATACTGAAATTTTGTTAAAGTGTACCACGGGTGTCTGCTACATAACTCTTGGAGTAGTTTTTGATAATTAGCTTATTTCAAGAGATATAATTTTTGTCAACTATTTCCCCTTCAGTTACGGCAAGCTGCCATTCCTGCCGCTGAGAGATGGCAGCACGTTTACATGTCCCGAATTCCTGGGAATGCATCCACGCAATTTTGCGTTTACGAATGATTTTTCTGTGAGTCAGTGAGCGCTTTGTTTGGAGTGCTGGACTTCAGAAAAATGCAATTTAGAAGTGCAAAGAAATTTTTTTGCAGTGATTGCTGTTGTGTGAAAGTTAGGTAGTCTGCACTGCAATAGCTTCGTACCATGCAAGTCTCGTACATCCGAATGTCTGTTCATTTATTGTTGTCTTTAAAATCCATATATCTGATCCCGAAACGTAATTTTTCAAAGAAATGCTACATGATGTAGCGTACTGACATATTGGACCTCTTTGAAATGCATTGTATCACAAGCTTCTTCCAGGTACGTGGATAAAAAAGTTCTTGAAGCAACTCACCCGCATAGGTGGTTACAAAACTATTTCGTACAAAATGATACATTGGTACTCGCGTACGCAAGAATTTGGTGCGTCTGAAGCTCTTAAACTTTCTATCTTCTCTATAAAAAAGCATTAAATGCTGCAAAGACTTGTAGGCTAAAGATCAAATTTTTAATGACAATGTGTTGTGATCACGTGCGAACAATAATTTTGTAAAGATTTTTCAGTCGATCATGTGGTGACATGTGAACGATGAATACGGTTTCTTGCGTCGGAAAGACAAGTTTAGCGGGCGACGGCAAAGCCAACTTGTCCGTAACCAGAACCGTCCCTTGGCCACTCGAGAACTGTGTAGACTCGCCTTAGAAAAACGTGACCAAGGTGCCACGTGACGTCTCCTTTTGGTACTGCCTCGATGAAACCGCTGTAGCAGCGCTTCCCATTGGGAGTGTGACGCTGCGTCATAGACAAAAAAAAGGGTGATGAGAACAAATTGATCAAACACATCGGCTTGGTTCTCAGTATACAAGCACATGTCGATTATGGTGAGGTGTATTGTGATCTATTGACAAATAATTTCTCTCGGTTCCCTACACTACGTGAAACCTAATAGACAAGTGAACATAATTATCATTATTACCTCAAAACATATACCGGAGTTTTTGTTTTATAAGTTTGAAATTGGTAACCAGACACATAAGGTGCAATTATTCAATAAAAGCTATTCAGCGAGTAAGCAAAAACGTAGGAAGCTGAAGCGCTCTTCCAGAGTTGACTTTCTCTTTTATTGTTCTTTTTTCAGTTCAAAACGCGCCTGAGAATGTTCAATATACAAAAAACGCATTACAAACTGACAAGAATTTTTAAACCTTGGTACAGAACTGGGGACTGGCTGTGCCAAACCACCCTCTACTGACACTAATATGTGCCAAAACTTATCTTATTTCTTCTCTTTTCAGACTTAAGCAGAGTCACCACAGTGAACCGATGACACTAACCTATTTATTGTTAGTTATAAGTCCTCGAGGCAAGCCAGGCTAAGACCAGGCTAAGAGGAGCCTGTGTAATTAATGCTGTACCCTCCCATATGTGTGCGCCCCGCCGCGGTGGTCTAGTGGCTAAGGTACTCGGCTGCTGACCTGAAGGTCGCGGGTTCGATTCCCGGCTGCGGCGGCTGCATTTCCGATGGAGGCGTAAAAGTTGTAGGCCCGTGTGCTCAGATTTGGGTGCACGTTAAAGAACCCCAGGTGGTCAAAATTCCCGGAGCGCTCCACTACGGCGTCTCTCATAATCATATGGTAGTTTTGGGACGTTAAACCCCACATATCAATCAATCAATCCCATATGTGTGCCTTTGCAAGTTTTCCCTTTTTTATGCATTTTAACTTAATATATGAATAGATGCTCGTCCAATTTAGTCCACTCCTAAGCCTTAACGTAGTGCTCCCGATGATTTCTTGCAACTGGTGTTCTCTAATGTGCGCTGATTCGGCACAGTTTGTGGGCCTCCCAGAGCTTGACCTCATTGAAATGTAACCACGGAGGACAGGATCGAAGCCCAATGTTTCAGGTCAACAGCCAAGTACTGAAATCCCTTAACCATCATGGCCGCCCAGCAGAGTATTCACAACATGAAGCGCCATGTCACTGAGAAGTAACGTGAACATATCAGAACATGTGAGAAGTGACTGAACATGTCACTGAGAGCTAACCACGACCCGCACCTACTTAATGTGACGACACCATGATAGCCCATGGTGTCGCCATATTAAGTGGGTCGGGGTTACTGTTTTTTTATTTGGTATGAAAGCAATGCGGCCTCTTGAGGATCGTTTGGCGTCATCGGTACAGTTTATGAGGTCCTGTAGTGCGGTGAAACACTCATATTTACGCACATCCATCTCTAGAAAACACGCTGTAACAGTGCAATACTTGACCCAAACGTGGCAGCACTTGCAGGCACTGCGAGCGCATTCATTCAGCGATAATGCGAATGGGGATTTGCGCTCTCGATTCCACGGAAGATTATTTTTAAGCCCGTTCTGATGGCTTCCAACAAGTTTCACAGTTAGCACACTGATCAGTTCAGTATCAGCACAGTATGAGTTCGGGTGAAATATGCATCTATTATTGTTACGATTTATGTGCACCGTGAAGAAGCAGGGGTTAAAGTGCTCGGCTTCTGACCCAAAGGTCACGGGATCAATACCATCTGCGTTGGTCACAATACAATGGAGACGAAATAGCAGACGGCTGTGGGCTGTGCGATGTCAGCACACTCTAAACTTTCACTGCCCTCGACCATGGCGTCTGTCATAATGATGTCGTAGTTTTGAGACGTTAAGTGCCCGATAGTATTATCGTAACAATTTATATCTATACACATGTCGGCAGGTCATACGTGTGCGAACTTGATACCCGGTCACGCGGGTAATTTACTGCGCAATTGTGTCCTAAGACAACACGCCACCTTTGATTTGATCTTGTAATGATAAGCTGTGTCCAAATCAAAGGCACAGTATAGGCTTGGGAGCATCGCAATCTTGCAAGCTATGAGAAATTCGGGAAGTAATCGCAGACCAGGAAAAGCAGAATCACAACAAGATCGCCATGCCCTGGAAGCCCCCTCACTTGCATGGTTTTGCGTGTGTGTCTCTTCAGATTACAAGGAGTGGCCTCTGATTTCAAATGAAATAATTGAAGTTTTAAAGCGGTTGCTTGGGCGTGTTGGTAAGACACAGCGAAAAAAAAACTGCGCGAAAAACGAGAGACCAAGCGAAGAAGTAGCGCTCTGTTTGCTTACTTCTTCGTCTGGTCTCTCGTTTTTCGCGCTGTTTTTTTTTCATTATGAAGTTCCAAACTTTAATGTAGCTGTTTTTCGGACTGATCATAATAAAGTATTCTTCTCTCAATAACATGTGCGTGCCATTCAGTCGCTTTCCTCTGCTTACGGTAAATCTTCTAGACAACGTACCAAGGCTGCTGTGTTTGGAGAAGTTCCTGAAACACATGTGGTGAAAAGACTATGTGCCTTCGTATCAGGACTGCCTTAACAACAATCGGGTACTACCACCCAAACGGACGGAAACGGCAGACAAGGAAACGTTGCTTACAAAATGTGGCTTCCTTCAATGCAGCAATACTTTTAAAAAGTTTATCAGACTTTGAAATACATGCAAGGGTCGCGTACAGTTCGACAAACTAAGCATAGGACACTTCGATTGCTGGGAACTACCTAACTAAAAATGCCAGAACTGAGCAGAGGAATGCAAGAACAGCCTACACATTTGGGGAGACCAGTTCTTTTTGACGCATTCGTAAGCCATTTGCATATCGGCGTTTCTACGTGTAAGCAGTCGCATAGAATTCGATAAGCAAGCACAATCTTATTTGTGATTAACGCAATCAAACTATTCACTGCTAATAGGTGTGTTCAGTTGCTATATGGTCAAGAATTGAGAGAAGAGCGTAGAGAAATTAAATGTAGCTTGCGCTAGCAGAACAAATGTAGTATACTGTTCGTGTTTCATGTTAATGTTGACGCACTGTCCAAAGAATGAAGAAACAGGTAGACCCGTACCTGTACAATGTAGTGATCTGGATGAAGGACAAATGTTCGATTCCCTATGGTAAATTTGATGTCTTGCAGCTGCCTGATGCTGTCACAGTTGATCATCCACTGCAAAGATTCAATTTTTCGAGTAATGCATGTCACAAAAGTATGAAATGACTTATCCATTGCTTTCATGCATTAAACATGCTGAATTCTATGCTTGAAAAAGATACTTGCTGCGCAAACGTAAGGAAACAGAAAAGAACAAAAAAAATCATTTCTGCTTCCTTTTTCGTTTTTTTTTGTGCAGCAAGTCTATTTTTCAAGTATGAACCAACTATATAGTTTGCTAATAAGTATTGATTTCTATAGTCTCTGCTCTCTTTATTTCATGAAAAACACTGTTTGAAGTAGGAAATGTTTAGCGCAAGTGTCAAAATTCACCCTGTATTTGGTGTCATTCTTTTATTCTCACGCTTACGATCCTCAACAAATATTTTAAAGCAGAAGAAACAAGGTTAGCGAAACTGCCTTACCTCTCCACTATCAACTTTCATCGCCCCCATGTCATTGTTAATTCGCTGTATTTCAGTGGGTGGTCCTCCTATGTAAGGGTCGGCGGTGGCTGGCCTGGCGATGCATCCCGCGAAGCAGTAGTGACCGTAAGGCCCCATTTGGATTCTGTACGTGGAAGAATCAACAGAGAATCCAATGCAACAGTCATTAACGAATGAACTGGAGTGACGTAACAGGTCCTCATTTTGGTAGGGCCGACAAGCAGAATGATCGTGCGTAGGTTCATGAGCTTCCTGAAGAACGGCACATGAACTTACAGCCTAATCGCCTCATGTTGATATGAGGGGTCAGAATGAAAAACAACTTCGACATGGCAAGCTAACCAAAGCGCATGAAGTATAGTATTACCTCTTTGATGTTGTCTATTTGTTTGACCCCTCACATACCGGAAAACATGCGGTATACCGAAAATAAGCCAAGCAAACAAGCAATTAATATCCTTCCTGGAAATAAAGGTATAAAAGTACTTGTTTTACCGCACCATCAATTGTTTCCAGGTACGATTGCGTGTTTTTGAGGTGATGTCATATGTACTGTGCTAAAGCAAAATTAGGTTGGTCTAAATGGGTGAGACAGGCAGAGAGAAAAACTTTCATTCATGAAGGTCGAAAGGATCGTGCTCCTTGGGCGAAGCCCTTAGCTCGGGTCCTATTCATTCACCCTTATAGTCCTCCTTGTAGACTGCATTGACTCAGAAACATAACCCAATTTCACTTTCACGGCGGGTCCGTATACGGCTACGCAAGACAAAAATTTGTACCGTTCGGAAAAAAAATCTCCCTGTGGGCATATGGCCCGAAGAACGTTCCTTGCAGACCCTGAGAAGTGCCACCTTTCAAGTCGTCATCGTGGGGCAATCCATCGGGGGGGGGAGGGGGGGCAGTTACACTTAGGCTGCATCGCAGGCTCTCCGGACAGCCCACAGCTGATGTTGATATTCCGAGCTCTTAAGCCCTGAACTGTATTGATGCATTGGGAGGTTGTCATCCCAACGTAACGAGGCGCGCTGCAAAAGCATGTGCTCTAGATCACACGTTCACCGCAGCTAGGGCAATGCGAGCTGAAGGAACGAAAGAAAATAGTACGAAAAGAACAGCAGGGAGATTAACCATTCTATAGGCAGCCGGTTCGCTACCTTGCGCATGGGAGGGGAATGAGAAAGATGAAAGATAGAGAGAAGAGAGGGAAGAGAGATAAACACAGCACATTAAGCAGCACGCGCGCGCACACTCAGTAATAGTTCAGTTTTGTCTTTCGTGGTGTGTGACGTTGCTGTTACAGCCACTTGTTCAAGTCCTTGTCGCATAGGAATTTCAACAGTGCTTTTGTCGCCTTCTGTTGCAATGTCTTCTCTCGGGAACTTGAAAGAATAGTGTCCACAGACATTTGACTCTGTCGATGCACGCAAGAACGGACTCCAGTGACTGTCTCTGGATGTCATACAACGGACAGTCGCACACGATGTGGTGTAGCGTCTCTTCGCAACGACAGGCATCGCAGAGAGCGTTGTCGACCACTCCTATGACAAATGAATAAGATTTTGTAAATGCCAGCCCCCGCCATAAGCGATGAAGAAGAGTGGCTTCTCTTCAGTTGAGCCCTGTGGGCATGCGGAGAGCCATCAAAGAAGACAGGTGGTGATGATTCGTTTGGGTGGTCTGGTTGCTTGGCGGGCACCATAGTGAAACCGCGGTTTCCCGCGCAAGCCGTCAAAGATTGCAGCAGCATCGGTCCACGAAAGTGGTATAGCTCCTTCTCGTGTATCTTCAAGAGCTGCCCGTGTGGCAGTATGGGAATGTTCGTTCCCTATGACGCCGCAGTGACTTGGCAACCACTGAAACGTCACACGGAACCCTTTCTCGTGTGAAGTGTGGAGAAAGCATTGAATTTCGAAAACAAGCTGTTCGTACGGTCGGCGACGCAGTGCTGAGAGCACAGATTGTAGGGCAGCCCTAGAATCTCTGAAAATCGACCATTTTTGCGGTGGTTCCTGGTTGACCACACAATGTGCAGTGTGCAAAGCAGCTAGTTCCGCTGCTGTAGACGCCGTAGAGTGGTCAGTCCTAAAGCTGATGGTAACAGCTGAAATTTTTTTAAGAATAGAAAGGGCATCAGAGCGAGATTCCGATAAACATTTGTGTGGAACGTTCTAAGAATCTTCACCGGTGCGCTCGTGAGCTTCTTGTGTGTGTGTGTGGAGGGGGGGGGGTAAAATCTCTTTTCAAATCGAAATGTTCCAGTGAGTGTGCCAACAGATATTCGGAAAGTTTATTACTCTGCAACGGTCCACTAAAAATGAAAAATAACGTGCTGCGTGAATGCTTAGCGGGGGGATAATAATAAAAAATAAAGAGAACCGCGTTTTCGAGTGCTCTGTCAGTGACGTCAGCCTCTCCACGGAAACCCAGCTTGCGTGCAGCATGTGTTGGCCACGCAGTGTACAAACACCAAAACGGCTGGCAACTATTTAAAAAAAGCGCTGGTTGTCAATAACTGATAAAGACGTAGATGTGCCGTATAGATTAACTTAGTGATAAACGAAAGCAACAAGGTTGATCTTCTCCGATGAAGAATTTGCACGGAGGTGCTCGATTGATTGATTGATTGATTGATTGATATGTGGGGTTTAACGTCCCAAAACCACCATATGATTATGAGAGACGACGTAGTGGAGGGCTCCGGAAATTTCGACCACCTGGGTTTCTTTAACGTGCACCCAAATCTGAGCACACGGGCCTACAACATTTCCGCCTGCATCGGAAATGCAGCGGAGGTGCTCGAGTTGATTGATTGATATGTGGGGTTTAAAGTCACAAAGCCACCATATGATAATGAGGGACACCGTAGTGGAGTGCTCAGGCGATTTTGACCACTTGGGGTTATTTAACCTGCACCTAAATTCGAGTACACGAGCCTACAGCACTTTCGTCCCTATAGAAAATGCAGAGGCCGGTGCTGGGATAGGATCTCGGGACCTGCGGGTCAGCAGCCGATTACACTACTACACCACTGTGGCGGGGCAAAAGGTGCTTGTGTAGCACTTATTGTGTGTTGAATGGGTTACGAAGCTGTGGCATAATTACAGTATTTATCCTACACCTGCGAACTGCATGAATGTTCACATCGTGCTTATTAGAGACTGTAGTAACACCCTACTTACCCATCTAGCTGAAAATTCCAGTATGTACCGAGGGCAGGGAAGAATGTCAGTGGTTCCTCGAACCGCCTGCTGTTGGTACCACCAAACAGTGCCTCTCCGTTATCCGTGTCGTCACGACTGAAGTACAAGCCCAGCCGTGGCTCCGCTATGAGGCGCTCGCGCACAAGGGTGCCGAAGAAGGAGAGGGTTCCCTGTTCCAGTCCAAGAACGGCGTTGGATGGGGTGCTCCAGAAGATGTCCTTCTTTCCGTCGAACTCGCCGATCCGCAGGAAGGGCATTCGTGGCACAATGACACCTGCCACTCGTTGTCGATCCCATGACGCCTTTCCGAGAACGGTGCCGTTCCCGAAGGGTGCCGAAGCGGCGTCCACGCCGTCAACGTGGGTGAAGGAGGTGCGTGGGTCGTACTTCTCGCGATCGCCTACGAGAAAAAAGTATTCACACAGCCGTCAAGATGAGCAGCCGGACCAGTTGTGCGAGTGGTCGAAGCTACCTTTGTGGCATTTACATCATGTCATGTCTCATTGAAAGCAGCGTATGCGCCAAAGGCACATGTCTGCTTGAAGTCACGGCTTGTCTATATTCGTTTTGTAATTTTTGACATCGGCATACCACGCTAGGTATACCATTATGGAAACGATGCCGCAGTTTACGTGGAAACCTTACTGCAAATGAAATCCTTGTGTGAAAAAAAAAGTAGGCGTGCGCTTAAAGTAGAAATGTGCACTTAAACCTTGCCTTTGCGAAACGAACGCGTTTGCTTTATCGGCCTCCGTTAGCATCGTCTTCTCAATTGCTCGTCATGCATGCTTCACTCGTCATCAGGCATCTCAACGGTGCCGTGAGGGAGGGAACAACTGTGAGCTTGGCAGCGGTCGTTGTGAACAATGCTTTGGCGGAAATTTCAAGTACTATTACGAAGTACTCATTGCGTCAAAATTCGGTATTTTGTGATGTAGCAAACTACTCATTACACTTTTGAAAGACAGGCGGCACACAAACGCATACCTCGTTTATGTTGTGGCTATTGAGGATTGACGCGGTGATTCGTTTGTATTAAGGTAGGCAAATCTAAATCAGTCAGTATTTCGTAACGCTATACAAATACACTGGAGCCTCGTGAGATGAGCGCTTCCGCTACGCATTCATGCAACTTCTAACGCAAGTCCTCGCCTGAAGTATTGCTTGCTACATACTGAAGTATTTTTCATAAAGTCAGTGGTTCGATGAATAATTATCTGGTCGGAAAAATACGTGATGAAAAAGAATGAAAAGCACAAACATCAAATAAATTGAAAAAGATTTAGAACAATAGGACACTTTGCATTTCGTATGACAACCTTGCTGATATTTTAATGTACTGAATCCGATACGTCGTATTGGTGTAAAACCTCTTTCCTTTCGACGTCCTTTCTTTTTGTGTGTGTGTGTGTGTGTGTGATTATCTTCATTCAACCACTGCCGTTACTCGGCAGTAAAGTACTATACTTCCGCGCAAAACGCTGACGTTCGATCGGGATCCGAGCCCTGATTCCACACATTTCACTTAATCATTTTTTGTGTGTGTTTACCGACACCAGCAACAATAATTTTCTTAGACCCAAAACTACCCTGCCTTCGCGTTAAAATGAACAAGTCTTGCGTTACGGACTCAAAAAAATCTTTTAATTACTTTTACGTTTGTTCGCCAGTATCTGTCATTTATTGCCTCCTGTTTCCTCTCCACCGGACGTACTTTCGTCGGCCCCTGTATTCGCACCTCTGCCACGTATGTAGGCATTTACAATAACACAAATCAAAGGAATAGTTATATACGCTTGCGAAGTCGTCAATATCGCACCAAACCTTCCTCCGAGGTTTCTACCGATTAGATCCAGGGTGGCACGTAAGAACGTTTAAGAAAGTGTTCCATTGTATTCTACATAATCTGTTACTGGGCGTGTGTGCCCATGTGTTGCCTAAAGTGTCATGTAAAATTCTCTTTGAAAATTTATCAGGTTTTAATGTAAACTTTATTTTTCTGTAGTATAGTGCAATTTGCTGTGATAAAAGCGGCAGTGGCTCCTAAATTACAGCACAGTCTACTCACGGCACACTTCCAGATCCTCTTTGCAGTTCGTAGAGAGCACCCAACTGGCCCCAGCTGTATCGAGCGCTGCTTTAAAAGATTGCCATGGGGAGCCGATGTTCAGGTCGCAGAAGTACTGAAGCTGCGTGAGAAATTCGACATAAACAGTTCGCTGCAGTCCAAATAATATTTAACTTCATTCCCAGCTTTTACAAGTGATTGAATTGCGATAAAAATAAAAGAATGGAAAGATCAGCGTGGGCTTGGTGCAACAGTTTGCTAATACTGAGAGTTATAAATAAAATTCTAGTTTCATGTATTTTTTTACCATTATATTGTCAAAGTAACCCGTAACTTTCAATGATCCCAAAGAATGAGGCTGTAACGTTTCCTCATAATGTACGCCAATGTACGTTCACTATACGAACAGTGCCTTTTGTAAGTGGTACGAAAGTGGGCCGTTCATGGAAGAAAACATGTCATCTTATTAACGCTCTGTGCAATGTGCGGTGCCATTTTGGTGATAAGGCACTAGAATATATCATCCTGGTTACTCTCAGGTGAACACCTGTTCACAGTTTTCAAAGCGTTGGATATAAAAGCTGTTCCTGTGAGTGAGCTCACTTTCTGAGTTTACGTGCCAATGCGACAGAGAACACGCAAAAAGAGATATAACTAACAGTGATTTATTATTATTATTGGGGGGGGGCAACGTCCTAAAACCACAATATGATTATGCGGGACGCCATAGTGTAGCGCTCTGGAAATTTTGACCATCTGGTGTCTTTTAAGGCCTACTAACATCGCACAGTAGGTGGGCATCTACCATTTCAATTGCACCGAAATGCGACGGCCACGGCCTTCATCGCACCTTTGACCTTTGGGTCAGCAGCCGAGCACCCTGACCACCAGACTACTTCAGTGGACTACCAGTAATTTCTTAGAGGGTGTGATTTGGTGACGAAATTTGCACTGCTCGAATACACGCTGCCTTCATACGCACGCGCGTGATGCAGCTTTGATGAACACGCTTATGTTGAGTTCATATTCGCGACCATAGAGCGCAAAGTAAAACGGGAACGCCGTGTTTTGGCGCTGTACGATCGGTAATGTAAGGCTCACTAACAGTTTCAAAATTATGGTGGTGTATGCTATTTATCACTAGGGCAGAACTGAATGCAGGGTGAAGCATCTTTTACGGGCTTACATTTTTGTAATTAGTAAGTGGCACCGTGAATTCCCCAATGCCGGGAATCGCATTTCTTCCCCGGTCGTCGGTTTGACACAAGCAGGACCTGCATGAAAAGGAAATGAGCTCTTAAAGGGACACTAAAGAGAAACAATGACTTGGTTCGGACTGACAAACTGCACTTTGAGCACTCTAATTTCATGTGTTTCATTATCAGAAGTTCGTTGTTAGCGAACAAAATAAGGCTGAGGGTTCATTTTATAATTTCGCGCCGAAACCTCCGCTTGTGACGTTGAACATCTAAAAATGTATTTTTTTTATATTTTAGTGACATTGGCCCTATTACAATTACTCAAAGTTCGTATGGTAGGTTTATGGCACCCATCGATGACAATTTTTAACCGATTGAGAGCTACGTGGGACCAAGTACACGCCGTCAAACTCTATGTCGTCCAGGTGTTTGGTGCGGGGAACTCCAGGTGGCGTCTCTATCCATTTTTTTTATTTTCGCGCGTTTTTTCGTGTACCAATTGTTGTGTCGCTAAAAGAGTGGTGTTTTCGAGATTGTGAAATTGTTCCTTACTGATAGGCGAAAAATTGTTTTACTCTTTAGTGATCCTTTAAAAATATCCACGCAGTATTGAAAGACAGCTCCTTATAAATGCAGCAACCAGAAAGGTTTACCACTTCAGCCGTACTAGCACTCTCTATGTAACTCAACCCAGGAGACATTACCCAGCCTAATGTTTCTGGTACTGTTGGATCTTGGGTATAGATGACAGAGTGACAACTGACCAGGTTTTACGAGTGCATAGACGGCGTCGTGGGTCAGAAGTGCTCAACAAGGACCAAGTTTCATTGTTTGTCACGTTTGTGACCACTTTCCAGGCACTGACACAACTCCCCGGATACCACTGTGAAGCACACTCGTTCACTTATTGAGCTGATTTGCCTTTTCGGATACATCTGCATCTCTTCAATGTCTTATAGCACCCTTTCGCCATGGACCTAATGAACAGTTAGTAGCTGAAATAAGGCTTCTTCATCACCAAGCAACCGAAAAACAGCACAGCATAGTGTATCAGTGGATACCAGGCCATTGCGGTATATATGGCAATGACCGCGCAGATGAGGCTGCTAGATCTGCACACGATGGTACCCAATACACAGCCATCCCGTTCTCAAGAACCGACGCAGCTACAAGACTTCGTTCGCTTGCACGTGACCTCACACTGGCACAGTGGAACTCGACAGACTTCACAAACGCGCGCCTGCATAACTTGGATCCCGATCTGCAGCTTCGTCTTCCCCCAAGGATATCTCGAGCTGAGGAGACTCTTCTATGCCGCCTGTGGCTTGGAGTGGCCTTCACGAACGCATACTCTTATCTCATCGGGATGGCCAGCTCTCCTACATGCACTTACTGCAGTTGCGAAGAAACCATCGCGCACCTTCTGTGTGAGTGCACCCATTTCAACGTGCAAAGACAAGAACTCACTGCAGCTCTGGATAGACTAGACAATCGGCCTTTGTCGGAACAAAGGATTCTGGGTCATTGGCCAAACCCATCCTCAGCCCAGAAGGCTTTGAAAGCTTTGCTGCGCTTTTTGCGGACAACTGGCCTCAGAGACAGACTTTAGTGTCTTATACTCTTTGATGTTGCCTTAACCTCTGTCGCAATTTTTTTTGTAATTTCTCCCTCTCTTCGCAACATTTCTTTTTAACATCTATCATTCCCCTCACCCCTTTCCCCAGCACAGGGTAGCCAGCCGGTCTAAGAACTGGCTAACCTCCCTGTCTTTCCGCTTAAACTTTCTTCCTCCTCCTCCTCCTCTGTATCTCCTACTATTCAGTTTTTATTAACACTTCCGTATGCCCCCTTACAACGCGGACCTGGTCACAGTAAGCGGCCCAATGTTATTCCTTCTGACTTTGTGCATATCTTTACATTTGATACCGCTCCGTATAGAATAATATAAATACGTAGCAATTAACATGATGCATCCTTAGTGAACGTCGGTTTTTTGTTTGACATCAGGAAAAAGGAAGAAGGAGGACACGAATTGCACCATTTAGCTGTTGTGGCAATAGTTACTCAACTATACTTCAAACTGCCATATTATGTCACTTAATATGTCAGTGCGGCAATCTTTGGACAGCCGTGAGTAACTATACCACATTGGTTGGACTGAAGTCATTATTCACCACACAAACTATATTAAGGACATTAAAAGTCTGTGCATTACCTGTCTAAATTTTAAACGTGCACATCTTAATAATACCTGTACTGTGCAATCAAGTGGGAGGAAATGAGCACCGATGAAATTCGCAGACATCTCACCTTACTGAAAAAAAGACATTACAATATCATTACAGTGTGTCATAGAGGTTAATGCATTCATTAAGAATGTTAGTAAAGATCAATGCAATCATATTACTAGTGAACACAAACTATAGACTACACAAACTAGTGGTCGTCTTTTGTCGTGCTGTTTTTGTATGTAGTGTCAATTGGGTTGTTGATTTATACATACATTAGGCCGCAAAAATAAACAAAGCAGTAACAACCACAGAACTTGCAGTGACATTAAACGTAAGCACTTTGACACGATTGCATTTGTGACACGGAATACTGTCACATGTGCAGCGCCTGTTAATGTTGAAAAGGTTCGATACCAGCGCAATAAAAGCAATCGCTACATGCCTGGTTGCCTCGGAGACGAAGATGCAAAGTACACCTGCAACTGCGGTTGCCAAGTAGTGGCTCACCATCTCTGCAGCCTGTTGCTTCCGTTGCGCGTGCAGAGGCTACGACTGCGCTACGTGTTTACCGATGTTGCTTACTGGCCTTTTCGGCTCTTCGTGGTGACGCTGTGCCACGCAAGAAAAGAAGTCGAAAGACGTGCCCTGTTATCCGCGCTCACAGGGCAAAGTTTTTTCGTGCTAAACTTGCCCTTTGAGCACGCTGTGAATTGTCAGCTAAGATGAACTCTGGCCAAGCAGCCAGTTTTTCTAGTTGCACAGGTTTGTCGAACGGAGTTCTCACTGCGTAAAATATCAGCACATCTATCTGTCAGTCTTTTAGTAAAGTGACCGATTGCCACTAGAGTTATTATTATGGATAAATCAGTAAAGATGCACGAGTATATATAATGATTACTAGAATAAAAAATGTTGTGCGAGTTCCTTCTGGCTTATAAAATGATTGCATAGATGAAATAAAAGTTACAACAGACAAAGTAAATGCTACAGTTTGTAAATGAAAAACAATTGTTTCGAATGAAAATTATCTCTATAAGTTGACACACTTGATGTGGAAAAGATAGCCTTTAACAAGCCGCCCAGTGTGCCACACATTCTTTCTCAATTCTTTCTTCGTGTTTATCAGTTGACTTTATGAAATATACTTGAGCAACTGGACCGAAATTCTGCTCTTTGAAAACCGTCAATTCTTTTTGCAGGTTGCCGAGTTACGTAATCATACGCTGTTGCTCATGAATGCAAATAATACCTTCGAACATTTCGTGCTTATACAGAAAATAGCTCTTGCAACTGTGGGTGCCAAATTCAAGAACCACAATGCATGCACGTTAGGATGCATTTAAAACGACTGAAACCAATAAATACGTAATACGCTCACCTGAAGATCACCTGACACTCTTTCCTTTCACCTATTCATCTCTGCTGGTTTGCGTTGTCTAAATTTTTTTAGCGCACGCCAACTAGCCAAAAAACAAGTTTTATTGAACTTCACCTCTTTTTGTTCGTTGTAAACAATCAGAGAATCGTCTTCAATATTCTTTTAAAATTCCGATAGTGTTCTTTATTTGGTTTTATACATTGTATTTGAAAATCAGCTTGGCGATTTCTGATTACTTTTTTTCCAAAGTTTGCTGGGTTCAGATGAAAAACACAATAGCTAACTATTTATACTGTTATGTATTCTTTACAACGAACGTGCATTCCATACTATTCGTAAAAAAACACGTCCGCAAGTAACCTAATTCACCAAAGTTTAGCGGTAATGTCAGCTGTCTAAAATTTGTTACCGTGTGCCTTTCACCTCCGTTTATCTTCAGAGCACAAAAGAGGTGATGTGCCCGAAATGAAGGAGGCCTTCCTTGTCGATGACCTCGAGTAGGCTTTTCTTACGTGTCTGGCACCTTTGGTGGCGAAATCTTATCTGCACTGCTGAGAAAGAGTCCGCTGTCCTTCTTCGAAGCTTTTTCGACACGTTATCGGCCACTCAGAGCAACGAAGATGCTTTAGCTGCCTTACGAAATTTCTTGCTACTTTTCTTGCTCTTGTCGTGACCTTTTTTACTGGCGCTGCTTGCTACATATATCGGAGTGATGTTTGCTTTCTATTAGATTTAGGTTATCTTGCTTCGATAATATATATATATATATATATATATATATATATATATATATATATATATATATAAGGGGTCGCCCTGACACAAACGCCGCGTTTTTGTCAAAGGCATTTTCCCAGTGTTCTGAAATTTCAATGCATCTTTTCTATTAATTTCCGCCAGGGAGAACACCTGATTTTTTTTTCAAGAGCGGATGCACAACTTCCGATTTTTTTACTGATCTTTCTGGAAATGTTCGAATAGGTGACTACGTGTGTAAATAACATGTCACATTTTTTGTTCATAGCACCGCCTGGTAAAACTGTTCTTCAGAAAAAAAAATAGGTTGACTCTCTCCAATAATAGGTAAAGTGCATATGAAAATATCAGACCCAACATGATTCTAATGAGTACGTCTATGGATAACTGCTTTTTGTTAAGCAAATCATAATTACTTTGGAATAGGCTTGTACTTTGCTATCCGCACCGACTTCAGTGGGCTATTTCTGTAAATGCAGCACCGAGCCACGTTTAGTTCTTAGACCCACGACGTTGTCAGCAGAAGCTCTAGAATGGGGGCTTGTGATCTTGTTTAAAAACACGGCTGTTCTTGGCGGAGGCTTTCTTGACTCGGGGCGGTCATGGACCGCAAATCGTAAAGGTATTCACCCAGTGCAAGGTTAGGCTTCTTTGGGTAAACTGGGTTGCTTTCTTTAGGCTGGTGGGGGTGTACAATAGGTGTCACGTCCACGTGGGTACCTTCTGGAGAATTGGAATTGTAATATCAATCAAAATGTAAACATCTTGACGTGGTATAGCCGTCGGCGTTCGATTATGATATGTACGAGTGCAATTTAAACCGTAATTTAGGGTGAATGCGGCAGTCAAAAGCCTTTTTTAATCGCAGCGCTCTGCACTTATTCACATTAGTAATCGAATATGCCATGCAGTGATTGTGCGAGGGTTAGGAATAAACTGTTATTATGAAATATGAACTGCTCAGACTTATCAACTGATCACACAATCAATGATTGCAAAAGTGACACGAAGTTGTGCTTCAATCCCAGCAAGGGTGATCTGCAGGAAACGTATGTAGTACTCTCTTCTATTTTCTCCACAAGTCAGATTTTTAGGGGCGAAGCTCCTTATAGCGGCACCCGTTCATCCCGCGTAGTGTGTAATCATTCTTACGCTTTGACCCTGCAACACACCTGCAAACATTTTGACCTCCAAGGTGGTGCCGGTGAGAGATGCCTTCTGTGCGTTGTTGAACAATAAAAAATTGTGCTCAATGTACATGCCAATAGATGATAATGGGGTTTGAGAGACAGGAGCATTCGGCTTTTAGTTAACGTGCACGCTGCGATCCCCATTAGCAGCCATTGCATGTACATTGAGCACTATCTGAAGGGAAAGGGTTGCTACGTTATACGCGCTGGGTGTAACCACCTTAGTTTTAGAAAGGTTTAGCGAGCGTTGAGCCGCAGTGCCATGAATACAATGAACTAGTATATACCATGAATGAACTCTAGGTAGTAAAGGTGGGAAGTAAGTACGAAGTGCAAGCCGTAAAAAAGTAAAAGCCGAATTCTCCTGTCTCTCGTTTCCCATGCAGCCATTGGCATGTAAATTGAGCTCTATCTGCCAGGAAAAGGTTGCTACGTTATACTCGCTGGGCGTAACCTCCTTGGTTTTAGAAAGGTTTAGCGAGTGTTGGGCCGCAGTGCCATGAATACAGTGAACTAGTATATACCATGAACTCGAGGTGGTTAAAGGTGGGAAGTAGACCCGAAGCGCAAACTGTTAGAGAGTGTGCGTGTGCCGCCTCTCGTTTAGTCCTTGGAATGCCCGCTGGATGGTGGTGTTTCTATATGGGGAATATATGATGAAAAGATGCGAGATGGTGGTACTTGGAGTGTTGACTAGATGGACGAACGGACACACAGACAGATGCATGAATGGACGCATGTACAGACGAAGGGGCGGATGCATGGACGAACGCAGGAACGTACGCACGCACGGACGGGCGGATGGACGCATGGACGGTCGCACAGACGGAACGAAGCAAGAACGAATGGACGGACGAATGCTTCGCCCCACTCTCCATCATTCACTCCGTGGATGTGCTGCCAATTTTTCTATAGTGCTTGAACTCTTCAAGGGCCTTAGCCGTACGTGCCGATTTCGACGCTCTGCTTAACATTTCAGGCAATAATGACAATGCACGGTGCTTGGGGCATGCGTCCACATCGTTGAACATACGAGAAGTGCCTCCTGAATTTAGATTCTGCTACCTGCTTTCCGAAATAAAGGGAACTCATTTCTACCTTCACTGAGGCCCTCCGCAAAACCAATCGACAGCTTTTTTTTATTATTACGGTTTCGCGTCATGGTTGAAACAGGGGGGGGGGGGCGAAAATTGGTCATGTATTTTTAAGCACCCCGTTCCAGAGGCGGCGGAAGGTGGTACCTATCTTTACTGGTACTCCTTTTAGCTTCTGTATCACCGATGCTCACAAGCTCCTTTCGCACTTTTTACTTTCTGAGCTTATTCTGTGGTGGTTCGAGGGCCCTCAGACCCAGAGAAAGTCAAGGACAAGAAAACATTTATAGTCACACGAACCGACAAGCAAATACAGACACGTAGACTTGCTACAGGGTACTTTACACAACTAAACTTCCAATAAGCATTGAACATCTTGTAGTGCAGTAGGCATGCGCAAACATTCTGGCGCACTGTATATTACAGATTCTATGGGTCCATAAACATAATTCACGGTACCTATTACCGCGTAGCTGACGCACAGTTCCAGCTGGAACGACGCGATGAGTCCTTCGAGAGGTCACTAGCAGTGTGGCAGCTTGGGCTAGTTGGTATGACATTACAATAGTAATAGCGCGAGAACAGAACGACGGCAGAGAGACAAAAAGGACACGAACTCGTGTCCTTTTGTCTCTGTGTCATCGCTGTGTTCTTGCGCTATAACTATCGTCATGTCACTAGCAGACCAGGAACTTGTCTTTCAGGAAAGCGTGTGATGATGAAGCACTGGCGTAGTACCAAGGTTTCGCCCTCACCAGGCGGTTGTGCTGGACCCGAGCTAACTCAGCAGCACGTCGATGGCTTCAGTAGTTGATTGCGCTCCAAACTCCTCTTCCCCACACAGTGAAAGCGCAGGACCGGAACACTCGCTCGCCTCAGGGAACCGACAAACTCTTCTCGGATAGTCTGGTAGAACCAGCTCTGGTCAGGCCGCGACATCACCTCACAGCGAGGTGCCACATTATCACAAAATAAAAAAGTCACAGCTTTGCCACAAATACGAAGCAATGAACCAGATAACAACAAATGGGAAAGTCACGCGCAGAATGGTGAGCAGATCGAAGCGTTCCCCGTGTTTCTCACGAACAAATGACGCACGAAACGTACTCACAGGTACAGAACGCGAATAAGCGTATCAGCTGTTACTTCGCTGTGCCTTAAAAGCGCGCTCTTTTCGCTAACAGGAGCTGTGCAGCGATTGCAGTAACCTTTGTGCGCCCAGTAACTACAACAGAATCGTTCCAGTGCAAGCCAATTACTGGCCAAGACATATGATCCTCCCCACCGGGAGATAAGGGCACGCGAAAGATCGTCCACTTCCCTTCTCTCCAAGGGTGAAAGTACGCGTGAGAAAAACACGATAATCCCCCCCCCCCCCTGAGATGCCATTCACCAGCGGTAAGTGGTAGATATAAATAGCTTGCCGTTGAAACGATGGAAGAGGTGCTTTTTCGTGGCTCAGTGGTAAACGCCTCGCACCCACAATACAGAGGTTCCACGTTCGCTTCCGTGCGCCGGAGTTTTTTTTTTCTGACGTATTTTTCTTTCTTGCGTTTTCATAGTTAGAGTACTTATACACATTCGGTGAGCGATGGTGATGCCGACGCCGGCGGCAAAATCCAGCCGATAGTGTGCATGCAGTTGCTATCGCAATAAAAACTAGGGACAGCTTCGCACTAGTGGTGCAAAGCCTGGAGGAATTGCCGAGTGGGGCATTGTTTTTTTCTTGCCTTTAGTTTTCTGTTTTTTCCTCCTCTGTTTATATTGATTTTTACCTTTCTCTTTCTCAGTTTCTCACTTAATTTGTTTTTTTTTTCTTTTTTATATGCAGTTTTTTTTCTGCGTTACGCCAAGTTACAACGGCATATGACAATCTGGGCCTCTAAAATGCTCCGCACTCTAAATGTTGCTACCATTGTGTGTTTATTGTCTTGAAAACCTTTACTTTTCTCACACGTCAGTCACCCGCTCGGCTGCACGTCCTCCACAGATAACTATCCCTAGAGAAATGTCAACACGCTTTTTTTTTCATTTGCCATTGATTTAGTGAGCGGATAAGATACATATTTCCACTTTATTTAACCAATGAATGTCCGCTTAGTATTTCTGGGTTTTATAACTTAGCGCTTCGTGCAACCTGCTTTTCTAAAACTTGAACGCTTTTTATATATTTTGACTAAATACATTCCTTTTTAAAATCAAAATATCTAAACAAATACGGCAGTTCCGCACGCTGCGAGTATTTAGTACATCGCAGTTGTCACACTCGGAGAGCAATATGGCGCCAAATTACTCCTAATTTCGCAGCGTGAGAATGTCCTATACAATATTGGATGCTCGCTTTGAAAGGTACACACTTGTTTTTTAATCGTATAACACAAACTGCTTTAATGGCCCATTAACAAATTGAATAGATTTGCATTTCCTATAAAATATGTTGCTTGCTCAAATAAAAGCTTCACTTTAATAGAAGAAATATGCTTCAGACTCCGTGCAGACATTTATGTGCATGGTGAGGATTCCCAAGTGGTCGAAACTTCTAGAGCTGTCCGGAACGCGTCAGCCCCACTCTACTTCTTATGCCTCAAGCAGCGCTTTACTTGTTTAAAGAAATCTTGACCTGATTCTTCTTTTTTGAGTTCGTTGGTTGGTACAAGAGGCATCGAGTGAAATTGATATGTTAGAAAATGTGGAGACTCTGAGGTTGCGGCAAAAAGCCAAGATGTTTTCGTCACTTCACTGGATGTCCCGTTATTTTTGGTCACATGAAGAGTTGTTATGTGATGTTACGAGAATTTAGTAAAATTACAAGCTGTTACGTCGTTTTGTGCGGGAACTTACCGCTTAGCTGTTACATATTTTTTTCTTGGAACATGTCACGCGACGTACATTTGCGATATGTTGCTTGAATTTAGACAGGTGACTAGTCGTCTTGTGACTTCTAGTGGAAACATGTCACCCCCCTATCTGTTCCGCTACGTAACCTAATGTCAGTCACATGAATAGTTATTACGTGGTGCTACGTGTATTTTAGTTGTTGTACCATTGTTACTTGATTTTGGATATGGTTTCTATGCATGCTACAAGCAGTTGTTTGTTTTTCGGTGGGAACATTTCGCGTCACTGGCTGTATACTTGAGGTTGCGACTATAGTCACATGGCTAGCTATTTGGTATTGGCAGTTTAGTCATCATAATGACACTGGCATGCTTTAAATATTGTTGAGACAGTGTGATGCGGCCAAGAGACGTGAATTTAGGAAGAACGTGATTTATTTATTTCTTAGTGGTAAGAGCAAGGACAAACACTATGGCTGCACGATGCAGGATCAGTGTCGTTTACATTGCAGCACCTTCAGCGTAGCATTTCTAGGAATGTGTCACATGGCATACTATCTGCCTTTGGCATTTTCTCATATTCCAACCTGATACTCTGGTTTGCCAACTTGATGTGGCAACCCGCACGATAAGCTTCTCTGAAAAAATATATATATATAGTAATGAGAATCACGAGCACCTAGTGACATTTTTTGTTTCTCTTCAAAGTACCTTTGGTAGAGAACTTATGGTTTTCTGAGTATTCAGTATTGTAAACATTTCAGTACACATCTGATGGCCGTGGTTGAAGTCAAAAAGTATAGTGAATACCTTATAGGAGCATAGGTTTACTTCTAAAAAATGTAAACTAATAATCAACCTAATAGCTTGTTAGAAAAGCAGGGTTTTTCTTAGGATGAGCAGGGATCGTAGCAGCACCCGGTAGCGAAGCTCTCATTGCCGTGCTTCTTTCTGTGACCCCTGTGAGATCCACTTGGACAGTGCAACGAACCCACAAAACTATGCCAAGCAGACGAACGCACCCGGACAGACGAATGTCGAGGTACGAGCGGGACTACCAAACATTGAAGCCATTGATTAGGGTGGAGTAGTATATCCCGACGAAACGTGTCAAAGAGGAGAATACAGCTATAGCAGAATACGAAGGTGAAGTGGTCAGCATGCTCGTCGAGATAAGTAGCAGAATATAATAAGTGAAACGAGCCCATGGAGGCCGGCCATGCGGAAGCTACCAGCGGTGAAAGCACAGCAGCAACGACTTTTAGGCACGAGGTTCCCGCAATATTTAGGGCACCCCGGTTGCCGCAGCTGCAGATTCCAACATTCAAAGGTGACATCTCACAGTGGATGAACTTCTGGGAGCAATTCGATAAGATAATTCACCTGAACAGCAACCTGACAAAATCCACAAAGTTCTACCTCATAAAGAGCTTCGTATGCAAGGACGCAGCAACAGGAATCGTGAATTTGCCCACGACTAAAACTTGCTACACCGATGCCGTGGGTATGTTGAAGAAAAGATTCACCGATAAGAAGACAGTTATTCAGGACCATCTGAGAGCACAGAGAAATCTCCTAAGGGTGACATCGGCTAACGACATCCGTGGGTTACGAAGACTGTACCATGTCACATAGCCGAATATTCGTTGCATTGGAGCCCTGAACGACCCGACACTGACATAGTAAGCTATACTTATCAACATCTTGCAAGATTGAGGCTGTACCACGGGACATCAGTCTTTCTTTCACTCTCAGCAAGCGCCACAATACGCGTTTTTTAGCGATATTGTTTCCTGAAGTGACTCAACATGCACCAACCTATCAGCTGAGGACAGCGCTGTCTATTTCCAGATATTTTGTGCTGACATGGGTAACAATGACAAAAGCAAGTGCATTCGCGGTATTCCAGATGATTGCAACCGGAGGACTTTTAATGAAGAAGACATAGCTCGGAAACTAAACATTAGGGTGGTCCTCAAGGCACGTCTAGCGCTGGACATCTTCGGAAGCACGTGTTCTTCTCACGAAGGAAACCACAATGTCGTCGAAGTACGGTTACGAAACCGATCCAACAGGTTTGAGTTTCGCTTAGAAGCTGTAGTAGTCCCAACTATTCTTCAAGATATAACTGTGCTGCCAGCTCAGATTGAACTTATTACAACGAACTTATTTGAACGAAAACATTGCAAGCGGCTAGTAAATGACTACTCAGCTAAGGACACACTAGACTCTGGGATCGGCTTGCTTATTGGTTCTGATTATCTGTGGCAAGTGATTACCGGTGATGTCATCCGATGCCTAGACGTCCATGAATCGGTTCAAATTGACACAGTTCAGTTGGACTGTACAAGGACCAGTCTGAGAACAGAAGTCTTTAGCCTGTGCACTCATGTTATCAGCGTCTTGTGGGTAGATACAGCAGACGAGGGGTCTGCAATGCAGATGTCACAGTCTTTCTCGAAGCATCACTTCATAGCCACAACTGACTCCAGCGAAAGTTCTCTTCGAGCAAAAGTTCGACAGTGGAAGTAGACAATCAAGCAGCCTGCCAGCGACATTCCATAGTCCTACCATGGACAGACAACCGCAGACGGTGCGACAACCTCACTGAACAGCGAGTGACACACGTGCCAATTTCGTCAAGGACAAGGTATTCCTCTCTGAAGATGGTAAACCATGATTTGAACACAGCAAGCGGAGAAGTTAGAACACTTGTCCGAACTTCGAAGGAGAGTTTTTCTATCGACGACTTGCCTTGAGGAACCAACACACTTGAATGAAGACAAACTGCGTTCAACACAAGCACAATTGTGGGCGACTCCGGAATGAACTTTAGGAAACTGTCGACAAGATTTTCCAGGATATTGGATTTCCCTCCAAGATGATCTGCACGTTAACTCGTCGGGAAGTCACTGCCTTTTCATCCGGAACCTAGCTCATAAGGCTCCTCAACTTAGCCTCAGAATACTCGGTCTGATTCTATCGTGAAGCTAGGCTTCCGTCAGCGCCCTCAGCTTTGGGAGGGCTGGAAAATGAAAGTATCGTGACCTCTGTATATGGATACCCTCAAAGTTCAAGACAAAGTATGACGGTATACGTTGTCGTAGTAGTGCAACATGGCAGGAAGAGCCTATGTGTTGGGCCTCTGTCTCGAGTAACCCAGATACATCCTGGCCGTGGCGCACTAGTGTTTGTTATTTGGGTGGGGCAGATTCTTAAACATAAAAGCCATAGGCGGACGTGTAAGTTCTCGCAGGCCTATGGTATGCACGAACGCTGGGTTCCAGCTCGAGCTTCTCCCTCTAGAATCTGAACTTTAGACTCATTTGTGTGACCTTTTCCTGATTTCAATCGAACCCTTCTGCGCTGAGACGCAATGTAGAACAACCTATAAAACAGCGTACTATCAGCGTCAAATGAAACCCGAACAGCGGCAGGCCTTCGCGATAGTATAGTCCGTATCGTCCAACTATCACTCCGGACAGGCACTCATATATGCGAAGAGCTGCCGAACAAAGTCCGCGTGCCTATGAACGGTGATAACTGGGCGGCGTGCACTCCACTGTCGCGATGGCTTACCACTCGCCGGGTTTTATTTGAAGTTGATAGTACATTTGATGCGACTTCAAAGTCATCCAGCATCGCTGTTCCAATCGTTGCACACTTCGTCTGCATGATTTGCCATTTTTTGCAAGAATGATGATTACGCTCACGATAACACTTTGCTCTGAAAGCATGCTTTTCTAAGCATGACATCCCTCTAAGCATGACATCCATCTAAGCATGACAGTTGAGGGTGGAAGTTAAGGACTTCCATCCTCAACTCACGCTTTTAGCGTCATGGTGCATAACACTATAAAAGGGGACGTCTGTTTCCTCGCGACAAATTATCACGCGATCTGGACAATTAACAAAAAGTATTAGTGAACTTGAAGTTTCAAAAAAGAAGGAGGAAATAGAGGAAAGACAGGCAGAAAATTCCATTAGGGGAGCGTCGGTTTGCTATTTTACACCGGGTGAAGAGAACTCAGGGATGAAAAGAGAGAGACAAAAAGAGGAGAGTATAAAAAAGGGACAAGTGAACTTAAACTATACTGCTGCGTTCGATAGTAGTGGACGCAGGACCCAAAGAGTATCACAATCCACCTTGAATCGTCGGTTCATGACGCCTACTGAAGGTTTGCAAGCAGCGGACGAAGAACTTCCAGTACCTTTTGTACGGCCTCAGTGTGTTGTAATTTCAGCTTGCCGAAGAACGCTTGAAGTGTGTCAAGCAGTGATAAAAGAACAATTAGGATAGGCTTGTCTTCTGGAAATGCCGAGGTGCGCTGTGAATTAGCATGTCTCTGCAACTTCAGCAATGGAAGCCAAACTGCGTCAGTTGTGTTCATGGTGGTCTTGTTGGCATCGACCATCACTGATTCTTGTGGCTGTGGTTTTGATATTGTAGTCCAAGTGGAATCCGCAGAAATTATGCTTTTCACTGCGTTCTACTTCATACCAGCCATGTACAAACCGGATAGAGAAGGAGATGATGCAGCAGGACTTCGAATGGGCACTGCGGATGCAGACGCATTGCATTTTTCTGACGAACTTCGACATCGATGGCGTCGCTTTCTGACGGTTGCGGTGGCTTCAATATGCGTGTATGGTCTTTCGCCATTTGCCTCAATACCGCTATGTTTTTTTTCTAATTTGCTCGCAATCTTTTGAGCAAGCTTCATGGGGTCCATTGAAATTAGAACACTTGAGATCAGTGGCTTTAAAAGTTGCTGCGAGATGGATTTCAGCGTAGCGAGAACATACTAACCTGCCCTCACATACGTTTCTCACGTGACCGAGCTTCATGCAGTTAAGACATTGCAGCGGCTTATCACAAACGGTCTTACAGTGTGTCGGAAGAAGCCCACCTTTACCTGCGATGGTAGAGAGTTGCTTATAAAATCTATGTTTACGCATCGTCAGGTACCCAAACGAGAAACCTTGACAGCGACACTAGTTCCATTAGCTGGTTTGACCAAGCCACTCAAGTTAGTTTAACGAATGGCAGCGTCAACGTCGCAGACCACACCAGCAACCAAATTGGAGACTATCGATGTAGGAGCGTATGTTGATGCCACCCACCTCTGTGACGTTGCGTAGAATCTTCAGTGCGGCTGCATGCGAGATGTCAATCGCCATGTCATTTTACGTGGTTTCACTCTGATGTCGATGATTTTCTTCTGGCACCAGTTCCTCAAGCCGCACCAAAGTAGATTGCCTGTTTAGGTACTGGTTGTTGCCGTTGGGTTCAGTAGGAACGAGAGAGATGGTGTCGGCCTCTGGCCTTCTCGGCACTCGTTCATTCGGTGTATTCGAGAATGAAGAGTCGTTGGCGATACGTCTCTTCGTCTTTCAGCTTGCTACAGCTTCAAAGTCGTCGTCAGATGGTCCTACGCCTGTCAGCAGTAGACATCAGTGCCTTCGCTGTCGCAGTCCGGTCCCGTCCACTTGCTCCACGTGGCCATCGCAGACGCTGGAGGACCCGGTAGATATCCGAACTAATCTTTGTACATCACTGATGAACGCAGCAGCAGAGTTCACGCAGTGCCCATCTCAGTGCAAAAATGGCAAGAGACACTCGGACGGCGTACAACTAGGCACAAACTTGTAGGTTAGGATCCATGATAAGGCTAGTATGCTCGACAAGATAAGGTCGTTGAAAAAAATTAGGACATGGGCGCAACGTTACATGCACAGCAATTTTCTGTGTACATTTTTTATCTCGACCTTACTCAATGGTTTTGTACACCCGTGCATTCTACAAAAAGAAACCTGAAATTATTCTTAACCAAGCCTCATTCTTACCAGCGAAATGCCCACATGTCCTTACTGAAGGAAAGTTCAATTCGCAGTCCTTTAGGCCAAAGCCACCACAACAAATCCTTAAAAATGATGTTTGTCACTTCACAGCAAGTAACAACACACTGCAACTATCCTCCAGGGAGCTATTGAGAAAAAGTTCTTTGTTGTAACAATTTCATTACAGAAAAAATGTGAGCCGATCTTTATGTTGGAAGGATTATTGCAAAGCACTCCAGGCAACAGTAGCAAACATATACAACAGAGAAGTATTGTAAATTTGGTATTTGGCCAACATGTTCCGAGTCGCAAGCTGGGAAATTTATTTTGCGATGGCGAAACCCACTCGTCCATTACCAGAGGGCTCTAGCGGCGCCTCGAGCACGGTGTAGACTCGTCTGAGGAATACAAGACCTAAGTGCCAACTGGCGTTCGCCACCTCTTCCGCTTCAACGAAGCCGCTGTAACACGTAGTTTCAGATGTTGTCTCCACCTGGAAAAATATGAGAGTGATATTACCAAGTGCAACATGTTCGCTGGCATCGTATAGCTGCAATAATGTTTGAACAACCTAAGCCTCTCCCTTTTCCTCCCTCTACCATGAGAACATTTAAGGGAAAAGCTGGTACTTGATCGACTTGTTTTACTACTGCTTTCATTTCCAAAGCCGCACCAGTTGTGGCTTGATGGTTTGTGGCGCATGTTAAGAGTGTTGCACAAGTAGCGTAAAACAACAACCTAGGACTCTGCATTTTATTCACTGCCCCTTTTAGCTCATTTGTGAACCATGTTCACTTCTTGCAAATTGTATTGGGGTGTAGAATAAATTGTACATTCGAATGTTTCAGAATGATCAAACGTCTGCTCATGTCCTTTCATTGATGAAATATTTTCTGAGAAACGCGTATCCACGTCTGTCATAAAGATGCCCTGCAACACTTTTAGGCATGGTCAGAAAAAGCTGCTGATGGGAGTTGACGCTTTGGAGAACGCGCTAGCCAAATATTATAGCGCTAAACGCAGCCTGGAATTTGCAGTACAATATCAAATTCTGATCTCTCAACCAATTATGTTGCATACGCGAAGTTCGTGCGTCGTAGGCCTAAGCATGACGTCATAAGCTCGTTTGAGCATGGCGTGCTCGGGAGTTACTGCGGCCGCCGCGGGAGGCCGCAACGTGCCCATATGCGAGTGGCAATCGCACTGAAAAGCCACGCGTTCGACGAAAATAAAAGAAACAAGAACTGTCTTACGCGTGACGCACCTTCTCATCCTGTGTCATGCGCATTCGTCTCGACGAGAGGAGAGAGAAAGAATCTCAGTGCGCCAAAAATATTTGTAGCTCCGTTCGTATTAGACGGGTTCTAAAAGTTTTGGTGGCTGTCGATCCATGAGGCAGTAAAGTTCTTTGATAAAGTCGCTCCATGGCTACTTCAAAAATTTGTAGCCGAGCCCTTTAAGCCATATTCTAATATGTAAGGTGTGAAACTGAAATAACTTCTGCACGGAAACATATTCTCTGCCATCTTTGATTCTGGTTGTATCCTCTTGGCACCACCCAGTCGCGCTTCGGGTTTCGCAGCTGCATTTTTTTACTGTAAATCCGTAATCAGATTACAACAAGGGCCGAATCGGGTACTGTAGTTGTTAACCACCGCGGTTGCCCGTGAACACTGTCACATGAAAAAAAAAAGGTCACGCCATCGCCGACTAAAGGGAACCACGTATGCGTGAGAAGCAGCGCTGGTGATGATATTTGGGGTTTAAAGTCCCAAAAGCATCATATGATTATGAGAGACGCTGTAGTGGAGGGCTCCAAAAATTTTGACCACCTGGGGTTCTTTAACGTGCACCCAAATCTGAGCACACGGACCTAAAACATTTCCGCCTATATCGGAAATGCAGCCGTCGCAGCCGGCATTCGATCTCTTGGCCTGCGGGTCAGCAGCCGAGTACCTTAGCCACTACACCACCGCAGCGGGGCGGCACTGATGTTTACTTGTGTATCCATTTGTATGTGTGCTTGTGTGTTTCATTTGGGTGTATAAGCTGTGTACCGCTTGTGTTACCCCCCCCCCCCCCACTTTTCCCATTTGTGTGTACAATCATGTGTGTGCCGCGCAGCCACCACCAGGTGCCGGTAGGAGAGTGCAACAAAGCCAGCGCGCCCAGCTTTATATAGGAGCACACAGCTATAGCAGAGATAAACGAGAGAGGGAAGAAGCGGGAAAGTGCTCTGCCACCTCCTCCACCGTACTTCCTCACGCTCACGCTAGAAGAAGGGAGAGAGACGGCACATGCGCACTTGGGGGAGAGGATGATCGCCGAAAAACAGACACAGCCCCGAGGAAAAGCTGCTTCACCTATAAAATAAACAGCACCCGAGTTCAGAACAGAATGAAAACCCAGCGTACTGCGTGGCAGCCCAGTATTGCACCATTAGCCCATGCCACTTTTTTTTGTTGTTCTTTGGACATCAAGCACAAGGTAACAACATAATCACGATACAATACAAAACAAATATGACAGAACAAACGTTGCCACGGCCGTCAAGGAATGCTAAAAAAACACCACGCCTCGAAATTCCCTGATATTAAAGCGTATGTGAATGGAGGAACACAATCATTTGCTCTTACTACCTCGACAAGCCTTCCTTTGCTTTCTTTACTTTGTTGTCTTACTTGCCTCCTGTCAGGTTTACATTAAAATCTTGTCATTACAGAGCACTATGCAGTGTGCAATGCAGTATCACGGAAACTCTTTTTTAATGGCCCTCTGTACAACATCTCAAAAGTACACCCCTTGCCAACAGTGTTGAAAACGTGGTCGATTGTTGCCGGTTGGTTACATATTCATTTCTGATCGAGCAAGGTTCTCTAACGCCATAGGGATTTAACTGTCTAAGCTTAGCTACGCGGGTGCTTAACTTTCCGCCTCAAACTTACCCTATGCAGGCTTCATGTCATATTGTGTGAATACGAGTACTTAAGAGTTTCGAACAGCGACGCAACAACTAAGCGCCACGCAATGCGAATTGTGTAACGAGTGCGTCATGGGATGCTCCGACCCCTTACAAAATCCTGAGGCATAATTCTTCATCATCGTCAGAGAGAGAGAGAGAGAAATAGAGAGGAAAGGCAGGGAGGTTAACCAAGCTTGGCTCGGTTGGCTACCCTACAGCATGAACAGCGTGCACATAACGCCTTACAAGTGTGTAGCTGTTACCACGCTTTTCCGAAGAATGAACCATAATATGATAAGGAATGCTTCCCCACAACACATAATTTATGATGGTTTATGGCGTACTGAAACAATGCAAGCATGCTTCAAGTATTTGCCTGAAAAGCGTTCAAAAACGACTCTAGAAATATCACTTTTGCACTCCACTCCCTGGCTGTGCTGCACGTTTTGCGCAGTTCTGGTGACTTTTTGCGATCATCTGCTAAAAAAATCCACCACGCAGATTTGATTTTTAATGCAAAGCGCTCTCCGTTATCATTGTTAGCCCTACACTTGAGTTTTAATGTTGTTCTGAGCGATACATTTTGCTGTTTAGGCGCCATATAAACCCCGAAATTTCCTTTCAGTTATGACGTTCTTATTCTTCAAAATTAGCGACTATCTTAGGTCATCGACACCTTCCTTCAAAATTTTTTTGTGCTGCATTAGTGTAATGCGGTTTAATCGGTGTATACGCTAGAAAACACCGTTCTATCGTCATTGTGGCAACCTGCGCTGCGTTGGAATATTGAGGCACTTAGCCGGAAAAGATTCGTAATGTGATTTCTGAAAGAACTCTACTTTTTTTGCGCATGGGATGTTTCAGAGAGAAGACAGAATAAAGCGCACTCAAAAATGCAATACCAACCAGCCCAAGTAACTACTCTTGTCATATAGGCAATTTATTGACACTTTACCTTTAGCCCGATAAATTTTCTTGGTTATGTCAAACATATTTATTCAATAATTGATTCTATTCTCAGTAGAATGTCTAAGCTAACTTTGTTTACACGGTGATATATATGTATATTCGGTAGGAACACTACGAACATATGCTCTTGGCAGTCACGTGCGCGTAATTCGGCTGTGCGTTTAGCAAATCAGGCCAATTGGTTACACCAATAGTAAGTCTACATGACCATTAAAAACGCCATTAAACAAAACAGCCTGAATCGACTGGCTGTAAAGATGCAATGTGATTTGAAATTACATTGCTTATACATTCGAGTTTAAAGTACCTGTTTTATCTGCTAATATGGTAACAGGTACGGCTTCGCCTGCTGCCGAATGCTGCTGACTTGAACGTTTGTGAACGTCCGAGAACTTAAATATTGTGAGCTTCAAACTGATATTTCCACTCCTGCTCGGTCACCTGCTTGAATTTAAGTTTAGAAGGTACTTTTAACGGTTTTTCAGAGTAGAGGAATATAAGTATACCTTCACCACGTAGTCTTCTGGCCTCAGGACGATCTCTTGTCCGCCAAATATGAACGTAAAGTCAGAAGTCCTGGCGTTGCAGCGGAGCTCGTACTGCAGTTGGTACTTGTCAGTAAAGAACGAGAAAATTTTGAGTTCACTTTGTATGTACCGTTGCAAACTATAAAGAATGATTAAACAAGTTTTCAAAGTGATTGTGACGATTGTATCATGTTGCGTAGTAAGGGTATAATTACAAGTACAAGTAATATAGATACACAGGGAGGTCCGAGGGTTAACGCACTGTACAAGGGACTTAGCGTAAGTTAAATACCTTTACCAATTTTCGCGTATCAAATGAAACTACACCTATTCTATATGGATTACCTAAATGCTTGTTTTAAAAACATTTTAAAACGATGCCGCTAGCACCAGATGCCACACCAAGTAGCAACATTGTTTTATTATATCTTCGTGTGCATCTGAAGGCAGTCGATAATATCTATATTAAATTCCCTGAAATGCTTCTTCAGAACTATTTTAAAAGATTGGTTTTAAATCTTGGCTTTGCCAGTTTGGCTAATGAAGTCGTATCAAGAATGCCGCGGTACCGCAAAACATGTCATAGGAATCAACATCTTAGCATCAAGTATGTTACGACGATAGCACCATCATCATCATCAGCATCATCATCATCATCAGCCTGACTACGTCCACTGCAGGACAAAGGCCTCTGCCGTGTTCCACCAGTCAACTCGTTCCGGTACTTGCTGCTGACAATTTATACCCGCAAGATTCTTAATCTCATCTGCCCACCTAAGCTTCCGTCTCCCTCTAACCTGCTTGCCTTGTCTGAGAATCCAGTTAGTTACCCTTAATGACGAGCGATTATCCTGTCTACGTGCTACATGCCCGGTCCGTGTCCATTTCTTCTTGATTTCAACTATGATATCCTTAACCCCCCCCCCCCCCTTGTTCCCTAATCCACTCGGCTCTCTTCTTGTCTCTTAAGGTTGCACCTACCATTTATCTTTGCATTGCTCACTGCGTCGTCCTAAATTTAAGCTGAACCCTCTTTGTAAGCCTCTAAGTTTCTGCTCCATAGCTAAGTAGCAGCATGATGCAGCTGTTATATACCTTCCTTTTGAGGGATATTGGCAATCTACCTGTCATAATTTGAGAGTGCTTGCCGAATTTGCTCTACCCCATTCTTATTCTTCTAGTTACTTCTGGTACGACAATATATGAGTATTTAATCCTAAATACTCAGCGCAGCCGTCATACAAGTTAAAATACACCATAAAAGTTAAAACATTTTTGGGTAAAATTCTTCAATCAATTCCATCTTTTTCTTGAATAAACGAATACGTTTTGTCAACGTAAAATATTATCGTGCTAGATAGAGAGCACATGGGGAACCACATGTGTCAGCTCGTATTCTATGCGCCTGCGGTAACAGCAAACTTGCCATGATATCACATTTACATACTGACGTTAATTAATTGTTGCAAGTATCGCAAGTCTAGGTTTTTCGAAGTTTCTTTGCCTAAAATGAAGCTCAGTGGTGCTCAAAAATAACACTGTTTTGTAATTTTACGTTATTCTTGTCTGAATAAATTCTCTTCGCTTTTTCACCTTTTTGATCACTTAGATCACTCTGATGCACAGCTACTTACCTTTCCATCTTCGATCTTCCTAGCCCCAAGCAGTGTGTTGATTTTGTTTATTTCACTGGCGGGTCCTCCAATGAAGGGCTCTGTTGGAGCCGGCCGAGCCCACGATGCTCCAAGCCCTTCTCTCTGACCAGCCACTTTATATCTGCATTTATATTGATAGTTGGTTAGAAAAAAGTGCAATTTTAATTTAGTCATTTCGACTTTTTTTGTTATTTCTCGTAGTTATCTTAAGCCTTGTTCGGTTATTTTAATTCGGGTTTAAGGGTAGGTAGTCCTGTTGTAGCCTGTATTGAACACTACTGTGTGTGCGATGCATGACAAGTTAACCACCTAAATTGTTCCGCATTTGGAATATGTGTGTATTTGACTTCGAAATTAATGCATGGTTTTACACACACACACAAACTGAGAGTGATCAGCATGATTGTGACAACTGATGTCAATGCAGCTGAAATTTTTTTAACGCTCGTTCTATCCGGCCACTTTCCTTGCAGGAAAATTAAAGATACTTATTCTACGAGTACTCACCCATTTAGATGAACCTGAAAGGCACTGTCGAGAGCATCCACGAAGGTCATTGAACCTTGGTAGTGCTGCTCATTTGCACCTCCGAAGAGGGCTTCCCCTGGAGCGGTCACGTCGGTGCTAAAGTAAAGTCCCACCCTTGGACTGCCGATTACACCCGATTTAGCCATTTCGTAAAGCGTAGAGTTTGCGCCGAGACGCAGCCCGAAGACGCCGTCGAACGGCTTGTCCACGAAGCTGGGCACACCGTGGAAGCCTATTCCATTCACAAACTGAAGATTTCCGAGGGACACGCCGCCGAGTTCGTGAACATCCCGAAATACGTAGCCGGTTACGTTGCCCCTGCAGAAAAACAAAAGTGCGGTTGAGTTGAGACGGGGGAGAATGTGTTCTCACGAATGACGAAGAAAAAAAGAAAGAATACTTTATTTTGAGCAAGCTTGAGCTACTTGAACGAAAAACAAATGCAGTTTAGCGGTTTCGCAGCAAGCATGCCTGTTGTGGTGAGCGACCGTCTACTGAAAAAAGTGACGCCCGTTCACTGGCCGCCACTCAATTTTTTTAAGTGTGGCATGAGACCAGTTAATGTTAACGCCTACTTTAGTATGTGATGGGACATGGCAAGTTTAGTCTTTTGCTTTCTCAGCACATCATTTCGTACTCCTACGCAAACGAAAATGTTTTGTTCTTCTGTGTGCAAACTTTCTAGAAATACTTCACACTCAGTCGTATATCCTACTCTGCGCTCCGAATATTTTACGTAGTATTGGTGATGACAGCCCTCGATTTATACGTTATTTAACCTTTCACAACAGTCTCCGTAATCGTCTACGCAGCTTCTTGAGAAAACGGCATAACAGAAAACTTCACAGTGTCCCTGCAAACTTGCACCTTCGGGCCACACATTGTCTTTTGCCCATATTCATTAATTCAGTACCAGTTGTCAACTTGAGCAGTTCTCAACAGGAGCAAACAGTGCTGAGAAACGCACGCATAGTTTAAGTGCATGAAGCATATCAGCTTGTAAAATCACACATTATTCCTTCGTACGAGCTACTCTGAACAAATCCTATAGAAATTGTCTTTGACAGTTATTTATGAATATTCAAAACAATCGAAGGAATAAGTAGCATTTTGCAGGGGTGTTCCTACGGTATCCACAGCTTACGGGCCTATTTCGAGACGCCCAACTTTTGTATCTTTTTTTTTTAAATTGTGGAAATTTTCTAAGTCACATACATATAGTTCAATTGCGACAGATATCCCACGACACTTGGAGACAATAATCCACAGACTCCTTGTGGAAGTAGCACACACAAACAGCTTCCTGCATAAAATACATCGATCTAACTCCCCGGAATGTCCTTGCGGTCATTCAGAAGCAAATATTCGCCATATGTTTTGGAGTGCGTCAAACACGCGAATGAAAGGGAAAAAAAACTAAGAATAAAACTGGAGTCTGGATTGATGGCCTTTCACATGAAAGAAATTACTCGGACCACGGCCTGACATGTATCTTCAGAAAAAGTTGAATCTCTTCCTAACTGACTTCTCTGTGGAGACCAGACTGGATAAGCACCTGTGACGTACAGCCACGGGTTGCCTGGGATATATGAAATGATGTGTTCGTGAATATACTGACAGTAGAAAAGAAAGATGTGCGTGTGAACATATTATGACTGTGTGAACTCCTGCAAGCAAAGTGCACATTCGCATATTATTTCAACTGGTTTCAGTGCGCTCTTTTCTTTTTTGTTCATTATTGAGTACCGTTCAGTATTATTCTTTAACGTTTTCCGCTGCAAAATTTACTTATATGGAGTAGCCGAGGCACTATGGACCTCAACGTCTGCACAGTAAAACAGATAGAAAAGAAGAGATCAGAACACATTTCGCAAGCTCCACCTTTTCTTTGATTGTCTGCACTTTTGCCTTTGGTGGAGAAGAGCACATGTCTGTAGTCCTGCATTCACGTGCAATTTATTATTATTGCTTCAAAGTTTGCGAAAACGTAAATATTCTTGCAAGTAACGTAAACCTAGTCATCTCTGTGACCTTATGTGACATAGCCGATTTGATAATAACAGCATGTATTTATATCGCGATTATTTTCGTTGTGACACCTCCTAAATCCCCTTTATTTGCAGGTTAGCCTGGTTGTTCATTTTATTCCCCACCCCGAAAATAAAAAAAGTAACACGATGTCCCTCATTGCTGTTTATTTTGTGCATTTCATATCAGAGCTTCATTGGTCATTTTATAAAAAAACTTGTGTCCTGCTTCCGTATTTACGTGCTAAAAATTTTTTACCCTCCTTTGGTAGTAATAAGAGCACCTTTCTCAAACATGAACAATGCTCTTTCTAATGAAAACAAAAATCACGTCAGGCCTCATTTAGAAATACGTTGGTACACTAACCTTCCAAAGGGTGTGGCACCGTCTTCCCAGTCACTGCTTTGCGTCGTCGACTGACTCCAGTCATACATCTTGTGTTCAACTAAAGGAGTGCAATAGATTAAGTTGGATAAGACTTGCGAATATTTCAAGACGTATCTAAGGTATCGGGTAAGCTTTCGCACCTTGGAGTAGCATGATTTCACATTTACAGGCACTTGTAACACTTACAATCTGTGATGATAAGCTTCAGCTTCCTTCATTGTTCTCTACGTTGTCACCCTCATTTAGCCTCGATCCATCTTGCCTAACCTGTAGGGCAATATAGGATATCTTGTTTTTTTTTTCTTTGCACCTGCCACCTTTCCCTCTACCGTTTCTTCTTTCAGTCTCATATGCGATACTGACGCGAAATAGCTACTCAAGTTTGTCCATTTCGTTTATGATGTTCTAGAATTGTAATCACTGTTGGGGCACGCTTCACACTAAAAACAATAACCAAGATTTTTGTCAGGGATATTTTTTTATTTCTACCCCAGCTGTTCGCGCAATGCTTTGTGACCCTATTTTAGGTACAATTTTTAGGAGTAATTTGTTCAAAATATTTACTACTATTCACGCGTCTCCGAGCCGTCTTACGGATTTAAGATAGCAGAAGAGACAATGGCACTGGCTGATCTAGCAACAGTGATGTTTTGCACAAATAATTAGGCATATACGCTCTCTAAAACTGTGAAACACCGAAGGAAATATTAAAGGGAGATGTTCACAAATGCTACTTTTTCGTAAAAACATGTTATATGAAAACATTTCGTTTTGTTTATTGCATATGTATCTTTCATGACAAAGATATGCTCACTTACGCACAAAAGTACATCTTATTTAGAAAAAATGCAGTCAAACGTGAATTATGTCATGCTTCATTGAGTGTAATAAAATGTAGCAATATGGGAGGAAACACTAGATAAAACTATCCTTGAGCAGTTCACCACCCTCTTAAGAAACTATAGGTTTCAGCAAAGATTATAGGGGGGGGGGTCGCGTTCCTCTTCACCGCAGCGGCCTTTCTCAAAGCCAAAGTGTATATTGTGCTTTCTTATCTCGTTTTATTTCTTCACTCTACATGACCGTGTGCTCAGCGGTCTTTCTGCATATTGTGTTATCGTGCATCAACGCGAATTTCTCGTAGACGGTGTTTTCATGTCATGTGATCAAGTTGCTGCTTCTCTTTGTAAATCTGCGATAACGATTTTAAAGTTTTCAGTTTATCATCTACTAAGATAGACGTATTTGAAGAGAAGCATTTTTTTCACTTGCTATACACATCGCATTGAATTGGCCACGTGCAGGCTGAGTCATGTTCTTAAACATAGATTGGAAGCAGTTTAAAAGATTTAGCGTCGTCTCCCCAATTTAGAAATAATAATAATAATAATAATAATAATAAATATAATACGTGATATGTGCCTTAAGTACCAAAACCACCGTTATAATGTGAAAGAGGCCGTAGTGCAGGGTTCCGGAATTTTTGACCATATTGTGTTATTTTTAACGTGCACTGAAATCGCGCAGTGTATGGGCCTCTACAATTTCACCTACATCTAAATGCGACTGCGGTTCCCTGTATCGATCCCGCCATCTTCGGGTCAGCAGCACGAGAAATCTAACCCCTGCTCCACCGCCGTGGATGTCTCGGTGCAATGTAAAATTCCTGTACCCAAATGACGTTGTGCGTTGTACAGGAAACATTCGCTAACTCAATCTGAAAAAAAAAAATTGCAGTTGCGAAGTTTACTTGTTTATTGTTGTGAGCCAGATTGAGCAATATTCGGTACAATGCGGCTCCGATATACATACAGCAGGGCTCCGCTTGCGTGCAGTAGTAGGCAGGAACCCACGTTGTACCAGCCGGATCAAGCATGACCAAGAATTTCTGCGGTGGCGTACCTAGCATGAGCTTTGTGATGTATGTGAGCTGCAATGTAGGCCAAAAAAGCGGCACCTGAAACTAGCATTTAGTTTTTATATCTATAACGTACTACATATCTACTTCCAACCTTTAACCACCTTGGGTTTGTGGTACATACTAGTTTATTGTATTCATGGCACTGCGGCTCAACGCTCGCTAAACCTTTCTAAAACTAAGGAGGTTACACCCAGCGAGTATAACGTAGCAACCCTTTATTGTCAGATAGTGCTCAATGTACGCGCCAATGGCTGCTAATGGGGAATGAGAGACAGGAGCATTGGCTTTCAGTTAACGCGCAGGAGCATTCGACTTTTTGTTAACGCGCATGCCACGAACTTTTTATTGTTCAACAAAGCACAGGAGAAATCTCCCACCGGCACCATCTTGCAGGTCAAATTGTAACACTTGTTACACACTACGACTACGACTACGACTACGAGGGACGAACGGGTGCTGCTTTAAGGAGCTTCGCTCCTAAAAAAAGAAACCAATGACAACCTCGTCACATTTCTTAAGAAAACGAAGTGCTTTGAAAATTATCGCCGATCAGAAGGATTGTTAGGGTACGCTTACATTGTTGTAGTTGTCCAATGGTACCGGCACCATTTGGGTGCTTGACCAGCAGGGCCATCACTAGGAAGAAAAGAAGAAAAAGAATGTATGGTGCTCGTGAAAAATTTTTGTATTCAACAGTTCTTTGAAGTCGCTCATAAAAATATCAACAAAAGGAATGTACACAAGCATATAGGTTACTGCATTTTTTTTATAAAGAAGATACTCTCCGAAGGGAAATGAAGGAATAGGGTCATATATTTGTAACAGCGACTCAAAAACGAAGATGACCGTTTGTTCGAAGTTTATGAGATCAATAATACCTTAGGTGAGTTAAGCAGCCACATAGCGCATCCATTAGCAGGTTCAATAATGCAATATCAAATTTAGCGGTCGCAGTATTTGACCATTTTGCCAATTGGTCGCTGACAACTAAAGATAATAAACTGCCGGTATGAATTTTAATTGCACCTTATAGCAGCATATGACATACAAACAACTTTCATAAAAGGAGACCCCTTCATTATTGAGTGTTTAGCCCCTTTATGACTTTTTTCTGGTGGTGGGTCAAAAGCTTTCAGAATACTGAGCAACCTTCATTGTATTTCGCCTTTCCAAATCTTACAGAATCAAGAATAATGTTTATAAAAGTTTGACTCGACTGAAAAAAAGAGAGTGATAGAGATTTACGTTTAAATGTTTTAATGTAATGCTGGAGATGCTTGCCTGGGGGGTTCCTCAGATTACATGATACTACTACAGGTTCTGGGTGATGATTATGGTATGTACACTGATAACCACATACCGCCTGTAACCCAAGCAGTCATTCTACTGATATAAGCAATATACACATGTATAGCATATCCATCATCGAGAGAAGAAAAACATTGTACCACACCTTGAGCCATGGGCCAGACAAGGTCCTGCCCATCCCAATAAAACAAAGAGGCTTAGCCTGAGCATCGGCATCCTTGTCAACGATGTTTCGATGGAAGCAGAAGCAGCGTTTGTGCGCTTTTGCTCACGGACGAGCCCTCATATATACGCGAAGAGGCTGAGTTCAAAGACGGTGCTTGGTTGTCGTCAATGGCATACAATCACCTCTCGGCGGCTGCTTTTACGCATGCACACTGAATGGCTGATGCATCCTGGCAGACACCACCCAGACGATAGCTCGTGTTTTTGCCAGCGTAAGCCCATTGTACTATTTTTGTGCAACTCTAAGCGGCAAGGTCGCGTGCGATAAAAGAATGTTTTGACTTATGTGCTCGAAGATGTGCCATTGCCGCGCATGTGAACTCCGCGTTTTTTTTGAAGCACTAGACTAAGTTTTATTTCATGGTTTTTTAGTTTATATTTTTGCAACATATTTTTACTCGGTAGTGTAACATCTTTGCCAATACGTAGGTTTAGCAGTGCAAGTATAAGCGCGGAAAAGTGTGGAAAAGCGAAAGGTAATTTAGAAGACGGGGCATAGTATGGGACTTTTGTTGGTTCGTTACGCCATCAAGCAATGCCACCTTACTACATCAGCTGTACCAAGAACCTTGGACTTGACGAAACGTAAAACAAAATTGATATATCTTCATACCAAGATGCAGTGGCCAGTACATGGGGAGTAAGGCTACACTCATTCATTGTTCAGATTTGACCCCTCCTAAAATTGATATGCACTGTTAAGTGCCTGCGCGTGACGTATGGAGACTTCTCCGAAGTCATCTTCTATACTCGCCGACAACTTTTCTTGGCACTCAAATGAAAGCTACAGAGATAAATTACGTGTATCCTGCCGCCCGTGTACGTAGTTCCAAAGTAGCGCCCATATATTCAACGTAAAATATAAATGTTCTTCCTTTCTTTTCTACGTAGACCTATTCGACACAGGACGCAGTTCATGGCAGTGAGATATTCGTATTTCGACGGTTGTAGGAATAATGGTCTTGTTTGGCTGGCTGCATACAGTGCTCCACTTTCACGTGTTCTTGGCCCGTTACCGGGCTCCACCAGTGTTTGGACAAGCTCACTATTCCTTCTAGGAGACTTCCGGGACACGCCGACACTATCCGGGCCCCTATCTGACCCGAGGCTGGCCCTCAAGGCTCCTTCAAAAGTACGAAGCGGCGCGACGCCGCGCTAACCCTAACGCGCCGCGCCTGCTCCTCCGCGATGCAGCGTCCCGCCCAGCATTCGACACCAACGACAACTGACACCCTTTCGGTAAGCCCAGCCTCCTCCAGTCGTACCGTTAATACAGGCGTGCCTCCGCTGTCAACATCTGGCAATGTCACCAGCCTCACGCCGACAAAATACAGCAACAGGCAGCATTCCTCAAGAGCGCGCACAGTGCCCCGCCGCGGTGGTCTAGTGGCTAAGGTACTCAGCTGCTGACCCGCAGGTCGCGGGTTCGAATCCCGGCTGCGGCGGCTGCATTTCCGATTGAGGCGGAAATGGTGTTGCCCCGTGTGCTCAGATTTGGGTGCACGTTAAAGAACCCCAGGTCGTTGAAATTTCTGGAGCCCTCCACTACAGCGTCTCTCATAATCATATGGTGGCTTCGGGACGTTAAACCCCACATGTCAATCAATCAAGAGTGCGCACGGTCCAGCAACGTGCAACGCTGGTGGCGTCTCTGCTACTTCCAGCTTGATAGCCAAGCAAATGCCGGAGCCCGAGAGCCGTAATGCAGCGTTGGCGTTGCAATCAACCACGCCTGCTGCTCTCCCCACGGTATCTGCGTCTCGAATACCCACTGGAAATTCCGAGTCTGTCACCAAGCGCGTTTCGACGAGCATCGTTTTTTCCATCGCCGAAGTTTTGCCTTCCATCTCTTCAGCTGACGACTCATCGATGGAAATGGACTTCACGGCGTCGCAGGTCATCGCAGGTGGTGGTGGTGGTAAAAAACAATTATTTCGAAAATGTATACTAGTGAGTGCCGATGTGGCCCATCGGCGTCATGGCGTCATCGCAGGCCATCCCCTAAAGGCAGCTGGAACACCGTTAGTGCCAACCTAAAACCTGGCTCGACCACCCGCCCCTACTCCGAGCTCATCCCCGTCGGAATCCAACTTCCACCTGGAACACTCACGCCGAAACTGCCTCTCTATGACCTATTTTCTACCATCATAGCCGCCGTAAATCTCTTTCCCAAGACCAGTGCGGAGGTTACCCTTCCGGCCAAACCTTCTCAGAGCCTGTGTTTCTGAAAACGCACTCGCCCCTCATTGCCCACCTCCTCCTGTCCATTACAAGTCAGGAACTTAATGGTAAGCTGATCACCATTAAGCCCTATGCCCCCAGTCTTCCAATATCATGTCTCGGCGTCATACACAACGTTGGTGGTCACTTCACACCATCTCTAGTTTTGCATGACCTCGAATCCTTTACTTCAGACATATTCGCTGCACGTATGATGAGCTCCACTGAATCCGTCCTCATAACATTTGCTGGAACCGTCATCCCTAGCTTTGTGTATTTTAAACGCGTCTCTTTCCGATGCCGTCCACATAAACCTAAGCCCCCTACTAGCACTCGTGCCTTGCTATAGGGCACCGTGCTCATCGATGACCCCAACACAGCGTTTCGGCCAAGTGTCACCGCTGTGCGTCTCCTTTACCTGCAGATCCCTATGCTCACGTTTGTGCCCATTCTAGTGCAGCCATTGCCAAGTCGACACCCACTCATTTCTCAACTCCACCTGCCCCTACCTTCTAGCTAAGCAACGTGATTGCGCCAAAGCAGCTTTTCTCTGTTGCACAGCAATGCGCCGAGCCACCCAGCATTCACCGCCCTCCTCTTCAGCGCATGAGCTCCTTTCACCTCCCGCAACATCCCCCCGGGCTCATACGCCACTCAGGTTAAGGGCACACCTCCCATGTGCACTTCATCGAACACACCTTCACTATCCTTGAGTAACGAGAGCCGCTCTTTCGATCTGCGACTGGCTATGTTGGAGCGCAACCAGCGTGAGTAACAGCGCGTCTCAGATGAGCTACAACAGAAAATACTCGCACTGATGCAGAAACTCACAACTACCATATTTTTTTACCTCTCAACTTACGGTGATAAATAAGCAACTCGCGACACTCACCGCCCCGACCTTCAGCTTCCATGTAAAAAATTGGCCACGGTGTCTCTGATAATCATATGGTGGTTTTGGGACGTTAAACCTCACATACCAACCTAACCAAATGGGCCGACATGGTCGAAACCACCACCACTGCGCATCATACTCGTTTGATCTAGCTGGAAAATTCAATTGTCCGGATTCTTACGACCCTCGAAACCAAATCCAAGCAACTGGAATCTTTCACCTATATGCTTAACTCCTTGCAAGAGTCACTTCCCCCGGCAAAAAAGAAGGAACGTGCACTCGCAGGCGCTTCCTCTACATTAAAGACTTCAAAGAGATGGCGTGTGAAAAAGACCTCGAGATTTTGCAGTGGAACTGCCGCAACTTTTGTCATAAAAGGACCCCTCGCCACTAATATCTTCTCACCCGCCCCACATTACCCCATTTTCTCCTTATACGGGAGACTCGAATGGCCCTTGCCGTCCCGGGCTACAGTGCATATCACGCTACGACGGGAACGCCACTTGCGTCCATTTATGTACGCAATGACGTTCTCGTTGAACCACTAGACGTACCCTCCCTCCTCCTGAAATATTTATTTGGTGTGGTCTATTACCAACCATCTACCCATAGTTCTCTCGCTATGATGTCCTTTTACAACCCCCCTGTCATGTCCTCTTTGTTTAGTGCTCTTGGCAAATTCCTGCACTCCCTTCCATCGACCACCCATATCCTCCTTGGGGTGACTTTAATGCTCCTCATAGGCTTTGGGGTTATACCCAAACACTCAAACCAGGTTGCCTTCTACACTGCCTCGCCCAGGAACGTCATCTCACCCTTCTTAATACCCCTGACACCCGTAGTCGAGTGGGCACTGTTTCACAGCGCTCCACTATACCCGATCTCACTTTCTCTCGGAGGAGTTCCCTTCCTTTTCACTGGCAGGTGTCCACTAAAAACCCTTTCAGTGATCACTTTCTCATACACATCACCAGCCCTCTTTCCCACAACAGGCGGAAACAACGAGTCACTCACACTGACTGGGAAGCATTCCGTAATGACCTTTTTTCTGACTCCTTTAAAACTTAACGACGACTGGACGTCGCGGATCTCCGCAGTAATGACATCCTGTAGTCGCCGCTCTCGTTTTCAACTCCCCTTTCCTGACCCTGATCCTCACTTCCTCCTTTTATGGCAACGTCGTCAACGTTTGAAACGCTCCCTCCACTCCCAGCCACACAACGTCCAACTTTGCTCCCACATTGATGCTCGGCGAGCTGAAATTATCGCTTAGGGCACTTCCCTCGAGCACTCTCGTTGGAACACGCTGTGTGACGGCCTTGACTCCGCACTGCACTCGCGCTGTATATGGTCTCTGTTTAAGTCTCTCTTAGGTACCAAGCCTGCCGTTGCTCCCACCCTAGCTAAAGCGCTCACTCAAGAAACTCCCTCTGATGTTTTTGACAACTTGAAATCTCTTTATCTCCCACCTCCCCCCCTCAAACTTTCCAACCCTGATTACTGTGGCGAAGCTAAGCCAGATCTGGACCGCCCATTCACGCTCAGACAGCTGGAATCTGCCTTAGCCACTCAATCTACCCGCTCAGCTCCCGGTGAGGATAATATAACGTATACTACACTACGCAATCTCCCCGACAACGCGAAGGAATTTCTCTTACACACATTCAACGAAGCATGGAACAGCGGCTGTCTTCCAAGCTCTTAGACATCCTCTCTAATTCGCATGACTCAAAAGCCGGGCAAGCCTCAATCTCTCTTTAACCTTCGCCCTATCTCTTTGACGTCATGTGTTGGCAAGACTCTTAAGCGAATGGCCTTGACTCGACTGTCTGGTTTTATTGAGGCGAAAGAGTTTTTACCTCCTCTCGTTGGCTTCCGACGCCACGTATATGCGCAGGAGATGTTCCTTGTTCTTCAGGACACTTTTCTTTCACCTTCTCGTAGTCAGATCTATGCTCTCGTAACCATCGATGTACGGAAGGCATTCGATGGCGTGAGCCATGACCACATACTCGCTCAGCTCTCCTCCCTGTCATGTGGCTCCCGCATGTATTCTTACATCCGATTCTTTCTTTCTAATCGAGTTACTCGCTTTAGAGTCGATACTCATTTGTCTAACCCACACTCCCTCACCCGCGGCACTCCTCAAGGTGCCGTACTATCTCCTACTACATTTAATATGGCTATGGCCCCCCATGCATCCCAAATGTCCCAAATACCTGGCCTCCACCATATTTTTTATGCAGACTACATCACGCTCTGGTGTATGTCTGGATGTCCCGGTCACGTGCAGGATACTTTGCAACGTGATCTGGACATTATCGCCTCTTTTCTCGCTACGGCTTGCCTGTCTCCTGCAACAAAGAAATGTGAACTACGTTCGCTAAACCGGTCTGCGTACCAGTCCTCCCACAACACCCTCATCTCCCTACGTCTTTTTAGCTCTCTTATCCCCAGTGTTCAGCAATGCAAAGTTCTTGGCTTTCCTTTGCACGTGACAAAGAACGCGCAGGCCCTACATTACGCTCTGAGGACTTGCCACTCGGGGACTCACCTCCTGAGACGTGTTGTCACTGGGCAGTCGGGGCTCAACGAGGCTCATGCGTGCCGGGTTGCACATGCAATCGTCCTTAACAAGTTCTTGTACTTTGTACCCTACGTTCGATTCACCCAATTGCAACTCAACACACTCGAAAGAGCTCTATTAGTCCTCTACAAGGCAGCTCTAAACGTCCCAGTCACTACCTCTATCACTAAGCTCTTTGCCACAGGCCTCTTCTATACATTACGTTCTGTTATTTCCCTGCCACACAACTCTCAGATTGCCCGTCTTTCTCGCACTCGTCAAGGCCAATGGCAATTGGCCTAAGCCGGTATTCCTCACATTCTCATTTCCGTTCCCACCTTGCCTTCTGCCGCTAGCACCGCTGCTTCTAACCTTCGCATCGTTCCCCTCCCATTCAATATGTCCCCCGTTCTTCACGCCGGCCGGCGTCATGCGGCAGCACATCATTCTCCTCCTCTCTCTACACAGGGAGTTGCCTACATGGATGCCTCATACATAGCTCCTCGGGGCTCGTGTGATTACGTCATCTACCATCCACACCTTTCGGCACCTGACACCCCACACCAGCGCGCCATACTTGCACCCACCAAATGTAATTTCACTCGAGCTCCTTCCCATGGTCCACGTCATGCAGACACTTTCCTTCTTCCCTTCTTTCCCCGAGTGCACGATTACTCAGACTCTCGCACCGCCATCTGTCACATACAGAACGGCAAGTTGCCCCCTGCTCTTTAACAGGAGGTCGAGCGAGCGGCCTCTGCTCTTCAACCCTCCACTGCCTTCTTCCGCTGGGTTCCTGGGCATTCAAGTATTAACGGCAATGAGGTAGCTCATCAGCTTGCCCGCGATATATTGCACCGGGTACCATTCATTCCCTGGCCAAAACCTTCAGAAGAGAGCGAGAGCTCCGCGAATAACGATGGGCAGATCTCCTTGCGTCACAGTATCAAGGAGGTATATCTCCAGCTCCGGCTCGACAAGTGTCATTATTCTCCCCCTCATCCATCACTCACTGTGCTCGAGGCTCGAACTCTACATCACATCCGAATGAATTGCCTGATAACCCCCCTCTCGCCTTTCCCTTTAAGACACTATCATCAGCCTGACTACGTCCACTGCAGGACAAAGGCCTCTCCTATGTTCCGCCAGTTAACCCGATCCTGTGCTTGCTGCTGCCAATTTATACCCGCGACATTCCTAATCTCATCTGCCCATCCAACCTTCTGTCTCGCCCAAGCCCACTTGCCTTCTCTGGGAATCCAGAGAAGGCAAGCGCTAGGTCTAACCCCTGCTTTCCTAATTCTCCCTCCCCATATGCCGACCTTTCACACTGCCTGTTTTACTGCCCAACTGCTCAGCAATCCAGTTATTACCCTCCCCACCCCCTTTTTATCACCTCCTGGCTCGACTGGAGTAGTGACGAAGGGGAAGAACAACGTCGACTGGTCCCACAGGTGGTCGAAATGCTCGGCCTGTAAATTGTGGCTGAGTAAAAGTTCATTACTACTACTTCGTATTCCTTTTAGTTTACCTGTTGTGACATCGCGTTTTAGATGCGGAGCATCTAATACTCGAGGCTTGTAGTGCGGCGCCGTCCGCAAGCTTCCTCCTCCTTCTTCCACCATCTGTGCATCCCTTCCTCCTCTACACACCGCGTGCGCTTCTCCTCTTCACGAACATTCGCTAGCTGTATATTGTAGCGCGCATGCGCCGTCAAGCTTCGAGAACATCGGCAGCTGACGCGCGCGCATGCGCCGTCACGCTTCGAGAACATCGGCAGCTGACGCGCGCGCATGCGCCGTTGCGCTTCTCCCCCTTCTCGAACATTCGACAGCTGACAGTGCATGCGCCGTCGCGCTGTATATATACTCAAGGTCGGCGCTCGCTCGCTCAGTTGCCGCTCTTCGGTTGGTTTGTACGGCACGTCGACGTCCAAGGTCGCGGTGAAATGAATTCCAACGAATCCACAAACACAATGATCGACGTCCCTTCGACCAGCGCCGCCCTTTCGCATACGTGTGTACGTGTTCACTCATTTAACACCCTCTCCTACAACCACGTTAACCAATTTAGCCATCGACCCAAGTAAGTCGCAATTTAACACCCCATTTCACAAGCACGTTAACCAATTTAGCCATCGACCCAAGTAAGTCACACTTTAACACCCCGTTAACCAATCATATGCTCCGCATCCTCCTCAGTGTTCCCCCGAGGGAAGCTGCGGGCAATTTTTTTGAACACAAGAGAAAGTCCTGCCTTTTTATGTATACTTCAAACACTAAGCGGCGTCTGCGTCTACATGAAACGCTGATGATTCACTCCTGTCATTTTCCACAACGTTACGAGACACGCGCAAAACCGACTACCTGTCGTTCTGCTACATGTGCCGAAGCTCCGCCTCCGTAGCTTTTCATCGCCGAGTATAGCCAGTTTGCATGGGACCAAAAAAAATGGCAGCATATCCACGGAGTCAATGATAGAGACTGGGGCGAAGCATTCGTTCCTCTATGCGTCCGTCTGTGTGACCGTCCATGCGTCTGTTCGTGCGCCCGTCCCTGCGTTCGTTTATGCATCCGCCCCAGCTGCGTCCGTTCATGCGTCCATCCATGCATCTGTCTGTGTGTTCGTTCGTCCATCTATTCAACACTCCAAGTCCCACCATCTCGCATCTTTTTATCATATATTCCCCATATAGAAGCACCGCCATTCAGTGGACATTCCAAGGACTAAACGAGAGGTGGCACACGCACACTTTCTTACGGCTTGCGCTTCGGGTCTACTTCCCACCTTCAACCACCTTGAGTTCATGGTATATACATGTATTCATGGCACTGTGGTCCAATGCTCGCTAAACCTTTCTAAAACCAAAAAGGTTACGCCCAGCTAGTATAACGTAGCAACCTTTTCCCTTCAGATAGTGCTCAATGTACATGCATGTGGCTGCTAATGTGAAATGAGAGACAGGAGGATTCAGCTTTTAATTTCATACGGCTTGCGCTTCGTATCTGCTTCCCCCTTTTAACCACCTCGAATTTATTCATGGTATATACTAGTTCATTTTATTCATGGCCCTGCGGCTAAACGCTCGCTAAACCTTTCTAAAACTAAGGAGGTTATACCCAGCGAGTATAATGTAGTAACCCTTCTTGTCCGATAGTTCTTAATGTAATTGCCAATGGCTGCTAATGGGGATCGCAGCGTGCGCGTTGACTAAAAGCCGAATGCTCCTGCCTCTTATTCCCCATTAGCAGCCATTGGCATGTACATTGAGCACCATTTTTTATTGTTAAACAACGCACAGAAGTAATCTCTCACCGGCACCACCTTGGAGGTCAAATGTTATACCCATTTCGGGTATGTGCCACTGGTGGTTACGTACTACGAGAAATGCACAAGCCACGCCATAAGGAGCGAGGGACGCCCAAGCCACGCCATAAGGAGCGTCTTAGCGTCTCACGTTGTCGTTAGCGTCTCACGGCGTCTCTGGGCTGGCGGACGCTCGTCATGGCAAGCCAGCCCCCGAAGAAAGCGCTAGCCTTCGACGTAGTCGTCCCCGAGGGGACTAGTCCCGAAGACGTCGTTGATGCGACGTCTTCAATAGTAGGAATCGAAGACGTGTACTGCGTTCAGCACCTTGGAGGCCGGAACTACCAAGTTACCGCCAACAGTGAGGCCGCACTGGCCAAAATCGTAGACGCGTCGCACCTCATCATCCGAGGAGAGCGCGTCGCCATCGTACCCCTGGGACCCCAAGTGACCCAAGTGACCGTCCTGTTCCTGCCGTGCCGCGTACCCAGCGAAGTCCTCGCACAAGCACTCTCTCCCTACGGGAAGGTGCTGCACATCACCAGAGGACTCATGGGATCGCGCCCAACCGTGACCACTGGGACGCGATACGTCCGCATGGAAATGAAGGCTTCGTCACCGGTGCCCAACTACCTCAAGGTCACGGGCCATCGAGTAACCTGTGACTATAAAGGCATCCAGCGAGTGTGTCGTCGATGTGGAGACAGTGGTCACTTCCGCATGAACTGCACAGCTCCGTTTTGTGGAAGGTGCCGCGTTTATGGCCACGACGGGAAAGGCTGCTCGCTACCGTGTCGCCGTTGTGGGGACCCTCATGCCACCGTGGCCTGCACCATCAGGCCATCGTATTCCGAGGCGGCATCCAAGGATTTCCCCCCACTTCAACTAGGAACGCCATCTAAGAACAAGTGCGACGATTCGTCAACGCGAGCCGTGGTAACCGACCACGACCAAGGTGTGCCAATCGCGATGCTGCACGAGACGCCCACTGCGTTTCCAACAATTCCGGGCCTGGTAATCTCTCCAGGTACTGAAAACTTAAGTTCCCCGCGTCCCGTGGCCATTTCTGAGGAATCGCAGGCCAAGCCCTCGTCAGACGAAGCGCCTCGTGAGGACGGCGTCTCGGATGGGAATATTGCATCTGAGGCTCCTCGCGTTGCTGCTCTGTCGACAACAAGTTCAGGTGTCATCAAGGAGTCTACATCTCAAGACGACGACGCCTGCATCTACGAGGACTCCAACAGCACCACGAGTGAGGCGCCCCTACAAATTGACGAAGACACCAGCTCCAGTGACATAAGCAGGACAGTGGAGACGTCTTTGTACCATCCTCGCTCAAAAACCCGGACACCAAACGCCACCGGATAACTACTCGTGACTTAGAAGCCCCCACCAGAGATAGAAGTCCCCTGCGGACTTCGACGCGATCCCGGAAGCCCCGAGCCTCCGGTGGATCGCCTGGCCGGAAAAAATGACTCAGCCACTTGCGGGGCATTGGCTCCATACCTGATAAAAGTACCCCTGCATTTGCGTGATCCTATAGTACGTTTTCATTTTCCCCATGGCTCTTACTCTAAAAGTTATTACTTTTAACGTTCAAGGTTTCCGAAATCCACAAAAACAGGCTGAGGTATTGGCTTTTGCACGTTCAGTGCACTGTGATTTGCTGTTCGTGCAAGAAACAAATTTTTTCAAGCTTTCTGATTTACTCGCTTTCAAGCGCGCGTTCAATATTGATTGTTTCTTTTCGTACGCCAGCACGCATTCGACTGGCGTCGGAGTCGTTATTTTTAACCGAGGTCTTTTACGTGACCATCATGTTTCCTTCGATGCCTTCGGACGCGTGCTGGCGTTCGACTGCACCTTTTTCTCGTTAAGAATAAGATTTATTGCCGTGTATGCCCCAGCGGCACGCGAGAACTCAAACGCGTTCTTCTAATCTCTTGATGCGTTTCTTTTAAATTCCCGACATGTGGTACTTTTATGGGATTTCAATTGTGTCTTTGACTCACACGCAGACGTTCGAGGTCCGGGTCGCAGCCGGTCAAACTGCAATGCCAGAGAACTCGAACGTCTAGTGCAGCGATTGGCATTGAGTGACATTCATCAAAGTGTGCATGGCAGTAATTATGCCTATACTTGGCGTCGAGCAGCGTCGAGCAGCCGAATTGATCGCGTGTATGCATCCCCCGGTCTCATTACCTACGTTCACGACACCAGGGTAATGTCATTGCCACCGACACCAGTATACATTAGCGACCATCGGCCGGTTATGTTCTCTCTCCGCCTGCCAGCGGGGACGCCAACGGTTCACAGACCATGGCGTCTCGATTGCCGCGTCCTCCAGGACTCTCAGGCTACGGAGAAATTATCCCGAGCGTTACGCGCATCGCTCATTGGGACGGATGTAGCTGATTGGGATCGCCTCAAAGAACAGTGGCGGCATCATTGCAGTGCATCGGGCAGAGGACTTTGCACCCGCATGTCAAAAGATGCGTCATTGTTAATCCAGAAGATACGCATTGCCAATCGAGATCCCAGTCCTTCCACTGTAATGCGGGCATGGCAAGAGGAGCTCGTTGAACGGTACCAGCATATTATGCGCGCTTCTTCACTCTCGGCGGCAGCTTGGCGCTGTAGACGTGCGCCCTGTGCGCACCCTGAGGTGCTAAGGTATGCACGCAGAGCTCTGCTTTGTCCACCAGGCTCGTCTGCCAACTCGCGGAACTCTATCACCCCTGCTGCCGCGGGTACGCGCGACTTTCAGGAATTCACTCAACACTTTGAGTCAATGGCTAAATCTGGTGCCAATGTCTGTTACCCAGGATCCGTTTCTTCGCATGCACTGCTAACAGATTTACCTCATGATTCCAACATGTCAAATGACGTCCTCCTATCACCGCCATCCAATGACGAAATCAAAGGCGCATTAGACGCAATGAAAAAGGGATCGGCCCCAGGGCCTGACGGACTTCCTGCAGAGTTTTATGTACAGTTCTGGCCTATCATTGGTCCAATTATGTCACGCGTCATTCTCAAGTGTTTCCAAGATATTACACTCCAACTTTTTTCCACAAAGGCCGTATAACACTAGTTCCCAAGAAAGACCCAATGTCCACGCGACCAGAAGATTGGCGCCCTATTACCCTGCTCAATGTAGATTACAAGCTCTTGGCTAACGTTTTGGTGCGCCGAATCAGTCCATTTCTTGCAACATTAATCGCTCCCCACCAGGTCTGTTCTGTTCCGGGCCGAGAAATACACACCCATACGTGGTTAACGCGGGACATCATTCAATACACTATAAGCCGATGTGCGCAAGGACTGTTGGTTTCATTAGATCAAGAGAAAGCTTTTGATTTCATAGAACATGGCTACATACTAAATGTTTTACATGCATACGGATTCCCGGATAAGTTCATTGATCTTATCAGCGCGATGTACACTAATTTAGAAAGTACCCTTTACTTAGATTTCCGTGAGAGTCACGCATTTAGAGTCACGCGTAGGGTCCGTCAAGGGTGTCCCCTCTCCCCAGTGTTATTTATCCTTGCATTAGAGCCCTTCTTAAGGGTCGTTGAACATCACCCGCAGATTCGTGGCTTACCTCTACCCGGTAACACTCAAGTAAAGGTCGCTGCATATGCAGATGATATCACTCTATATGTACATAATGAACAGTCGCTGCAGCATGCTCTTCATACATTCCATGATTTTGGTATTATCTCCGGTGCAAAGTTAAACTTTTCTAAAAGCCAGTATTTTTTCATTGGCAACCCCAGCGGTCGTATCAACATCACGTCGCCTTTACAGTGGTCTCCTGAGATTTCAATACTCGGAGTTACTTTCACTGTATTTGGTATACAGGATAGCATCTGGTCATCCGTTGTACAAACTCTTCTAAATGATATCAAAGCAGCCAGGCACTTCGAATTCCCCCTCTTGGAACGCCGATACTTAACTCAAACGGTGTACCTAGGAAAATTTTGGTACCTTTGCCATTCTGTTAAACCACCGCTCCACGTCTGCAGGAAAGTGCAAAGCTGCATCAGTTCAATTTTTTTGGTCTGGTGGCACAGAATTGTTATCGCGTCCAGCGTTAGCTCAGCCGCGAGATCAAGGCGGTTTTGCATTTCCTGACGTTTCCGTCGCGGCTTCTACATTGTGCCTCCGCACTCTATTGCGAATACTAAGCAATGATGACATGCCCGCTCAGACACTGGCTCGCTACCATCTGAGGCCATCACTACGTGTCTTCTTGCCGGATAGCCAAATAAACAAAGGTCCCCAATCAACTGAATTACCATCTTTGTATCGAGCCCTTCTGGCATTTCATCGACGTTTGGAAGCTACGTGCCCAGAGATAGAGGTGGCCGATTCTAAAGTGGTGGACACAATGGCTGCCCTTGGTGCCCCAGCATCGTCAATCTGTATTGAACCGCGCTTGGAAACCAATAACTGCCGCAGTGTTGCCAGGGCATCTCAGAGACTTTGTCTGGAGGTTGGGCTGGGGCTTGCTCCCCACGCGAGATCGGTTGCAGCGATGGCAGGTAGTTCGCACTTCCACTTGCCCCAACTGCGTCATGGTAGAGACCAATCGACATGCGACGTTTGAATGTGTGGTTTCCCGCCTTTTTTGGCGTGCGATTAATACTGGTTTTCGGGGACAGGGTGTGCGAACTTTCGTGTCCAACGGCCGATTTCCGCGTAGCCGCTTCTCCGCTAACCTAATAGTATCGGGGCTGTTCAGCCTTTGGAGAAACCGATGTGAGGCCGTAGCTGCCAATTGCCGCCGGCGTGCCTTGTGGCCGATACTGGGGAGAATGAGACGAGAGATCCTCGCGTTCCTCTCCGAAGAGCTTTTCTTCCTTGGGGAGCAAGAGTTTCTGCGGCATTGGTCGTGCCCTTTCGTCAAGGTGGAACACAAATAGATACAACTCATTTTTCTACCGACTTGGTGCTAAGCAGCGCCCGTTGAGTTGTTATATATGATTTCATTTGTTACTAATTGTGTTTCATTTGGATCTATTGTATCGTTATACCCTTGTATTGTGATATCACATTGAATATTTGTGTACATGTATGCCAACATAATCATGTATATTAGAGCAAATGTCTTCACTCTAACGTAGTGATGTTAGTCGTGAAATATAGATGTGCCGATGTGTATGTGCCCTGTTACTGGAATGGTATGAAGCCTTTGTGTTCTGTACATGCTGTAAATAAACTTTTTCTAAACAAGGAGCTTCGCCCCTAAAATGGCAGCATATCCACGGAGTGAATGATGGAAATTGGGGCGAAGCATGCGCCTGTTCATTCGTTCTTGCTTCCATCCGTCCATGCGTCCCTCGGTGTGACCGTCCGTGCGTGCGGCTGTTCGTGCGTCCGCGCGTCCATCTGTGCATCCGTCCCTGCATTCTTCCATGCATGCGCCCTGCTTCCGTACATGTGTCCATCCGTCGGTGCAGCCATCCGTGAGTCCGTCCATGCATCTGTCTGTGTGCCCGTTCGTCCATCTAATCAACACTCCAAGTACCACCATCTCGCATCTTTTCATCATATATTCCGGATATAGAAGCACTGCAATCCAGCGGTAATTCCGCGGACTAAACGAGAGGTGGCACACGCACACTTTCTTACGGCTTGCGCTTCGTGTCTACTTCCCACCTTCAACCACCTAGACTTCCTGGCATATACTAGTTCACTGTATCCATGGCACTGCGGCCCAACGCTCGTTAAACCTTTCTAAAACGAAGGAGGTTACGCCTGGCGAGTATAACTTAGCAACCCTTTCTTGTCAGATAGTGCTCAATGTACATGCCAATGGCTGCTAATGGGGAATGAGAGACAGGAGAATTCGACTTATAGTTAACGTGCACGCTAAGAATTTTTTATTGTTCAACAACCCACAGGAAAAATCTCCCACTGGCACCACCTTGCAGGTCAAAACGTAAGACTGGTTACACACTACGACTACGGCTACGACTACGAGGGAACGAACGGGTGCCGCTATAAGGAGCTTCGCCCCTAAAGAGACAAAGAAGAGCAGTGTTAACAAACGAGTGCACTATGAATGGCGTACAAGCGGCAACGTGTTCACACTTCTTTTCTACATCCTTGCTTGTTTCGCGCAAAGTGGCTAAAAGATGAAACCATTCCAGTTATGCTTCAGTTCGTTGCCTAATGCTGCTCTCTTCTGACTCCTCAGAGGCTGGCATATGGTTAGAATGAGGGGCACTTGTTTCAATTAGGCGTATTTCCCTGCACTTCCTTACGAAATGCATTAGCCAAATTGCTATGTTTTAACACCGCCAAACAAAACTGTGTGAAGAAATAAAGAAAGAGCTTGTATACTCTATGTTGAAAAGCCTGTCATTTTTTTTCAGCATAGGTTTCCATGGAAAGGTTCGCTTATAGTAATGGTAAGCACAGAAAGCTCTTCCGGTAAAGCTGACGAAAAAACTCTCCTTTTCCTCACACCGACCTACCAAGCTGTGCAACACTTACCTTACTAGTTAGGCGTAAATATTGTGACTAGTAAAATATTCTACTCTGTCTATGCACAGTCTTTCCTCCTATTCTGGTCGAAACCAAAACGAGGTAACTCACGCCTTTCATGTAGTAGGCCAGTGCATATTGCAAAAACAACGAACAAATGAGAAATTCAGAGAACACTATCCATCTGATATGGTGACAAGTCCTATGCACTAAAGAAGAATTGTGCCCTTACCACGAACCTGGCTGTTGGAAGTTGTATAATACATGTTTCAGGTTTACTTGAGGATATTTTTTGACCACCGAAGCAGCTGCAGTATCAGGGACTGAAAAACCATTGTTGTGTCAGTTCATGTGATCAAGAGTTGTGTTATAAAGACTGCAATGACCTGTCGGTGGATCCGCTCTGTTAGTCTGACTTAGTATATCTTAGCATATTTAAAGCGTTCGCAGTTGAGCTTGTTGGTACAATTGACTGTAAAGTCAGATGAGCGCCAGCTTACCGTAGCAGAATGTGGAAAACCTCAGCCCCTGTCTGCATTTTCTTGGCCAGTCACCTAGATCATCCAGCACGCTATAGCAATCTATATGGCTAAGGCACTCGGCTGCTGACTCGCAGGACGCGGGAACAAATCCCGGTGGCGGCGGCCGCATTTTACATAAAGGCGAAATGCTTGAAATCCGTGTGCTTGGATTTAAGTGTGCGTTTAGGAGCCCCAGGTAATCGAAAGTTCTGGAGCCCTTCCCTACAGCGTCTCTTATAATCATTTGCTGATTTAGGGACATTAAACCCGACGTATCAATCAATCAATATTAATCACAGACAAGTACAGTCGAATGTACCAGTCCATCTTAAGTGCAGTTTGTAAGATCCTTCGAGCTGTGCGAACTCCACGTATCGCATCAATACTGACTTTCCCATTCCGGAGAAATAGCTGCGTTGGCGCGGGCCATATCGTGGCAACTGGCGAGGCGAGCAACGAACTCTTCAGGGAGGAATGAAGATAGAACAGAAGACGGGGATAAAAGGTTGGTGTCGAGGATGAAAGCCAGTGCAAGACCATGCACAAGTAAATACGGGCTGCACTTCATCGTACGTTGTCAGGCAGCGTTATATGCGAACGTTACGAAGGGAAGTATAGTGTGCCAGTTGTAAATGCAAACGAAGCAATTGTTTACGAACTTCGGCGACTTTGAGCGTATCTATCAATGCATCTATCTATCTATGGCGAACATAAGCGACAGACCATAACGTAGAAATGATGACATGCATGCAATGTAAGTCATGTTCACAACTACACCCCACGCTCAAGGTGCACTCACGGTCGGTTTGCTAGCTCCACATATTTGCAAGTTCCGTAGACTTTCACGCTGCCTGGCGGCCGCCAGCTTAAATTTTCAAAGAGTATCGAAGCCACGGCAGGGGCAGCGACACTCACAGCATGTGCATGTACGTCTTGGCTAGCGCTGGGCTTTCCCTAAAAGGTTTGTGTTGTAGTTACCGGGCGCACAAAGGTCACTGTATTCGCTGCACAATCTCCATTTGTGAAAAGGGTGCTCTGTTCAGACACACCCAAGTAACAACTAAGGCACTTATTCGCATTCATCTGTACCTGTGAGCAAGTTTCGTGCGTCATTTGCGCTTGAAAAACACGGAGCACGTTTCGCTTTGTTTGCCATTCGGCTCGTGACCTTCTGATTTGCTTCTTTCGCGTTCATTGCTTCGCCTTTGTGGCAGATCTTTGACATTTTTCATAAATTCATCAAAAATATTGGCGTTACGATAACTTAGCGAAATCTTAGATTGGTAAGTATCCGCTCAAAACTGAGGACGTGAAAGGAAATACTGAATGTTATAACGCTATTTGGGGTTTTCCGTGACAAACGACGTAATGATCGTGAGGCATGCCTCTAGTGGAGGGCAACGTGCATGAACATCGCACGCCACAAGTGATGTGCTGGGAATTCAGGACCTCTTCGCCTTCAACGAGGCATCTCTAGGTGGCGCATAATATGCGCCAGCAAGAAGGGTTGAGCCATTGACTGATCAGTCAATGATGCATTAGCTGGTGCCTTTTAGAAAAAAAAATGAATGGCTGCATATCAGAAATAGACCCCTTGTATCATGAATGCCCTTCGCCTTCATCGAAACCCTCACTGGCTGTGGCTACGCTAATGTCGTCGGGAAGTCACTGCCTTTTCATCCTGAACCTAGTTCATAAGGCTCATCAACACGGCCTCAGAATGCTCGGTCTGATTCTATCGTGAAGCAAGGCTACCGTCAAGGCCCCAAGCTTTGGGAGGGCTGCAAAAAGGAGGTATCGTGACCTCCATATATGGGTACGCTTGAAGTTCAAGTCAAAGTATGACGGTAGACGTTGTCGTAATAGTATATCTATTGGCAGGAAGAGCCTGTGTGTTGGGTCTCTATCTCAAGTAACCCAGGCATATTCTAGCCATGGTGAACTAGTGCTTGTTATTGGGTGGGGCAGGTTGTTAAACATATAAGCCATAGGTGGACGTGTAAGTTCTCGCAGGCCTATGGTATGCACGAATGCTCGGTTCCAGCTGGAGCTTCTGCCTCTAGCGTCTGAACTTCGGACTCGTTTCTATGACTTTTTCTGATTTGAATCAAACCTTTCTCTGCTGAGAAGCAATCCAGATGTCACAGAACAAGCGCTAAAAATGGGCGCGCCGCCAAATTCTTGCGGTAATGCGCGGAAGAGACGCCGGGAGGTCAAAAGAAAAAAAAAGGAAAACAAACATCCAAGGCTCCCCGGGCGCGCGCTCTCCCCTTGGAAGCGTGGCTTCGCCGACGAACCTCCTCACCCCACATCGGCGGCCGAGATAGCCCGCGAAAGTTCTAGAACGAAAGGGGCGTGGTCATACCGAGTTGAGTCATCGGCCCCGGAGGGCATTCCAACCGTCTCGCCCTCTTCCCAGCCTTCGCTGCGTATCGCGCCGACGAAATGACGAGAACCGTCTGGAATGTCGCGCGCAAGGTATTTAACCGAGCAGCCGAGATGAGAGATCAGGAGAAGACGGAAGTAGCGCCAGAGTGCGTAGGGATTCCGCCGTGTAGTCGGCGAAGGTTTTGGTCCGTAGGGACGCAGCCGGAGATGAAGAGGATTTCCACCTGAGGGGTGAAGGCTCGAGCTACAGGCAAGAGCGTGTGTTTACCGCTATCGAGCGAAGACGCGTGGCAACAGCTGCGTGTGTGAAGCCGACGTGTTGCCGGCGAAGAAGTTTGAAGCTTGGAGAGTGGCCATTTGAGGACGCGAGGTTTCCTGGAAGAGAAACTTCAGGGGGCAGCGGAACGACAACAACGCTGGACTTTGAGTGAGTGATTCTCGGAAAAGTATCATTCAGACTTTTGTTCCAAGGACTTTGGACTGAATAGGTTTTCTATCTCTTTAGTCTTTAAGGGTCTTGGTTGTTCAATGCATGCGACTGCATTGTAGTGTGTACAGTTGTCTGTGTCTGTTGTTCGAGTGTGGCTAATTGTACTGTGTAGTGTGTTGATTGATTGGTGACATATTGTACTCGGCTATTGTGGAGTGAGCATGTTGGTGTATTGTTTTTCTGATCTGCCAATATTGAGAATATAATTTTGTTTGTTTATCAACTCTCGGCTCTGACTTGTTCTTTGGGCCACAGCCGGCGTCCGCTGGCGCGCCAAAAAGGACCACTTCTAAATTGTCCACGCTTTCGTGGTGCGGTTCGGGGGGCCGATACTTCGGCTCTTGGAATTAGCCCGGCGATCGCCTCCCTAATAACGGGACATGTGTGACAATTAATCTGGCGTCCGCGACACAGGACCTTTTGGTGCACAGTGTGTCCAAAGTAGTGAGAAAGAGCCTCGAGTTGTTGATAGTGCTATCGGAACGATTTTGTGTGTTGTTCAGTGTTCTCGTTAACGAGTGCAGTTGAGTGTTCCGATAGACTGATTTAGGCAGATACTTTTTGCACGCGGCAAGGTTTTAGTTGCGAGTTGCGAGACACAATGGATCTCGAAAAGTTAGTTGCGCTTGGTGAGAAGATGGGTCTTTCCGGCGCCGAACTACGGAAGTGGGTCACCCAGAGGGAAAAAGAAGAAAAAGAGAGGGTCAAAGAGGAAAAGGCAGCTGAGCTGGAAAGGGAAAAGCTGGCGGTCGAAAGAGCCAAAGCGGAAAAAGAAGCTGAGTTGGAGAGAGAGAGGTTGGCAGCTGAAAGGGCGAGAGAAGAAAGAGAAGCAAAAGAGCGACGCCGCTCTTTTGCTGAAGGAAGAAAGAGAGCAGCAATTGAAGTGGGAGCTGGAGAGAGAGAAGTTGGCAGCCGAAAGGGCGAGAGAAGAAAGAGAAGCGAGGGAGCGACAGCTGAAAGAAGAAAGAGAAGCGGAGATGGCTGAAAGGGAAAGGCAGCGGCAGCACGAAATTGAACTCGAGCGGCTCCGTTTGCAACAGCGAAGCGAGACTCCCGTCCAAGCTAGAGTCGAAAGTAGCGAACGGGAAGATCATGGCTTCCGCTTGAACCCAAGCAAGCTGCTCGTCGCGTTTGATGAAAGGAAGAACGACCTTGACGCGTACCTTCACAGATTTGAGACGATTGCACGGAGCCAGAATTGGCCGGAACATCAATGGGCAACTGCTTTAAGTACCTGCTTGAGTGGTGAAGCGCTCAGTGTGTACGGCAGGCTGACGCCGACTGATGCAGCCAACTATGCAAAGGTGAAAGCTGCTTTGCTGAAGCGATTTAGATTTACGGTGGAAGGATTCCGGGACAGATTTCGGACAGGAAAGCCAGCTGATGGTGAGACGGCTACGCAGTATGCCGCCCGACTTTGCCATTATTTCGACAGATGGATTGAACTTTCAGGGACAGCGCAGGAGTACGATGAACTTAGAGAGCTCCTAATTAGAGAACAATTTCTTACTAGTTGCCACCCAAGCCTGTCGCTGTACTTGAAAGAGGGGAAGGCTGAGTCACTTGAAGGAATGCTTGAATTGGCTGATCAATTCTTGGAAGCGCAAGGTGGAACTAATTTGGCCAAGGTCAAGAAGGATTGTCCTGATGATTCGAAGAAATTGGCTCCCTAAGAAAACAAGCGTGCACCAGAGAGCATTCCGCGATGTTTTCTGTGCAACCGAGTGGGTCATCGCGCAAAAAACTGTCGAACGATCTTTACGAGCCCTACGGCAGTAAAATGTTTTAAGTGTGGTCAGACTGGGCACAAAGCAGATACATGTCGAAACGGAGCGAGTCAAACTCACCAGGTATCCTGTGTGCAAGCGGCACCGAAATCCGGTAATAATGCCGTCACCGACGGATTTGTAGAGTTGAAAAATGGAGAGAAAATTCCTATTGTTGGTGCGGTAATGGCAAAACAGCCAACCGGTGTTTCGAAAGGAATGCCAACGCTGCCTGGAAAAGTTGCGGACAAAAAGATTACGGTGTTAAGAGATACCGGTAGCTCCACTGTTATCGTGCGGAGAGATTTGGTACGGGAAAGTGATTTAACAGGCAAAACGAAACCGGTTTGCTTAATTGACCGTACAGTTCGGATGCTTCCCGAAGCAGAAATTGAGGTTGAAACTCCGTACTTCAGCGGGAAGGTTACTGCCCTATGCATGACGAACCCCCTGTACGACCTTGTTATCGGAAACATCGCCGGGGCGCGAGGACCGAATGATCCGGAAGGTTTGGTAGAAGACCCTAAGACAGAGCCCTCGCCACCCCAGCGACCGCGAGATACTGTGAAGGAGCATCCCGTGACGGATCTCACTAGAGCCCGAGGCGAAGCCGTGGCGCAAGAGACAGCGAAGGAGAAGACGATCGTGTCGAATAAGTTCACGAGCTGGGCAGCTGGACGTACGTCGGCATGACCCCAACCAACCGACAGTGTACTGGTGACGGAGTTGGCCAGCCAAGCCCAAGGCCATGACATGAACGAGCTGGTAAATAAACAGATAGGACCCGTTGAATGTTATGACCCGTTAACGGTGTCGGGAGTGACAACGATGGCTGAGACGCCGCCTCAGATGTCGTCGTTGGAAAAGGCTCGCCGAAAAAGAACAAGGAAAAACAAGAAGAAATCGAGCGAGCACCGCAAGAAAGGGCGCAAGCGCAGCTCGAAATACACAGGGAAAGTGCTGAAGTCGAATCAGAATGTGTTTGGCAGTGTTGAGTTCCATACGTTGTGTTAATGTTGTGTTATCCTGTGTCACAAGTGTCGAAGTGTCTGTGCTGTGGGGTGATGTATAGTGTTGTATAATTGTTGCAATGAGAGAACTTTGTGCGTTTGTGTTGTTTGGAATGAGTGATGAGGTGTTATAGTCATGTACCTGCGGCTATATTTCATGTGTTGTGGAATTGAACTACAATGTAAGAATGTATTGAGCGATCTATTGCGAATGTGAAGTGTCATGAGCGACGGTTTGTGTTACAGTCTTTCAGAGTGTGTGGTGACTGTTCGCGCTCGTTTGTGTGGTTTTGAATATTATGAGATAATATACTTAAAGTGGGGGGCAGTGTCACAGAACGAGCGCTAAAAATGGGCGCGCCGCCAAATTCTTGCGGTAACACGCGGAAGAGACGCCGGGAGGTCAAAAGAAAAAAAAAGGAAAACAAACATCCAAGGCTCCCCGGGCGCGCGCTCTCCCCTTGGAAGCGTGGCTTCGCCGACGAACCTCCTCACCCCATATCGGCGGCCGAGATAGCCCGCGAAAGTTCTAGAACGAAAGGGGCGTGGTCATACCGAGTTGAGTCATCGGCCCCGGAGGGCATTCCAACCGTCTCGCCCTCTTCCCAGCCTTCGCTGCGTATCGCGCCGACGAAATGACGAGAACCGTCTGGAATGTCGCGCGCAATGTATTTAACCGATCAGCCGAGATGAGAGATCAGGAGAAGATGGAAGTAGCGCCAGAGTGCGTAGGGATTCCGTCGTGAAGTCGGCGAAGGTTTTGGTCCGTAGGGACGAAGCCGGAGATGAAGAGGATTTCCGTCTGAGGGGTGAACGCTCGAGCTACAGGCAAGAGCGTGTGTTTACCGCTATCGAGCGAAGACGCGTGGCAACAGCTGCGTGTGTGAAGCCGACGTGTTGCCGGCGAAGAAGTTTGAAGCTTGGAGAGTGGCCATTTGAGGACGCGAGGTTTCCTGGAAGAGAAACTTCAGGGGGCAGCGGAACGACAACAACGCTGGACTTTGAGTGAGTGATTCTCGGAAGAGTATCATTCAGACTTTTGTTCCAAGGACTTTGGACTGAATAGGTTTTCTATCTCTTTAGTCTTTAAGGGTCTCGGTTGTTCAATGCATGCGACTGCATTGTAGTGTGTACTGTTGTCTGTGTCTGTTGTTCGAGTGTGGCTAATTGTACTGTGTAGTGTGTTGATTGATTGGTGACATATTGTACTCGGCTATTGTGGAGTGAGCATATTGGTGTATTGTTTTTCTGATCTGCCATTATTGAGAATATAATTGTGTATGTTTATCAACTCTCGGCTCTGACTTGTTCTTTGGGCCACAGCCGGCGTCCGCTGGCGCGCCAAAAAGGACCACTTCTAAATTGTCCACGCTTTCGGGGTGCGGTTCGGAGGGCCGATACTTCGGCTCTTGGAATTAGCCCGGCGATCGCCCCCCTAATAACGGGACATGTGTGACACTAGAACAACCTATAAAACAGCGTACTTTCAGCGTAAAGCGAAACCCGAACAGCCGCAAGCCTTTGCGATGGTATAGTGCGTGTCGTCAGGGTATCACTGCGGATAGGCACGCATATATGCGCAGAGCTGCCGAGCAGTATGCGCGCGCCTGTCAACGGCGATAACTGGATGACGTCCATTACACTGTCGCGAACGCTTGCTACTGGTCGGATTTCATTTGAAGCTGATAGTACATTTCATGCGACTTCAAAGTCATCCAGCATTGCTATTCCAATCTTTGCACACCTCGTCGCATGCTTCGCCATTTTTTTGCAGGAGTGATGGTTACGCTCGTGATAACGTTGTGCTCTAAAAGAATGCTTTTCCAAGCATGACATCCCCGTTAAGGACTTCCACCCACTACTCACGCTTTTAGCGTCATGTTGCACAACACTATAAAAGCAGACGTCTGTTTCCTCACGACAAATGATCATGCGATCTGGACAATTACCGAAAAAATATTCGGGAACTTGAAGGTTCAGAAAAGAAAGAGAAGATAGAGGAAAGACAGGCATAAAATTCAATTAGGGGAGCGTCACGTTTTGCTATCATATACTGGGTGAAGAAAATTGAGGGATGAAAAGAGAGAGATAAAAAGAGGAGAACATAAAAAATGAACACGGGAGCTTAAACAATATTGCTGCGTTCGATAGTAGTGGACGCAAGACTTTAGGAGTATCACATTCCACCGTAAATCGTCGGTTCATGGTGCCTACTGAAGGCTTGCGAGCTCTGGACGTAGAACGTCCAGCACCTGTTGTACGGCCCCAGTGTGTTGTAATTTCAGCTTGCCGAAGAACGCTTGAAGTGTGTCAAACAGTGACTAAAGAACTATTAGGATATGCTTGTCTTCTAGCAATGCCGAGGCGCGCTGTGAATTAGCATGTCTCTGCAACTTCCGCAACGGAAGCCAAACTGCGTCAGTTGTGTTCATGGTGGTCTGGTTGGCATCGACCATCACTGATTCTTGTGGCTGTGGTTTTGGTATTGTAGTCAAAGTGGAATCCACAGAAATTATGCTTTTCACTGCGTTTTACTTCATACCAGCCATGTACAAACCAGGTAGAGAAGGAGATGATGAAGCGGGTTTCGAATGGGCACTGCGGATGCAGAGGCATTGCATTTTTCTGACGAACTTCGACATCGACGGCGCCGCTATCTGACGGTTGCGGTGGCTTCGAAATGCGGTGTATGGTCTTTCGCCATTTGCCTCAATACAGCTATCTTTTTTTTTCTAATTTTCTCGCAATCTTTTGAGGAAGCTTCGTGGGGTCCATTGAAATTTGAACACTTGAGAACAGTGGCTTTACAAGTTACCGCGGGATGGATATCAGCGTAGAGAGAACACACTAGCCTGCCCTCACATAGGCTTCTCACGTTACCGAGCTTCATGCAGTTAAGGCATTGCAGTGGCTTATCACAAACGGTCTTACAGTGCGTCGGAAGGAGCCAACCTGTACGTGCGATGGTAGAGAGTTGCTTATAAAATCTGTTTTCATGCAGTGTCAGGTACCCAAACGAGAAATTTCGACGATGACACTAGCTTCATTAGCTGGCTTGACCAAGCCACTCAAGTAAGTTTTGCGAATGGCAGCGTCAACGTAACAGATTACACCAGTGACGACATTAGAGCCAATTGGTATGTAGGAAAGGACGTTGATGCCGCCCACCTCTGTGACGTTGCGTAGAATTTTCAGTGCGGCAGCGTGCGAAATGTCAATCGCCATGACATTGTTACGCGGGTTCACTCTGATGTCGATGATTTCTTGTGTCACGAGTCCCTCGGGCCGTGCCGAAGCAGATTGCCTGTTGAGGTAGTGCATGTTGCCGTTTGGTTAAGTAGGAACGAGAGAGATTGTGTTGGCCTCTGGCCTTCTCGGCACTCGTTCATTCACTGTGTTCGAAAATGAAGAGTCGCTGGCGATACGTCTCTTCGTCTATCAGCTTGTTACAGCTTCAAAGTCGTCGTAAGATGGCCGTTCACCTGTCAGCGAGTAGACATCAGTGCCTTCGTTGTCGCAGCCGGATCCCGTCCACTTGCTCCATGTGGCCATCGCAGGCGCCGGAGGACCCGGTAGATATCCCAACTGGTCCTTGTACATCACTGATCAACGCACCAGCAGAGTTCACACAGTGCCCATCTCAGCGCAAAAATTGCAAGAGACACTCGGACGACGTACCACTACGCACACATTTGTAGATTAGCATCCATGATAAGGTTAGCATGCTCGACATTGTAAGGACGTTAAAAAAACTTTAGGACATGTGCGCAACATTACATGCGGAGCAATTTTCTGTGTACATATTTTATCTCGCGCTAACTCAATGGTTGTGTACACCCATGCAGTCAACAAAAAGAAACGTGAAATTATTCTTAACCAGGCCTTATTCTTACCAGCAAAATGCCCACATGTCCTTACTGAAGGAAAGTTCAATTCGCAGTCTTTTAGGCCAAAGCCACTATAACAAATAATTAAAAATGATGTTTGTCACTTCACAGCAAGTAACAACGCACTGCAATCATCCTCCGGGGAGCTATTGACAAAAAGTTCTTTGTTGTAACAATTTCATTACAGGAAAATGTAAGCGGATCTTTATGTTGGGAAGATTATTGCAGAGCACTCCAGGCAACAGTAGCAAACGTATACAACAGAGAAGTATTGTAAATTTGGTATTTGGTCAAAATGTTCTGAGTGGCAAGCTGGAAAATTTATTTCGCGATGGCGAAACCCACTCGTCCATTACTAGAGGGCTCTAGCGGTGCCTCGAGTACGGTGTAGACTCGTCTGAGGAATACAAGACCTAAGTGCCAACTGGCATTCGCCACCTCTTCCGCTTCAACGAAACCGCTGTAACATGTAGTTTCAGATGTCGTCTCCACCTGGAAAAAGATGAGATTTATATTACCAAGGGCAACAGGTTCGCTATCATCGTATAGGTGCGGTGATGTTTGAACAACCTAACCCTTTCCTTCCTCCCCATCTCCCACGATAACATTCAAGGGAAAAGGTGATATTTGACTTTTTTTACTATATGCTTTCATTTCCAAAGCCATGCTAGTTGTGGCTTGATGGTTTGTGGAGCATGTTTAGTTTGTTGCACAACCAGTGTAAAAAAACAAGCTAGGACTCTCAGCATTCGCTTCACTGCCCCTTTTAGCCCTTTTGTGAACCATGCCCACTGCTCGCAAATCGTAATGGGGCGTAGAATCAATCGTACATTCGAGTGTTTCAGAATGATCAAACGTCTACTCGTGTGATTTTAATGATGAAAGGTTTTTTTAGAGACGTGTTTCTACATCTCTCATAAAGATTCCCTGCAACACTTTTTAAGCATGGTCAGAAAAAGCTGCCGATCGGAGTCGACGCTTTGAAGAACACACGAGCCAAGTATTATAGCACTAAACGCAGCTTTATATTTTCTGTAAAATCTCAAATTCTGATCTCTCAACAAATAATGTTGCATACGCGAAGTTAATGCGTCGTATGTCTAAGTACGACATCATAAGCTCATTTGAGCATGGCACGCTCGGGAGTTACTGTGGCCGCTGCCCCGCCGCGGTGGTCTAGTGGCTAAGGTACTCGGCTGCTGACCCGCAGGTCGCGGGTTCAAATCCCGGCTGCGGCGGCTGCATTTCCGATGGAGGCGGAAATGAAAGAGGCCCGTGTGCTCAGATTTGGGTGCACGTTAAAGAACCCCAGGTGGTCTAAATTTCCGGAGCCCTCCACTACGGCGTCTCTCATAATCATATGGTGGTTTTGGGACGTTAAACCCCACATATCAAATCAATCAAATCAGTTACTGCGGCCGCCGCGGGAGGCCGCAACGTGTCCATGCGCGAGTGCCAAACGCACTGAAAAGCACGCGTTCGAAGAAAATAAAAGAAAGAAGAACTGTTTAACGTGCTCAGGCGCGCGTGACGTACCTTCTCATCGTGTGTCATGTGCGTTCGTCTCGACGAGGAGAGAGAAAGAATCACAGTGCACCACGAATATTTGTAGCTCCTCCCGTATTGGACGTGTTCTAGAAGATTTGGCGGCTGCCGGTTCATGGGGCAGTAAAGGCCTTTAATGAAGTCACTCCATGGCTACTTAGAAAATGTGAGCCGGGCCCTTCAAGCCATATTGTTATATGTGAGGTCTGAAAATGCAATAACTTCTGCACAGAAACCCAATCTATGACATCTTTGATTCTGGTTTATTCTTCTTAGCAGCACCCAATCGCACATCGGGTTTCGCGGCTGCATTTTTTTTACAATAAAAACCGTAATCATATCACAACCGGGACTGATTTGGGTACCATTGTTGTTGACCACCGTGGTTGCCCGTAAATACTATCACGTGAAAAAAAAAGTTACGCCATAAACGCCATCACGTAAAAAGAAACAAAAAGCTACGCCATCGCCGACTAAAGGGAACGACGTGGGCGTGAGAAGCAGTGCTGGTGTTCACTTGTGTTTCTATTTGTTGTTTTCATTAGTATTTGTGCGTGTGTGTTTTATTTGGGTGTATGTGTTGTGTACCAGCTTTTGTTACCCCCCCCCTTCTCTCGTTTGTGTGTAGAATCATGTGCGTGCCACGGAGTAAGCACCAGGCGCTACTGGAAGAGTGCAACGAAGCGAGCGCACGCAGCAATATATACAAGCGCACAGGTATGGCAGAGACTAGTGGGGGAGGAAAAAAGAAGTGGAGGCAGTGCTCTGCCACCTCCTCCACCCTCCGTTCTCGCGCTCCCGCTAGGAGAGGGAAGTAGGTTGGCGCATGCGCAGTTGGGGGAGTGGATGGTCGCCGAGAGACGGACACAGCCCCGCGCAAAAGCTGCTTCGCCTATAAAATAAAGAACACCGAGGCCAGAACGGGACGCGAAACCTGCGTCCTGCGTGGCAGCCCACTACTGTACCACTAAGCTATGCCATTTTTTGTTCATTTCCGGTTGGCCATCACACACAAGGAAACACCATAATCACAATACAATACACCACAAACATGACAGAAATAACGCTACCACGGCCGTCAAGCCCTGCTAAAGGACACCATGCCTCAAAATTCCCTGATAACAAGAGATATGTACATGGAGTAACACATTGATTTGTTCTCAGTACCTTGACCAAGCTTCATTTATTTTCTTTCAAATGCTGTCCTACTTGCTCCTGTCAGGTTGACATTGAAATCTTGCCATTCTAGAGCGCTGTGTAGTGTGCGATGCAGCCTAACAAAATTTTTTTAATTGCCCTCTGTAACACATCACAAAAGTACACCGCTCGCCGACAGTGCTGAAAACGAGGTCAATCGTTGCCGGTTGGTTACAAATTCAGTTCTGACGGAGCGAGGTTCTTTAACACCATCGGGATTCGACTGTGTAAACTTATCTACGCGGGTGCTTAAATCTCCGCCTCAAACTTACACTATGGAGGCATTATGTCGTATGCCGTGAATATGGGTAAAAAAGGGTTTCCGAAGAGTAATGCAACAACCAGGTGCCACGCAATACGAATTTCGTAACGAGTGTGTAGTTGAATGCTCTAACCCCTTACAAAATCCTCAAGCAAAATTCTTTCTCGTAGTTAGCCACAACATGGACAGAGTGCGCGTAACGCCTTACAAGTGTGTAGCAGGTACCATGCTTTTCCGAAAAATGAAGAATAATGCCGTAGTAAACACTTCACCACAACACGAAATTTATGATGGTTTATGGCATACTGAAACAATGTAAGCGTGCTTGAAGTAGTTGCCTAAAAAAATTGCCCGCAGCTTCTCTCGGGGGAACACTGAGGAGGATGCGGACCATATAATTGGTTAACGGGGTGTTAAAGTGTGACTTACTTGGGTCGATGGCTAAATTGGTTAACGTGGTTGTGAAATGGGGTGTTAAATTCCGACTTACTTGGGTCGATGGCTAAATTGGTTAACGTGGTTGTAGGAGGGGGTATTAAATGAGTGAACACGTACCACGTATGCGAAAGGGCGGCGCTGGTCGAAGGGACGTCGATCATTGTGTTTGTGGATTCGTTGGAATTCATTTCACCGCGACCTTGGACGTCGACGCGCCGTACAAACCAACCGACGAGCGGCAACTGAGCGAGCGAGCGCTGACCTTGAGTATATATACAGCACGACGGCGCATGCACTGTCAGCTGTTGAATGTTCTCGAAGCGCGACGCCACACGCGCGTCCACTGGAGAATCAGGAGAATTGTAGATGTCGAACGCGGTGTGTAGAGGAGGAAGGGTGCACAGATGGTGGAGGAGTGAAGCGCGCGCGGTGTGTAGAGGAGGAAGGGATGCACAGATGGTGGAAGAGTGGGCGATGGGGCGACGGCGCATGCGCGCGCGTCAGCTGTCGAATGTTCGAGAAGCGGTGTGGACGGCGCGGACGACGCGGACGGCGCACTACAAGGCGCGAGTATAAGATGCTCCGCATCTAAAATGTTGAAAAACGGCTATGTGTGAAGAAGAAGATGTGCCTGCGGCGAGCAGCATCGCCAAGGCCCGGCTCTCTCGGCTCGTGCTTCGGTTCGTTGCTGTGCCGATCGCTGGACGGTTCTTCACGCTGTCTCGTCGCTGTCTTTAACGGCTAATAAACCGCCTCACATTTGGTGGAAGGTGCTGTTAAACCCCGTTGCTACACCCTGGAGCTGCGAAGCCGCACGCTACTACCTGTCATGACTGCCAACGCCACTACATCGACGCCTTCGCTCCAGTTCAACTGCCCTGGCCATCCTAGGCTACGGGAGCCGAAGGTCTTCAGCGGTGCGGATGGGACCGACTTCGAAGACTGGCTCGAGCACTACGAACTGGTGAGCGCCAACAATAAGTGGGATGAAGCCGACAAGCTGGGCCACGTGATATTTTATCTCACTGGCGTTGCCGAATTGTGGTTAAATAACCACAAACACAACATCCCCACATGGAGCGTCTTCAAGACGTCACGTGCTGAAGTGTTCGGTCGGCCGGCTGTCCGCAAGCAGAGGGCAGAACAGCGCTTGCGCGTCCGCTCTCAGCCGACTGGCGAGACCTTTACCAGCTATATTGAGGACGTCGTCGACCTTTGTCGACGTGTGAATGACACCATGCCCGAATCTGACAAGGTCAAAAACATCCTGAAGGGCATCGACGACGGCGCATTTCAAATGCTCTTGGCAAGGAATCCAAGCACAGTTTCTGAAGTCGTCAGCTTGTGTCAGAGCTACGACGAGCTGAAGAAGCAACGCACTCTGACTAGGCAGCTTCAGCCTGGTGGTGAGTCGCTGTCCAGTTTCGACTCCATGCCCGACAATTCACCATTGCTTCAGCAAGTCCGAGCCTTCGTCCGCGAGGAAGTCGCCCGCCAACTTTCCCTAGTGCCCTTTACTCAAGAGACCACCACCCGTCTACCTGCCCCGCTTCGCACTGCTATATCGGAAGAGGTTGCACAAGCTGTTCCTCTTGCGCACTACGAGCCACCTCTATCTAGCCGTGGTCACTGCCCGGGTGTCGCACAGCCGGTAGGCGCTCCTGTCACCTATCCGCCAGCCGTTCAGCCTGTGACCGCGCCGCTCACCTATGCAACGCAGCCTGTATCTCCTCCTGTCGCCTTTTCGCAAGAGATGCAGCCCGTAGCCGCGCAGCTCACATATGCAGACGCTGTACGTAGGCTCCCGCAACCACACTACACCACGCGCTCACAGCCCGCACACCCGGCTGCTTATACTGCACCTTGGGCGGCAGCACCAGTCGCCAATCCCTGGAGGACGCCCGATAACCGACCGATTTGCTACGCTTGCTCCACTCCCGGACACGTTGCTCGCTACTGCCGCCGTTGACCTCAGACGTTCGGCAACTATGCCCGGTCGTCGCATCCCGGCAGCCAACCCTTCGTCCAATACGGGCCGGTCTCACCACCTCGCTATGCGCCTACTGACCACCTTGACTTCCAGCCGCAACGCGCACCCTCTCCTCGTCGGCGATCGCCCTCCCCCATGCGTCGCCGGCCCAGACCTTCTGACCAGGAAAACTAACCAACGCAGTTCAAGAGGCAAGAACTGCGCCGTTTTCGAACTGTCTAAGCCCTCGCTCCTCTCCTGCTAACGTGGTCGCAGTAACTGTTGAAGGTTGTTGTACTTTCGCCCTTGTGGACACTGGCGCCGCTGTTTCTGTTATTGCCGCTAATCTCTGCCGTTTATTACGCAAAGTAACGACGCCACTTTCGGGACTGTCGCTTCACACCGCAAGCGCACAGCAAGTAACGCCTCTCGCAGCCTGCACTGCAAGAGTCTCCATCGAAGGCATTCTTTACATCGTGGAGTTTATTGCTCTTCCTGTCTCTTCGCATGACGTCATCCTCGGATGGGACTTCCTATCCCGCCATAATGCCGTCATAGACTGCGCACGCGCCGAAGTTGAGTTTTCACCCTTGTGTGATGTCCCATTACTGGACGCTCCTCATCAGCCGCCGAAGTTGCTCGTTCATGAAGATACCGATATTCCGCCTGGAAATTTCGCCCTTGTTTCCGTTTCATGCAACGCCTCCTCTGACGCTACAGTTCTTTTTATGCCTTCCGATATCTTCAAATGTCGTCGAGCTTTGCCGCTGCCTTTCGCAACAATTGACCTTGCCGCCGGAAGAAGCAACATGTTCGTAAGCAATCCGCTTTCCACACCTGTCACATTGCTTGCGGGGGAATGTCTCGGCCGCGTGCAGGATCTCGACCCTTCGTTTTTGTTTGATGTCCCGGACGACTACTGCGACCACCCCAAAGCACTGTCGGCACTCGGAGAGTCGTCCGATGATACGTTTTCCAGCGCCATCGCCGACACTCTCACTCCCACGTCGCAACCTCAACTGGGCCGCACATCACAAGTCAAACATCATGTTGACACCGGCCTACACCAGCCACTGCGTCAAAGACCATACCGTGTCTCCGCTGAAGAGCGCCGCGTCATCAACCATCAAGTCGAAGATATGCTTCGTAGAGACGTCATTCGACCATCTCACAGTCCCTGGGTGTCTCCCGCCGTCCTGGTGCGTAAGAAAGACGGATCTATCCGATTTCGCGTGGACTATCGTCGTTTGAATAAGATAACCCCCAAGGACGTCTATCCTTTGCCGCGCATTGATGACGCCATTGACACCCTTCACGGAGCGGAATTTTTCTCGTCACTAGATTTGCGGTCTGGCTACTGGCAGGTCCCAATGGCAGAAGCCGATCGCCAAAAAACGGCATTTATTACACCAGACGGACTATATGAATTTAACGTCATGCCCCTTGGGCTTTGTAACGCGCCTGCCACGTTTGAACGTCTTATGGACAATACGCTACGTGGCCTCAAATGGAATATGTGCCTCTGTTACCTCGACGATGTCGTGGTTTTCTCCCACGACTTTCCTACGCACCTCCTTCGCCTCAGGCACGTTTTGAGTTGTCCGACCAACGCTGTTCTGCAGCTTAACCTGAAAAAATGCCGCTTTGCTGCACGCGAGCTCGTCATCCTAGGCCACATTGTGTCCAAGCACGGCGTATTACCAGACCCAGCAAAACTTCGAGCAGTCGCAGAATTTCCCAAGCCGACGACCATGAAAGAACTTCGCAGTTTTGTAGGCCTATGCTTCTATTTCCGGCGCTTTGTTCGAAATTTTGCATCTATCATGTCACCGTTAACCCAGCTTCTTCGCGGTGACGTGAACCTCACCTCCTGGTCCCCTGCATGTGACGTTGCCTTCACTACTCTGCGCCGTCTGCTCACTTCCCCACCTATTCTTCGCCACTTCGACCCGACGGCTCCTACCGAAGTGCACACCGACGCCAGCGGCGTCGGGCTAGGCGCGGTCCTCGCTCAACGAAAGCCCGGCTATTCAGAATACGTTGTAGCCTACGCTAGCCGCTGTTGCGAAGCCACCTCCGAAATCCCACCGCTGACCTCCACTGTTGCGAAAGACGGCGACGCCAACACGGTCCCGAAGGCGCCACTGCTTTCAACTCCTCCGGGAAGGTCACCAGCCGTTTGGTAGCGTATGTTTCTCAGCTCGCGACTGCTTCTGCGCAGAGCTGATAAGACGAGCGGACGAGACGATGGTGAGTTAAACAAGGTTTATGTACAGCATATATACAGAGGCGTTACAATTTCGGCACTGAGGCCGACAGAGACTCGAAGAGCCGAGCTCTCCTCTCTCACACATAGGTCAGCTTTTCGCCTAAAACCGCCGACTCACACACATGTCGGCTCTCCGACACGGGGACTCCTCTCTCATAGGACCTCCGACTCGACGCGCCGCAGGGCTTCTTTTATTTGCACCGGGTCCAACCAAAATGTCCAATCAAAAGCGCCGCTGGTCGTCAGGGCAGATTCCTCCAATGGGGTCCCCGCTGGGCCACGTCAGACCCCCCAGACACGAGGACGCCGGCTCGCTGTCACGTGCGCTGCTGACTCACTGCACGTGTGCAAGAGAGGCGCCGCGCGTGTTTACGCCGTTGAGTTGTTCGCGTCTGGCGGACTGCGGGCTGGCCTTGACCCAGATTGCCTTTTTCAGAGGCACGGACGTTTGACGAGGACTCGCTGGCATAACAGCACCCCCGCCGCCAGACAATGCACCGGAAAGACGAGCCGCTTCCACGGGGCTCGGATGTCAGGTGCGCTCGTTCGCCAGGTCCCTCCAGGTTCGCCTCCAGGGCCATGGGGAGAATACAGCTCCAGACTGTTCCGGGAATACAGCCCATTCTTGACGACGGATCCCAGCTCCACTGGCTTGTCGCCACAACTTGTCGACCAGCTTCACTCGTCTCTTCTGACCATCTTCGGCTTCAGCACTTGTCGATGGTTCTGCAACTTGCTAAGAACGGTTCGGCAACAAACAACACACGACACAAGCAAGTGCCCTCGGTCACCCGACAGAACACCAGACAAAGTATAGTACAACATATACCTAGCTAAGTGTCTATCGGAATTTCGTTCCCTCTACATCAAGAGGCGCATGTGGGACACAAGACTCTTAAAATGACAACTCAAAATTTTTTTTTCAACGTACAACAACGTAACGAATTAGAATACCACAAAGTTGGCCCCTTGAGATCACATTGAACGAGAGCGCTCAGCCCAGGTCGTGATGAGGTCAAAATTTTGCCCCGAATCGCCAGCCAGAAACCGAAAGGTTGAGAAAGTACTAGCTAGAACGCACTGCTCAATGCACCTGCATTAGCGTTTAGCTTTTTTTTTAGCGAACGTCAAAGTTGCGCTGTGGAGCACCATGCTCCATCTCAGTAACCGGCCACTTTTAGGCGACGATACCTATGCGGCACCAAGAGCGGCTCACACTTGCGACGTTGCACAGGGGACCAACGATACGGCTTGCTACGGATTGACTCCTCACCGCTTAGCTCGATATCGTGTTCGATCACCCTCGTGTTTCCGGGGCGGTCCGAAAACACGTCTCCAAACTCGGAAACAATCCTGTCCTCCTTCCGTGCTTCACTTAACCAAGGCTCTAGGTTTATCTGCTCCCAGATTACCTCCGATCCCCTTTCAATTACATCACTAGTGGTCAAAATTTTTGCTCCTTCCTCGGAAACACTCAACAGCTGATTTACGACCGCTTGATGTTGAACGTATGGTTTCATCAAGTTGTAAATTTTGTCCGGCCGCCTTCCTAATTTCACTTCATAATTTGTATCGCAAGGCTTCGATAATACTTTGGCGGGCCCTTCCCAATCAACCTCAAGCTTGTTCTTTTTGAACGGCTGCAGCAGCATTACCTGACTCCCTACTTCAAAAGCACGCTTCTTCACCGATTTCTCGTAGTGCTCCTTCGACAGCACTTTTGCCGCGTTTTTCTGGCTTTCCACTAGCGCTTCAATTTGGCTTTCCACTAGCGCCTCAATCGAGAGATCCTCACGCTGCTCTCGAATGAGCGTCTCTCGATCAACTCTCGGCAGCTCGCTCCAACTTTCCGCTACAGGCGAGAGCGTTGCAACTCTCTCGCTCTGACTCAATGGCGCCATGTCGTCTCCCTCCACGCATACCGCGCTGGCCGTTTCCGCGACGGGCCGCTCGCGTGACTGCTCACATGACTCATGCGGAAAATTTCCTTTCTGGGGTTCCGTCGACCCGCCGACAAGGTCACTTGAGAGTTCACCGCATTGAACCAGATCAAGCTGCCGCGATAGCTTCCGCGCTTGCGATCGCGTGAGGGCCATGCACGCAAAGTTGGGGAAGAACGATTTGCCCTGCTCTTTGAGAAGCTGCTCTGAGTTGTTGGAGAAAAGATAAGGAAAACGATCATTTAGCGCGGCAGACACAGCCGCTTTAGTGCGAAGCTTACCGAACGGGCCTTCAATGACAACCGTGGCGATTGGTAAGCGAACACTCTGCTCCTCGGCGACTTGCCTGATCCACGCGCATTCTCCTGTGAAGTCATCCGGAGACACCAATGAAGGATGGACAACGTCCATGGTTGCCGCTGAGTCTCTAAGTGCTCGGCACGTTTTCTCATTCACCCTAATTTCTTGGAGATACGGCTCCAACAACCGAATGTTTTTTTCTGATTCTCGGATCGTTGCGAAGGCAAACTTTTCCTGACAGTTTCTCGCGATGTGTCCTTCCTTTTTGCAGTTGTAGCAGATTAGCGGCTTCCGTTTGTTTTCCGATTCAAATTCCTGTGTGGTAGAAACCTCACTCGATTTCTCCGCTTCTGTTTGCCCTTCCCCTACACTGTCCTTCGTAAGAGACGGGTCCTTCTTGAAATTACGGTGCGGAGCGGGTTTCCGTTGATCAGGTTTCTTTGAAAAGCCCTCTTTTCTTTCATCCTTTTCAACGCGCACTGCCCTGCTATGCAACTTTCGGCGAGTATAATACTCCTCAGCTAACTCAGCTGCCTTGTTTAACTGTACTTCCCCAAGTCTGTCCTGCAGCCAAAGTTTGACATCCTCCTCGATGCAGCGGTAGAATTGCTCCAATGCAACGCATTCCACCACTTTATCGCGGTCGTCATACACACCTTCGCCCTTGAGCCATTCAGTCAAATCGGCTTTAAGACAAAACGCGAAGTCAACGTGTGACTCATTCCTCTTTCTAGCATACCGGAACCTTTGCCTGAAAGCCTCGGGTGATAACTTATAACGTCTCAAGAGCACTTCCTTAACCTCGTCATAGCTCTCAAACGCTTCCCTAGACAAGCAAGTTATCGCGTCGGACACTTCGCCGGGAAGAAGAGATAGCAGGTTCCGCGCCCAAAGAGACCGCTCCAAAGCGTTTCGCTCACAGACGTGTTCAAACTTGACGAGATATTTCGCCATGTCCTCGCCTACTACGAACGGTGGCAATTGGTCCCTAATTCTAAAACCGCTGACCTGAACTGTTGGAGAAGCTACGCTAGGCGCCTGTGAACACTGTAGTATTGCCAATTCTATTCGTTTCATCTCGAGGCGTTCCTGTCTCTCGGCCTCCTCGCGACGTTCGCGCCTTTCAGCCTCCTCACGTTCGCGAGCTTCTCGCCTTTCAGCCTCCTCGCGGCGTGCTTTAATATCCACCCAGGCCTCATCGACTTCCTCAGCCGACACTCCCTCATCCTTCATGATCTCAAGGATCGCTTGCTTTCGTTTCGCACGGCCCAAAGTTATGCCGAGTTCCTCACAAATTTCGATGAGTTCCTTCACCTTAAGGTTCTCCATCGTTCACACTAGCCTCTTGCTGTTTGCCCCTGTTAACAATTTACTTGCCGTACCCACTATAAGCCTACTAGCACGACGCGCAAGCAATATTTCACACTCCCGTGTTTACCCCCTCCGCATTAACTTCGGTTTCAAAGCACTTCGACTTTGCTTGAAACGATCAAAGCTCACTTCAATGCTTCACACAGCCCTTCTCTAAACTACTACAACCTGAGCTAGAGAAGTCTGGTGAACTGAGGGGAAAACATCAGGCACTCACCGCATCGATGTCGCTGACGCCGGCCGATCCCGCAGCTGCCAACCACTGTTGCGAAGCCACCTCCGAAATCCCACCGCTGACCTCCACTGTTGCGAAAGACGGCGACGCCAACACGGTCCCGAAGGCGCCACTGCTTTCAACTCCTCCGGGAAGGTCACCAGCCGTTTGGTAGCGTATGTTTCTCAGCTCGCGACTGCTTCTGCGCAGAGCTGATAAGACGAGCGGACGAGACGATGGTGAGTTAAACAAGGTTTATGTACAGCATATATACAGAGGCGTTACAATTTCGGCACTGAGGCCGACAGAGACTCGAAGAGCCGAGCTCTCCTCTCTCACACATAGGTCAGCTTTTCGCCTAAAACCGCCGACTCACACACATGTCGGCTCTCCGACACGGGGACTCCTCTCTCATAGGACCTCCGACTCGACGCGCCGCAGGGCTTCTTTTATTTGCACCGGGTCCAACCAAAATGTCCAATCAAAAGCGCCGCTGGTCGTCAGGGCAGATTCCTCCAATGGGGTCCCCGCTGGGCCACGTCAGACCCCCCAGACACGAGGACGCCGGCTCGCTGTCACGTGCGCTGCTGACTCACTGCACGTGTGCAAGAGAGGCGCCGCGCGTGTTTACGCCGTTGAGTTGTTCGCGTCTGGCGGACTGCGGGCTGGCCTTGGCCCAGATTGCCTTTTTCAGAGGCACGGACGTTTGACGAGGACTCGCTGGCATAACACCGCACTCTCACGAAAGCCGAAACTAATTACAGCGTGACAGAAAAAGAGTGTTTGGCGCTGGTGTGGGCGCTTGGAAAGTTCCGGCTGTACTTATACGGCCGCCCGTTCGATCTAGTACCTGATCACCACGCGCTTTGCTGGCTCTCCACGTTGAAAGACCCTTCTGGCCGCCTTGCACGATGGGCACTCCGCATCCAGGAGTACGACATTCGCGTCGTATACCGCTGCGGACGCAAACACTCTGACGCTGATGCCCTGTCCCGCTCACCTTTACCACCAGATCAGACGTGCGGAAACACTTGCCTCCAGACCTTGTCATCGCTAAATCTCGACTCGATTGCCACCGAACAACGTCGTGACCCGTGGATCGCCTCTCTTATCGAATATTTATCTGGCATACCCAACCTTCCAGTATCTCGATCCCTCCGACGTCAAGCTTTCCATTTCGCCATCCGCGATCAACTTCTTCATCGACGCAACTACGCTCCTGATGGCCGCCGGTGGTTGCTGGTCATTCCACGCACTTTACGATCGCAAGTATGCGCCTCCCTTCACGACGATCCGCAATGTGGCCACGCCGGAGTGTTCAAAACTAATGAACGCCTTCGTCATGGCTATTACTGGCGCGGCATGTACAATTTTGTACGTAAATTCGTGCAGTGTTGTCCCGACTGCCAGCGACGTAAATCAACACTGCCACGTGCGACTGGCGCATTGCAGCCACTTCCATGCCCTGCCAAGCCATTTGATCGCGTCGGCGTTGACCTCTACGGTCCCCTTCCATTGACACCAGATGGTAATCAGTGCATTATAGTGGCGGTTGACCACCTGACACGCTACGCCGAAACAGCCGCTTTGCCGAGCGCTACAGCTCATGATGTCGCCTCTTTCATTTCGCAACGCTTTATCCTTCGACATGGTGCACCTCGAGAGCTCCTTAGTGACAAAGGCCGCGCTTTCCTTTCCGAGGTCGTCGAAACTCTGCTTTCGGAATGCCACGTCATTCATCGGAAAACGACAGCATACCACCCGCAGACTAACGGACTAACGGAATGGTTCACCCACACGCTAGGTGATATGCTCTGAATGTACGTGGCATCTGATCATAGCAACTGGGACCGTGTTCTCCCATACGTCACGTTCGCATATAACACCGCAATACAAACCACCACGGGATTCTCACCTTTCTTTCTTCTTTATGGACGTGAGCCTTCCCATACAATTGATACCCTACTTCCTTACCGTCCTGATGCTTCCGAGTGTCCACCTATCTCCGATGCTGCTAGACAAGCCGAAGAGTGCCGCCAGCTCGCCCGTGCGTTCACCTCGGAAGAGCAACAACGCCAGAAAGAAACCCGTAGCACCTCTCTTCCTGATCCCAGCTATGCCCCAGGGTCTCTTGTGTGGCTTGCCATTCCATACCAAACACCGGGACTCTCCTCGAAACTTGTCCCCCGGTACGAGGGGCCTTACACCGTTTTAGAGAAAACCTCTCCGGTGAATTTTCTAATTGAACCAGTTTCCCAATCCGACGACATGCGCCGGCGTGCACGTGACATCGTCCATGTTTCCCGACTGAAACCGTACCATGAGCATTTGCCTGAAACTTCTTAAGTCGCCAGGATGGCTCCGTTTTCAGCGGGGGCGATTGTGAAGAAGAAGATGTGCCTGCGGCGAGCAGCATCGCCAAGGCCCGGCTCTCTCGGCTCGTGCTTCGGTTCGTTGTTGTGCCGATCGCTGAACGGTTCTTCACGCTGTCTCGTCGCTGTCTTCAACGGCTAATAAACCTCCTCACATATGTAAAGACCCCTTTTCCCGTTTTTGCCCTGCCTGTGCTGAGTGTTCCGCGCAGTCCTGGCGACATTTTGCAATCATCTCCTAAAAAATCATTCCCCAGATTTGCTTTGTAATGCAAAGCGTTCTCAGTCATTTTCGTTAGCCCAACACTTGCGTTTCAATGGCTTCCCGAGTGATATATTTTGGTTTGTGGACGCCATATAAACCCCAAAATTTCTTCCCTATTATGAAGTTTTTATTTTTCACAAGTAGTGACTATCCCCGGTCATAAACATCTTCCTTCGAATTTTTCGTGCTGTAATAGTGTATTACGGTTTAATCATTGTATGCGCCAGAAAACACCGTCGTATCGTCATTGTGGCAACCTGCGCTGCATTAGAATACTGAGGCACTGAGCCGGAAAAGATTCGTTTTGCAATTTCTGAAAGAAATATACTTTTCTAGGGCGCATGAATGGAATGTTTCAGAAAGAAGACATAATAGAGCGCACTCAAAATTGCCATACCAACCAGCCCAAGTAGCCACTCTTGTCGTATAAGCAATTTAATGAAAATTTCCCTTTGACCTTACGATTTTTTGTCATTTCAAATATATTTAGTCAACTAACTGATTCTATTCTCAGTAGAATGTCTAAGCTAACTTTGTTCACAGAGTTATATATATATGGCCGGTTAGAACGGTATCTCGCGAAATTATCCTTTTGGTTGTAACGTGCACATAATTCTGTTGCGCGTTTAGCAACTCAGACTAATTGGTTACACTGACAGTAAGTCTACATGACCATTAAAAATGCCATTAAACAAAACAGCCCGAATTTTCTGGCTTTAAAGATTCAATGTGATTTGAAATTGCATGGCTTATACATTCGAGTTTAATGTACCTGTTTAATCCGCTCATATAGTAACAGGTACGGCTTAGCCTGCTGTCGAATGCTGATGACTTGAACATTTGTGAACATTGGAGAACTTGAAAATTGTGAGCTTCAAATCAGCATTTGCACTCCTGCTTTATCATCTGCTTGAATTTGAGTTTAGTAGGTACTTTTTGCGGTTTTTGCCGGGGGTAGAGAAATGGAAGCATACCTTCAAAACGTAGTCTTCAGGCCTCAGAACAATCTCCAGTCCGCCAAATACGAAAGTGACGTCGGAAGGCCTCACGTTGCAGCGGAGCTCGTACTGCGGTCGGCAGTTGTCAGTGGAGAACAAAAGAATTTCGAGTTTACTTTTTGTGTACTGTTGCAAATTACACAGTACGATTAAGCAAGTTTTCAGTGTGACTGTTAGGGTTGTATTATGTTGCGTAGTAAGGGTAATATTACAAGAAGAGATAATAAAGATTCACAGGAAGGCCCAATGGTTAACGGACTGTACAGGTGACCTAGCATAAATTAAACACCCTTACCAATTTTCGTGTATCGAATGAAGTTACACCTGTTTTATATCGATTACCTAAATGATGGTTTGAGAACGTTTTAAAACGATGCCGCTAGCACCAGATACCACACTGAATAGCAACAATATTTTAATATAACTTGGTGTGCATCTGAAGACAATCGACTAGGATCTATATTGAACTCTCTGTAATGCTTCATCACAACTATTTTTGAGAAAGGTGCTTTAAATCTTGCCTTTACCAGTTCGGCTAATGAAGACCTAGCAAAAATACTGTGTGGCCACGAAACATGTCATAGGAATCAACATCTCAGCATCAGGTACGTTACGACGATATATCTAAGAGTACTTACTCCTAAATGTTCAGCAGATACGTCGTACAAGTTAAAATACACCATAAAAATAAAACACTTCTTGGTGAATGCCTTCAATAAATTCCAGGCTTTTGTTGAATAAACGAATACGTTTTGGTGTAAGTAAAATATTATCGTGCTAGATAGAGAGCGCATGGGGAACCGTACGTGTCAGCGCGTATTGTATGCACCTGCGTTTACAGCACACTTGCCGTGATATGACTTTTACATACTGACGTAATTAATTGTTTCAAGTATCACAAGTCTAAGCTTTTCGAAAGTTGTTCTTTGCCTAAAATGAAGCTCAGCGGTGCTCAAAAGTAACATTTTTTCAAGACTTTACGTTCTTAAATATCTGGAAAAATTCACCTCGCTTTCTCGCCTTCTTGCTCGCTTACGTCACGCTGATGCACAGCTACTTACTTTTCCATCCTCGATTTTCCTGGCGCCAAGCAGTCTGTTGATTTTGTTTATTTCACTGGCGGGTCCTCCAATGAAGGGCTCTGTTGGAGCCGGCCGAGCCCACGATGCTCCAAGCCCTTCTCTCTGACCAGCCACTTTATATCTGCATTTATATTGATACTTGGTTAGAAAAAAGTGCAATTTTAATTTAGTCATTTCGACTTTTTTGTTATTTCTCGTAGTTATCTTAAGCCTTGTTCGGTTATTTTAATTCGGGTTTGAGGGTAGGTAGTCCTGTTGTAGCCTGTATTGAACACTACTGTGTGTGCGATGCATGACAAGTTAACCACCTAAATTGTTCCGTATTTGGAATATGTGTGTATTTGACTTCGAAATTAATGCATGGTTTTACACACACACACAAACTGAGAGTGATCAGCATGATTGTGACAACTGATGTCAATGCAGCTGAAATTTTTTTAACGCTCGTTCTATCCGGCCACTTTCCTTGCAGGAAAATTAAAGATACTTATTCTACGAGTACTCACCCATTTAGATGAACCTGAAAGGCACTGTCGAGAGCATCCACGAAGGTCATTGAACCTTGGTAGTGCTGCTCATTTGCACCTCCGAAGAGGGCTTCCCCTGGAGCGGTCACGTCGGTGCTAAAGTAAAGTCCCACCCTTGGACTGCCGATTACACCCGATTTAGCCATTTCGTAAAGCGTAGAGTTTGCGCCGAGACGCAGCCCGAAGACGCCGTCGAACGGCTTGTCCACGAAGCTGGGCACACCGTGGAAGCCTATTCCATTCACAAACTGAAGATTTCCGAGGGACACGCCGCCGAGTTCGTGAACATCCCGAAATACGTAGCCGGTTACGTTGCCCCTGCAGAAAAACAAAAGTGCGGTTGAGTTGAGACGGGGGAGAATGTGTTCTCACGGATGACGAAGAAAAAAAGAAAGAATACTTTATTTTGAGCAAGCTTGAGCTACTTGAACGAAAAACAAATGCAGTTTAGCGGTTTCGCAGCAAGCGTGCCTGTTGTGGTGAGCGACCATCTACCGAAAAAATGACGCCCGTTCACTGCCCTCCCTCCTCATTTTTGTTTAGTGTGGCATGAGATCAGTTATTGTTTACGCCTACCATACTATATGGTGGGACAGGATATGTTTAGTCACTGACAAACGACAGCTTTTACTTTCGCAGCACAACAGTGCGTACTTGTACGGAAACGACAATGTTTTGTTGTTCTGTGTGCGAACTTTCTAGAAAGACTCCACACTCATTCGTAGCTCACTCTGCGTTCCAAATATTTTACGTAGTATAGGTGATGACAACCCTCGATTTAAAGGTTTTTTTTTACCCCTTCACTACAGTCTCCATAATCGTCTACGTAACTTCTTGAGCAATCGGCATAGCAGGTAATTACAGAGTGTCCCTGCAAACTTGCACCTTCGTCCCACACAGTGTCTTTTACCTGTATTCCTTGATTCAGTACCAGTTGTCAATTTAAGTGGCTACTGCGCATACAGGAGCAAACAGTGCTTGCTGAGGAACGCACGCATCGAGAAAGTGCATGACGCCAATTTGCTTGTAAATTCACACATTATTCTTTTGTACGAGCTACTGTGAACAAATCTTGTACAAATTGTCTTTGGGAGTCATTTGTGAATATTCAAAACAATCGAAGGAATAAGTAGCATTTTGCGTCGCTGTTCTTACGGTATTCACAACTGATGGACCTACTTCAGGACGCCAATTTTTTGTATCTTTTTCTTCAGCGCTTGTGGAAATTTTTGAAGTCACAAACAATTTTTTCAATAGCGAAAGATCTCCCACGACACTTAAAGACATTAATTCACTGACTTCGACTGGGAGTAGCATACAGAAACAGCATTCTGCACAAAATACATCGATCTAACTCCCCACATTGCCATTGTGGTCATGTAGAAGAAAATGTTCACCATATTTTTTGGAGTGCGTCAAATACCCGAATGAGTGAAGAAAAACTAAGGATCGAACTAGCAAGTCTAGACAGAGGGCCCCTCACATTAAAGAAATTACTTGGACCAATGGCCTGACATGCATCATCAGAAAAAAGCGAACATCGTCCAAACAGACTTCTTCGTGGGGACCAGACTGGATAAGCACCTGAGACAGACAGCCACGGGTTGACATATATGAAATGATGTGTTTGTGAATATACTGACAGTAGAAAAGAAAGATGTGCGTGTGAACATATTATGACTCTGTGAACTCCTGCAAGCAAAGTGTACATTCGCATAATACTTCAACTGGTTTCAGTGTGCTAATGTGTTTTTTTGTTTATTATTGAGTACTGTTCGGTATTATTCTTTTATTTTTTTCTGCCTCAGAACCTACTGTTATGGAGTAGCCGAGGCACTATGGACCTCATCCTTTGCACAGTAAAACAGTTAGAACAGTACAAAAAAGGGCACTTCGCAAGCTAAACATTTTCTTTTATTTTCTGCACTTTTTCCGTTGGTGAAGAAGAGCACATGTCAGTAGTCTTGCATTTGCGGCCAATTTAATATCAATGCTTCAAAGTGTGTGAGAACATTAATCTTCTTCCAGTTGACGTGCACTTAGTCATCTCTGTGACCTTAGGTGGCATCAACGATCTGATAATAACTGCCTATATTATTATAGGGATTATTCTCGTTGCGACAATCTTTAATTCCGCTTTATTTGCTGGTTAGCTTAGCCATTACTTTTATTCCCCACCCTCCAAAATGCCAAAATGAAAAAAGTAACACAATATCTCTCATTGCTCTTTATTTCTGTGCCTTGTGTATCAGTGTTTCCTTCGTCATTTTATGAATAAACTGGTGTCCTGCTTCCATATTTACGTGCTCAGAATATTTCACCATCCCTGGGTATTAATAACGGTACCTTTCTCAAACATAAACAATGCTATTCCAACCTAAAGAAAATCACGTCAGGCCTTTTTTAAGAATACGTTGATACACTCACCTTCCAAAGGGTGTGGCACCGTCTTCCCAGTCACTGCTCTGCGTCGTCGACTCACTCCAGTCATACATCTTGTGTCCAACTGAAGCAGTGCATTAGGTGAAGTTAGATAAAACTTGCTATTATTTCAAGACGTTCCTAATGTATCAGGTACGCTCGCACCTTAGAGTAGCATGATTTCACAGTTACCGGCCCTAGTAACACTTACAATCTGTGATGATAAGCTTCAACTTCCTTTATTGTCACTCTCATTTAACCTCGATTCATCTCGCCGTTAGGTTTAAGTAATATACGGTATCTTTTTCTTTTTTGCTCCTGCCATTCTCTTTAGTGTTTCTTCCCTCATTCCCATATGCGATACTGACGCGAAATAGCTGCTCAAGTTTGTCTATTTGGTTTATGATATTCTTGAAACGTTATCATTGTTAGAGCACGCTTCACACTAAAAATAATAACCAAGATTTTTGTCAGCGAAATTTTTTAATTTCTACCACAGCTTTTCACGCAATGCTTTGTGACCCTGTTTCAGGTACAACTTTTAGGAGTATTTCGTTAAAAATATGTACTACTATACACGCCTCTCTGAGCCGTCTTCCGGATTCAAGATAGCAGAAGAGGCAACGGCACTGAATAAACCAGAAACAGTGAAGTTTCGCACAAATAATTAGGAATATACGCTCTCTAAAACTGTGACACAGAGATGTCTACAAATGCTACTTTTTGGTAAAAACATGTTATATAATAACATTTCGTTTTGTTTGTTGTATATCTTTCGTTCACGATGGAGAGTTCCTAACTTATGCACAAAAATACACCTTGTTTAGAAAAACACAGTTAAACGTGAACCATGTCGTGCTTCATTGAGTGTGTTACAATGTGGCAATCTGGGAGGAAACACTAGATAAACCATACTGGAGCAGTTCATCGCCCTCTTAAGGAACTATAGGTTTCAGCAAAGATTCTTGGGGGGGGGGGCGAGTTTTCTTTTGCTGCAGCGGCCTTTCTCAAAGCAAAAGTTTTTTTTCTTTGGGGGGGGGGGGGGGTACATGAAAGCGCACTCAGCGGTCTTCCTGCAAGTTGTGTTATCGTGCAAAAACGCGAATTTCCCGTAGACGGTGCTTTCATGTCATGAGATCAAGTTGCTGCTTCTCTTTGTATTTCTGTGATAACGATTTTAAGCTGTTCAGTTTATCATCTGCAAAGATAGACGCATTTGAGCACAAGCATTTTTTTTCTCACTTGCTATACACTTCGTGTGCCATTCCATAAGCCATACGCAGGCTGAATCATGTTTTTAAAGACAGATGGGGAGCATTTTAAATAATAAGGCGTCGTCTGCCCAATTTATTATTATTATTATTATTATTATTATTATTATTATTATTATTATTATTATTATTATTATTATTATTTTATAGATAATATATGATCTGTGGCTTACATACCAAAACTACCGTATCTATATGAAAGAGGCCGTAGTGCAGGGCTCCGGACTGTTGGACCAAATATTGTTATTTTTAACGTGAACTGAAAACGCACAGTGTATGAACCTCTACAATTTCGCCTACATCTAAATGTGACTGCGGTTCACGGGATGAAACCCGCCATGTTTAGAGTCAGCAGCCGAGAGATTTAACCACTGCTCCACCACGGTGGACGTCTGTGCTATGTCAAATTCCTTTACGCAAATGACGTTGTGCGTCGTACAGAAAACATTCGCTAACTTATTCTGAAAAAAAATTGTAGTTGTGAAAATTTACTTGTTAAATGCTGTGAGAAAGATTGAGTAATCTTCGGTGCCATGCGGCTCCGAAATACATACAGCAGGGCTCCCCTTGCGTGCAGAAGTAGGCAGGAACCCACGTTGTACCCGCCGGATCAAGCATGACCAAGAATTCCTGTGGTGGCGTGCCTAGCTTGAGCTTTGTGAGGTATGTGAGCTGCAATGTAGGCCAAATATATATATATATATATATATATATATATATATATATATATATATATATATATATATATATATATATATATATAATGGTTGTATAATCTAAGAGTGTTACTTCACTTCTTTTCTAACGAATATATACCATGAGATACTAAAAAGATGGGTAATAGCCATGGCTCACTTTCTAACATAATGTTGCCCAAGAGAACTTGTCTATAAACATTTTTAAGGGTGAAAATGTTGAAGCAAGACGAAATACGTCTATCACCTGCCAAAACAAAATACCTCCATGCCCACCACGTAGCCGTGCATGCTGTCAGGAGCAGCCACCGCCTAGCGACCAGGCACATGTGAAAGCAGCCATGCCGAGATGACCCAATATGGCGCTATTCGAGTACGAGTGATGAAAGGCCAGTTCACCTACCAGGTGTGCCACAGCTAGGTTTGCATGTTATTTTCCGGGACCGGAATTTGGACATTCTTCCATGGTCTGTGATGGTCTGCGGTTACACTGTATTGTGTCTACGATAAGGAAAAAACTAGCATAAGTCAAGATGACTTCGTTTCGCCCCTCAGATCACCCACCTTCGCTGTTCGAAGGGCGAAGCTTCGTAGGCCTTGGGTCATTCCCTCCTCTGTTGAAGTAGTACTTTAATTATCATTAGTAAAATTTGTAGTAGTAGTATTTTGTAGCCATAGCCAACTGTAGTTCATGAATTCCTCAATAGGTGACGTTGTGTGTATATGTCCAGGAAAATAATATCTCTAGAGGGCCTTAGTGGTTTTTTGTATACTTGACGATTTCGCATAATTGACGGATGGTCGAACGAACGGACAGACAGACAGACAGATAGATGGACGGATGGACGCATGAAAGCACGGACAGACGGGATTTTGACAAAAATGTAACCTATTGCTGCCATATCAAAGGACGCCTTTTAAAAAAATGAGTACTTTCTGAGTGGGACTTGACTTCATATTGCACTGGATTTTTCCATATTGATTTTCACTATGACTGGAATAGATACCAATTATGAAACATGCAATTTCGTTTCCATGGTCAGGTTTCAACTGATAGTGATTGCATGCGATTCCTCACATAAAAAAAATGCTCAGCACCAGACCCGTCTTGGTAGCTTACCCATGCAAAGTGGTAATCATTGAAATATGCGGGAAAATAATGCGCAGTAACAAATTAGCAAAGTCCCAAAACTTCATTTTGTGTGAAGCCACATAGGCTGCTATAGCGGAAGGTCCGTTGGGCCAAGTTCCGTCCGCGGACAACGTCTTCGAGGTGCCTGGTCTACTTTATTGGGAATGAACCATACCAAAACCTTTTCGCTCGTGTTTTCCGAGTCTATGCACAAGTTAGAAACTTGTACAATCAAAATAGTGATTAACTCAGTTCCCGATTGTATGATAAATTTGAAATCAGGAAGTCGGTTCGTTCTTACATTTGTGCCCTTGTCGAAACCTCGGCTCCAACACACCCACCCCCTGTTTTAGAATTCCTCATTGCAAGCTTTCATCTTTCCCTTTTTGCTTTGCTTTTTAATCCCCCATTGTATTTAGAGAGTGCCAGGAAAATTACAGCTCCGTTCCGGCATTTGATATCTGGCTGATTAAGAGAACTCGCAACACAGCTTTCACGACTTCTTTTCTACAAAGGATAATAACGAAGTCATATTAAGGCCATTATAAAACAGAAACCAATGGCCGCCTCGTCTCATTGCTTAACGAATGTTATGAGAATCATCGCTGGTCAGAAGGATTGTTAGTGCACGCTTACATTGTTGTAGTTGACCAATGGTACCGACACCGTTCTGGTTGCTTGACCGGCAGGGCCATTGCTAGAAAGAAAAAAAAATGTATGCTGTCCGTGAACAAGATTTGTATTCCACAGTTCTTTGAACTCGCTCATAACCATGTCGACAAAAGGAATGTACACATACATATAGGTTACTGTATTTTTTTATAAAGAAAATACTTTCGAAAGGGAAATCAATGAACAGGGTCATATATTTGCATCAGCAACTCATAAAAGGAAGATAAGCGTCTGTTCAAGCTTCATGAGATCAATGATACTTTAGGTACGCGTAGCAGCTATATAGCGGATCCAGTAGCAGGTTCAATAATGCAATATCAAATTTAACAGTCGCAGTTCGCGACCGTTTTCCAAGTGCTCGCCGACTACGTAAGGTATATTAAACTGTCAGTATCAATTTTCATTGCACCCTATAGTAGCATTTGACCTACAAACAACTTTCATGAAATGACACCCCTTGATTACTGTGTGTTTAGCTCTTTATGACTTTTTTCCAGCGTGGGTCAAACAGTTTTCAGAATACTGGGAAACCTTCCGTGTATTTTGCCTTTCCAAGTCGTACAGAATCGTGAATAATGTTTATGAAAGTTTGACAAGACTCAAAGACAGCGGTAGAGATATGTGGGTAAACGTATTCATAAAATGCTGCAGATTCTTGCTTGGTTACTCGCCTTACATGATACTACTACAAGTTCTGGGTGATGATTACGGTATTTACGCTGATAACCACATAACGCCTGTAACCCAAGCAGTCATTCTACTGATATAAGCAATATACACATGTACAGCATATCCATAATAAAGAGAAGAAAAACATTGTACCACACCTTGAGCCATGGGTAAGACAAGGTCCTGCCCATCCCAATAAAACAAAGAGGCTTAGCCTGAGCATCGGCATCTTTGTCAACGACAGTAATAGGCTTTTCGATGGAGGCAGAAGCAGCGTTTGTGCGCTCTTGCTGGCGGGCGAGCTCTCATACGTGAAGTGGCTGAGTTCAAAAAGGTGCTTTGTTGTCACCTGCGGCAAACAATCAGCTCTCGACGGCTTTTTTTTCGCATGTACACTGTATCGCTGATGCATCCTGGCGGACACCACCCAGACGATAGCTCGTGTTTTCGCCAGCGTAAGCCCATTATACTGTTTTTGTGCAACTCTAAGCGGCAAGGTCGCGTGCGATAAAAGAATGTTTTGACTGATGTGCTCGAAGGCGCCCCTTTGCCGCTCATGTGAACTCCGCTGTTTCTTGAAGCACTAGACTAAGTTCTACTTCATGTTTTTATAATTTATATTTTCGCAACATATTTTCACTCGGTAATGTTAGATTTTTGCCAATACGTAGCTTTAGCAGTGCAAGTATAAGCAGTGAAAAGTGTGGAGAAGCAAAAGGTAATTTAGAAGACGGGGCCTAGTACTGGACTTTTGTTGGTTCGTTACGCCATCAAGCAGTGCTAGCTTAGTACATCATCTATACCAAGAACCCTGGACTTGACGAAATGAAAAAAGAAAATTGAGATATCTTCATACCGAAGCGCAGAAGCCGGTATATGGGGAGTAAGGCCACACTCATTCACTGTTCAGATTTGGCCAATTCTAAAATTGATATGCTCTGTTAGGTGCCTGCGCGTGACTTAAGGGGATTTTTTCCGAAGTCATCTTTTATACTCAGCGACAACTTTTCTTGGCACTGAAATGAAAGCTACAGAGATAAATCGCGTGTATCCTGCCGCCAGTGTAGGTATTTCTGAAGTAGCGCCTGTATTTTCAACGTGAAATATAAATGTTCTTTTTTTATTTTCTATGTGGAGCTATTTCACACAGCACGCAGCTCACGGCAGTGAGATATTCGTATTTCTTTTAGTTTATCTGTTGTGAAATCGCGTTTTTGAACACGAGAGAAAGCCCTGCTTTTTAGGTATACTTCAAACAGTAAGCGGCGTCTGCGTCTGCATGAAACGCGAATTATGCACCCCCCGTCACTTTTCACAAAGTTACGAAACGCGTTCCAAAACCGACTACCTGGCGTTGTGCTACATGTGCAGAAGCCCCGCCTCCGTAGCTTTTCGTCGCCGAGTATAGCCACTTTGCGTGGGACCGAAAAGGACGAAGAAGAGCAGTGTGAACAAACAAGTACAATATGATTGACGTACAAGCGGCAACGTGTTCACACTTATTTTCTTCGTCCTTGCTTGTTTCGCGCAAAGTGGCTAAAAGATGAGTCGTTTCAGTTAGGCCGGCTAGCAGTTATGCTTCAGCTCGTTGCCTAATGTTGCTCTCTTCTGACTCCTCAGTGGCTGGCATATGGCCAGAATGAGGAGCACTTGTTTCAACACAGCGTATTTCCCTGCGCATCCTTGCGAGATGCATTAGACAGATTGCTATGTTTTAACGCTGCCAAACAAAACTGTGTGAAGAAATAAAGAAAGAGCTTGTATGCTCTTTGTTGAAAAGCCCGTCGTTTTTTTCAGCATAGGTTTCCGTGGAAAGGTTCGCTTATAGTAATAGCAAGCACAGAAAGCTCTTCTAGTAAAGCTGGCGAAAAAACTGCACTGTTCCCCATACCAACCTACCAAGCTGTGCAACACTTGCCTTTCTAGTCAGGCGTAAATATTGTGACTAGTAAAAACATTTCTACTCTGCCTATGCATAGCCTTTCCTCATATTCCGGTCGGAAACAAAACAAGATAACTTCCGCCTTTCATTTAGTACGCCAGTTGCAAAAACAACGATTAAATCAGGAATTCAGAGAACACTATGTATTTGGTATGATGACAAGTCATAGGCACTAAAGAATAATTGTGCCTTTACCATGAACCTGGCTGTTCGAAGTTGCATAATACATGTTCCATGTTTACTTGAGGAAATGTTTTGACCACACAAGCAGTTGCAGTATCAGTAACTGCAAAATCTGCGTGGTGTCAGCTCATGTGACCGAGAGCTGTGTTATTTAATACTGCAATGACCTCTCGGTGGGTTCACTCTAGTAGTCTAACTTAGTATACCTCAGCATACTTGAAGCGTTCGCAGTTGAGCTTGGTGGTACATTTGACTGTTTAGTCAGATGAGCGCCAGGTTACCGGAGCAGAATGTGAAAAACGTCAGCCCCCATCGGCATTTTCTTTGCCCGTCACCTAGCATATCTAGCACGCTATTATAAACTCAAATAAACATGAGAGTGTGCGGCGAATTTGCAGCATGGCGGATTCACGGAGGTCTCCACATCCGCTGTCACTAACACAAATGTTGAGTTTTCTGCAGTGTAATTGAAGTTCTCGCTGCTTTGTAGAAGGGGACGCGGTTCTTGACGCGGAGCATCTTATTTAGGTCGGAACCAGTGGGCCTGCAAGCGCGAGCGGCATTCTTCGAAGTGGTCAGGTTGTTTGTGTAATGCACATGGCGCACTGCCTCTCTGCGAAATTTGTTTACATACTTCGGCCGCCGCTGCGACATGTCACTGGATACAATGGTTAATGAATAGGTTTGAGTTAACATGTAACACTGGTGCCTTACATGGAAAGAAGAAATATGTGTGGGTGGCCGTTCATTTTTTTCTTACACGGGCGGAACCATCCTATCTTGCTCCTACCGTATACGACTGGCTAGGACTGTTGGACCTCAGTACGCAGCTTCCCTATATTCCCGCTAGGTGCCACATGAATTGCTAGAGTTGCGAATAGTGGTCTATATATATATGGCTAAGGCACTCGGCTGCTGACTCGCAGGTTGCGCGAACGAATCCCGGTGGCGGTGGCCGCATTTTAGATAAAGGCGAAATGCTTGAAGCCTGTGTGCTTGGATTTAAGTGCACGTTAAAGAGCCCCAGGTGGTCCAACTTTCCGGAACCCTCCACTACAGGGTCTCTTATAATCATTTGCTGATTTTGGGGTATTAAACCCAACATATCAATTAAACAATCAATCATAGTGAATGAACTGTACAGTCAAATGTACCAGTGCAGCCCAAGTGCAGCTTGTAAGATCCTTCGACGAGTGTTGAAGATTGGGCGAGTTGGTTCGTCGTACTTGAACTGGTATAGCGCATTACGGGGAAGAAGAAACGGCCGAGCAGACCGACACAAGAGGACATAGCGCTCTGTCCTCTTGTGTCGGTCTGCTCGGCCGTTTCTTCTTCCCCGTAATGCGCTATACCAGTTCAAGATCCTTCGAGCTGTGCGAACTCAATGTATCACATCCATGCTGACTTTCCGACTCCTGAATAATTGCTGCGTTGGCGCGGGCAATATCGTGGCAACGGGCGACGCGAGCAACGAACTTTTCTGGGAGGGATGAAGATGGAACAGAAGACGTGGACAAAAGGTTACTGTCGGGGACGAAAGTCAGTGCGCGGCCATACACAAGAAAATACAGGCTGCGATTCATCATACATTGTCAGGCAGCGTTGTATGCGAACGTGACGAAGGCAGGTATAGTGTCCCAGTTTAAAATGTGAACAAAGCATTTCTTAACGAACTTTGTCGATTTCGAGCCTATCTATCTATCTATCTATCTATCTATCCATCCAGCTATCCATCTATCTATCTATCTATCTATATGTCTGTCTGTCTGTGTCTGTCTGTCTGTCTGTCTGTCTGTCTGTCTGTCTGTCTGTCTGTCTGTCTGTCTGTCTGTCTGTCTGTCTATGGTGAACATAGGTGACAGAGCCTAACGTGTGTCATGTAAGTCATGAGTTACAACTACACCCCACGCTCATGGTGCGGTCTTGGTCGGTTTGCTAGTTCCACATATTCGCAAGTTCCGTAGACTTTGACGCCACCCGGTGACAGCCAGCGTAATTTTAAAGATGATAGTCTAAACTGAGGACGTGAAAGGAAATATTGAATTTTATAACACTGTTTGGGGTTTTCCGTGACAAACCACGTATGATCGTGAGGCACGCCGTAGTGCAGGGCAACGTGCATGAACACCGCACGCCACAAGTGATGTGTTTGGCATTCAGGACCTCTTCGCCTTCAACGAGGCATCGTATCGAGTTTCTGAAGCATCTAGGTGGCGCATAAAATGCGCGTGCAAGAAAAATTGAGCCATTGATTGATCAGCTATTGACTGATGCATTCGCTGGTGCCTCTGAGAACAAAAAAAAATTCGGCAGTTCCCACGCAGCTGGGAATCAAGGTTATGCGAAGCATACGGAGGCAAGGTGACCATGTTGCGTTTTTTTCATTGAGCGACACGTCATGAAATGACGCTAAATATATGTGCAAACGTTTTACGCACAGACATAAGCTGAAGATTTGCAGATGTTTACACAACCGGTTGTTTGCACTTGCGCAACGATGCCAACTGGAACATGCGTATTAGAAACACCAAAAACTGATATGAAACACTGATGCTGTCGAGGATGCTGGCCCTGGACAGTGCTACATAAATCCACTTCGACGCGTGGTGTCACGGGTCCCGTTAATTAGGGAGGCGATCGCCGGGCTAATTCCAAGGGCCGAAATATTGGCCCCCCGAACCGCACCACGAAAGCGTGGACAATTTAGAAGTGGTCCTTTCTGGCGTGCCAGCGGACGCCGGGTGGCCCAAAGAACAAGTCAGAGCCGAGAGTTGGTAAACAAACAAAATTATATTCTCAATAATGGCAGATCGAAAACAATACACAAGTATGCACACTCCACAATAGTTGAGTACAATATGTCACCAATCAAACAACGTACTACACAGTACAATCAGCCACACTCGAAACAACGGACACAGACAACAATACACACTACAATGCAGTCGCATGCATTGAACAACCAAGTCACTTAAAGACTAAAGAGATAGAAAACCTATTCAGTCCAAAGTTCTTGGAACAGAAGTCTGAATGATACTCTTCCGAGAATCACTCACTCAAAGTCCAGCGTTGTTGTCGTTCCGCTGCCCCCAAAGTTTCTCTTCCAGGAAACCTCGCCGAAGTTTCTCTTCCAGGAAACCACGCGTCTTCAAATGGCCACTCTCCAAGCTTCAAACTTCTTCGCCGGAAACACGTCGGCTTCACACACGCAGCTGTTGCCAGGCGTCTTCGCTCGATAGCGGTAAACACACACACTCTTGCCTGTAGCTCGAGTCGTCACCCCTCAGGTGGAAATCATCTTCGTCTCCTGCTTTGTCTCTACGGACAAAACCGTCGCCAACTCCACGGCGGAATACCCTACGCGCTCTTGCGCTAACTTCCGTCTTCTCCTGATCTCTCGTCTCGGCTGCTCGATTAAATACCTTCCGCGCGAGATTCCATAAAGTTCTCGTCATTTTGTCGGCGCGATGCGTAGCGAAGGCTGGGGGAAAGGTCGAGACGATACGAGGGCCGTCCGCGATGGATGACTCAACCCAGCATCACCACGCCCCTTTCCATCTAGAAATTTCGAGTGCTTGCTCGGCCGCCGATGTGGGGTGAGGAGGTTCGTCGGCGAACCTAGGCTTCCGAGAGGAGAGGCGCGCGCCCGGGGAGTCGTTGGATGTTTGTTTTCTTTTTTTATGTTTGACCTCGCGGCGTCACTCTGGCGGTTCGTCGCGAGAATTTGGCGGCGCGCCCTTTTTGAGCGCTCGTTTTGTGACACATGGCAACTAACGACAATTGACGTTAACCCGGCGTGACGGCTGTATCAAAGGAGTACATACGTAAAATTTATAAAATTGAGTAGGTAGCACTGAAACCACTATTCACGTTTCACGAAGATTGGCGTCTATTTGAAAACTAGTTCCGAGACCTGGCGTAGCTCTGTGGTGAAATGCTTCATTGCCACGCAGAATGCTTGGGTTCGATTCCAGCTGGGACCCTGACATTTATTCTTTGCATTCGTTGGTTCGACGCTACCGATGTTGGGTATTTCTTGACGCTCGCGCGTTTATATTGCCCATGTGTGTTCTCGTTGTTCCTAGGTAGATACTAAGTACCAATCACCTGTGGCACATACCCGCATACCAGCGGCACATACCCGTCCCCGGGTAGGTGCCACTGTCTGGCGGGAAGTGTTTGACGACGTACGCGACGGGATTGTGATATTCTTCATATTTTGACCAGCGCGTCATATTCGTCCAACCATCTTGCCCTCCCATGCTAATTTGGGTTGAGGTCACACAAGGGGGCGACCACGAGAGCACCCAAACGTAAGCGGCTAGATCGATAGATAGATAGATACGCTCAAAGTCGCCGAAGATCGCTAAGAAATGCTTCGCATTTAAAATGAATGGCTGCCTGTCAGAACTAGACACCTTGTATCATGAAGGCTCTCGCCTTCATCAAAATCCTCAATGGCTGTGGCAAAGCTCCCGGAGCGCAGTATTTGTAATGCCGAGCACTGTACATACAAAACTTTCAGGCAGATGTAGGTAACAACAGCCTTTGAAATACTTGGAAATCGAAACGCAGAATGCACAATACATAGACCAGCAGTGAATGTCAAATCCTTAAAAGCAAAATATAAATATGACTAAACAATAGCAATAGCAACTAAATGCCAAAATAAAAAACAACTGCCGAACCAGTTTTTGTGCCTTCCCACTGACTAGTGCATCAACGGTGGAGGCGGAAGATAGGGCGACGCCACAGGAGGATACAAGAACATTGTTATGCAATGCTCTTGGCTCTAAGCTGCAAGCAGTGGTTCAACACTTCACTGAGATGTTTCCGGCTGCAATATCTACAACGAGCAAACAATGAAGTCCTTTCAGTTTCGCAGTAACCATACAGTAGACGCAAAGCATGGGTTGGAAATATTGTGCTGCAATAAACGAATAAGTTACTGAGCGATGACCGACAGACTCAGAAGCGCACTCACTTCTTACACGGAATGAAATGACTGATTCGGAGTGAGATAAGAAACAAAAAAAGACATGACAACTACTTTCTGCACTGTGGTCTCCGTTGCGACGATTTGTCAGGTGCTTTTGCCATTTTATCTCATCTTTCACGGCTAAGCGGTTACAAGTGCGGCAAGAGGTGACCTGACTCCATACACTGTAGTGATTTTGACTATGACCTGAGATAACGCTAATTAACTACTAACAAAAACCACCATACTGGTACCCACCATTCGGATACATTTCAAAACGCACGCGGAAAGCATTGATTGTAAATAAAGATGCAATTACTGTTTTGATTAAGCGTTCAAGAGATAGAAGAAGTCTTGCTAAAGTTTTATGCTTATCCTCGTTGTAAAAAAAAAGACGTCAAGCAGGTGTAAAAAAAAAAGATTCTCTAAAGCTTCTGTATTGAATGCTTTGGTGGCACGTACAATGGCTGAAGATTAGGAGATGGAAAAGACAATGGTGTCTGCTAAGAAACACTGATGCGAAAGCAGCACCATGTGAACAAAGACGTGCCCCTACAATTATTGGAAGGTAAGAATACTTGATTTTAGCACGAGTTTCATTTCTGGAGTTTTGACATCCCTGCAGCGTGTGTGACTGCACGTGTTTCAACTCGACTCTGTGTGGTAAGCAACATAGAAACGACTTGGCACAACTTAGCTTCAATAGCGTCTTCAATTAGTCTTCAATAGCGTACAGCTTCACTGCTTTAACCTTTGCGTAACTCAGTTCAAGTAAGGCCAAGCTTTTTTGTCCACTGTCGTAGATTGTCCTGACCGCTTAGTTTCAAGAATATGAATAAAAGTTGTAAATAAGGCCCAGCGGTTTGTTGTTGTTTTTTTCGCTGTCATCGACGGTATCTCTTGATACATGTATCAATATTTTTCTAATAAACCATAGGATTTATTTCGATATTTGGCTTTTTTATGCGTTGTCCAAGGGTTACAAAGTTTTTGATGTTATTAGGAAGGTGATGCTAACTTCATTTCGGACGTAGTATTGCACGCAAATGTCTGGCGTTGTAAGCACAGAGAATTTTATACACTTACCATTGCAGTGCAACGCTTAGCTAAGCTATGGAACGTACGCGACCTCTTCAGCTAAACTCAATCGCCATGCAATACGGGAGAGGACTATAGATTTAGATTCCTGCAAATTATCTAAACTACTCGTGAAGATTGTTCAAGTCCCACTCTGCATTTCATGCCTCGTCAATGGAAGTGAAAGTGTGTGGTTTTCCCTAAAAAGCGAGAAATTGCAGTTTTGTGTAGATTACATTTATTTATGCTATAGAAGTGGCTTTTGTCGTCTTTGTAAACAAAGCTTTGCAGCCCAGATAATGGCTAGTGCAGCATTCAGTGCTCCCAAGAAATGAAGAAGGCCATCGTATGATCCCAAACGATCTCTCCAGTAACCTGCGAAAGAGCAAATAAATGCACTAAACTTTTTTAAGACAGTATTATTGCGTAACTGCCATTATAAATTCTATAAGTTAGAGTCACCGGACCACACTTCAGGGGGTATGGCGGAGTAAACTGGTTCTTGCGGTGTCAGCTTGGTCCCTCATTAACTACATTTATTGTATGTAAAAAATTCACAAGTCTTATAAAAAAGAATTCAGTCCTCACTTGGCGTAGTATTATTTCTCGTAGCTTTATATATATATTTTTTAGCACTTGAGTAGCAAAGATTTAGCATGCGTGCCAACAAAATGTATGCTTTCACATAAAGTAAAAGCAGTGTACATGACCATGAAATTTTGCTTGCTTATTTCTCATATTAGCGCTTTAATTACTGCCTAAAATATAAGTTACCCATAATTACGATTTAAGTTATAATTGCATTTATTTTTCCCGTGTGACCAGAGGGCTTTACAAATAAATTTGTACTTCTCTTAATGAGATGTCTCACAGTTATTAAACATTTCACATTCTTTCTATTTTCAATATATTTAGGTAGAACCTCAGAACGCGCGATTAGAATCAGAGGCAGAGTTTTACAGAAAAAGTACATCAAGTTTGTGTTCTCTTCAGAAAATTTACCGTGAGAAAAACACACAGTTTCTTATAGAAACAATGTAAATCAAATAGCTATGCCACAGAAACATAGCTTGCGGGAAAGTTTTCAACGAAAACGTAAAAAGGGCAGGAAATGAGTACGTTTACCCAGTCTTGCCACGTATGCGCAAAAAAAGTGACGAAAAACCTGCCAACAAACTCTCACGTCTATCAGGAGGCGTTGATTTTGGTGCTATTTTCAAATGGCTCCGCGTGCTCGTACAAGCTTGTGAATACATCGCTATGTTCATCAGAACTTCTGTTACTTTTTGGTAATGAAACCAAAGAATCACTTTTCTGAGTTAGTTATGCTCTTCTATACCCCTTAAATATGCGTGATCCCTAATGCGTTCATTTTAAATGCAGACATAAAGAGATTTTACAAACCAGTTCAACCTTTCATGTCTAGCCTTTCTTTTAGACGTGGTAGGCTAGCGGTATTACACGCACTTGCATTTCCATTACAGTAAAGACCTAGCAGAGCTGCTTCCTTATTGAAGGTCGCATGTGGCTTAATTTCTCTCTGGGGATCAAATAGTGCTCTTATAACATATTCTGATAAGTGTGACATGTTATGTTAGGATTCGGGTAAGACAGTTTGTTCGAATGACCAGAAAATACAAAAAAAGACTTCAACAATGTACATCGTGTGCCACAGCTTAGTACCTGGAAATCTCGGGAAAGCAGTTGCTGCTGGTCTTGCTCAGCAACGTAAAGTTAAAAGGTTGTTTTTTTATAGAATATTACTTGATGTTTCGAACACATGCCTTCATCACAAGAATTAAACTCATTGTCTCACAGGCAAACGACCCGACTGCTTTTTATCAATTTTTTTATTTTCTCCCCAAAAATGAGGCATTATAACAGGAAAATGAAGATGGCATAAATGTTATAAACCATAAACAAACAACAACATGTGCAACTGAGTTATCAGTACATCACGTAGGAGTGTAGGGAAAGAAGATATACTAAGCCATGCATTGCATACGACGAACGTGTAACCCTTATATCAAATTTCCTCCGAAGCGCAGAAACAGAACTGAATTGGTATAGGAATAATGTCTGAAGGCTTTGTCAAGACAGCTTTCGTAGAACATTGCTAAAAGGAGATGAAGATATAACTTCATTGCTAAAAAGGTAACAGAACTGTTGTGATCCAAATATTTGGTAAATCAGATGCCATAAGAATTGACAGTGATATAAAAAAATAGCTACTTGAATAAAATATTACAATCATTTATTCGAATTGTTTAACAGCCGTATACAAACAGTTTGGCGAATTCATTTAAACGAGATTTCGGCAACTTCAAACTTGAAATAATAAATCGGAGTTACCTGTTTTATTCGTAAATAAGTTCACTGATCTCTTCTTTACGCAGTGCATAGCAGCCCAAAGCGTTCAAACTGGTTGCCTTACGGCTTAGTCTTTTGATTTCTGTCGCTTTGTCTGAAGCCCGTAGTTAGAAATAATTTCTGGGTGTCTTAATGGAGGTCTCTACATTACTACAAAAATGCTTTTTTTTGTTAAAGAACACCCTTTCAACAACAACTCAAAGGATTAGGGGGAAGGGAGTCTTGGGCACTACTTTCGTTTCTTGGCTACGGGCCTGCTTTGTCACTTTTCAAAAAAATCAAGGACACCAGCTAAGTCTTATGTGAGATACAATGAAAACTCAATAAATTGTACAATTCACGCTAAGTTTTACGCTCAGTTTGGCACAAATAAACTTGTGCAGTTGTAGTATATATGAGCAATCACTTAAACTTGCGTACACTAGAAGGGCACAGCTTATGCGTTTGTAGACAGCTAAATATTCCAATTGCTTGTCCGTCGAAGAGGCCACGTTTTATATATGCAGTTGAATCGTGATGTAATTGTTACCGTGAACCTACAAGACGTATAACAAATGACAACAACGAATCATCAAGCACGTCGGCAGAGCAAGATGCTCCTCACCCTTACATCGTCGCAGTAAGTACCAAAAATTTTATAATAACTAATGCCAATAACTAGCGCCTTTCTTCTTTGTTGCCTCTGAAAATGAACAGATGCAGCTAATTTGGCACAAATCAATCAGGCGATCTGTAATAATCTGGAATACATGAAAGATAAGCATAGTCACTTACCAACCAAAAATGGTCCCGTAATGAGTGTGACACCAATCCAGAAGGCGACTCCACCGAGCACTAAGGGCATTCGGTCAACTCCAAAGTGTTTCGTGAGAGAAGGCATAAACAGGGTGATTCTCAATCCGTTACTGATTCCGAATAAAGCGGACAAAGCCAGCATGAGCGGGAAAGAGTCCAACAACACGAATAGCTCTAGCACGAGAGATTGAAGGAGGTATCCCACTAGCATGACGCTTTCCAGTGACAAAACACCAGAGTCGATTACAACGCCGCTTAGCGGTCTCGTCACAATGTCAGTCACTGCAAAAGCGTTTAGTAAAAAAACGCCACTAGATGGTGCAATTCCTTTGTCCTTGGCAATATCCACTGACAACAGAAGAAACGCAGATAACCCTAGGGTAATTATCGTGAACGATACGGCGTTAACCACGAACGGCGTGCTAGTAAACTCTCTCGCTATTGTATTCAAGGTTGCTTTCCTTATATAGGTCTTGTCTCCTGGTGTGTTGGTAGAGTTGAGCGATGGAAGGTCGTTGATGCACGAACTGCTGTTTTGTACGTGTGGTAATTCTGTGAACTCTTCTTCGTGTAAATTGCCATGTGATACTTCGTGGTCATCAGGATTGTGGCAACCTTGCGTACAATTTGCAGGCAAAAGTAGATTATTTGGAGCCACATCAGCGTTCATTTCGGGCTCTGTCACTGCTCTTTCAGTGGACTGCCTCCTTGGTTTCGCCCACTCCGGGCTACGGACGGCGAGCACGGGAGGCAATGAATGGAGGATCAGACCACCCAGCAACAGGAAAGTGCCTCGGATTCCGTACGTAACTCGAAGAAACTCAGCCAGTGGAGGTAAGTACAAGCTGTTGATGCCAGGAGACGTGTAGATGATGCTGCACGCTGTAGCCCTTCGTTTTTCGAAGTGTTGGGAAACAAGGACGTTAACGCCAACGTGGACGCCACATGCTGCCACTCCTACAACGAAAAAGAAATAAATGCAATTGCGTGAATACTACAAGCTGTCATTATACAAACGCTGTCACCACACGGCCAATCGTCCTTTTAAAACGCCTGATGCAATCATGTCGACATATTCATCAGCCTGACTACGCCCACTGCAGGACAAAGGTATCTTCCCTGATTCGCCAATCAACTACTAGAGGCCAATAGAACTTTCTCGTTTCCGCCAATCAACCGGGTTCTGAGCTTTTTGCGGCCACGTTATACTAGCTTTTAGTTCCATCTATAGACCTTTTTTCCTGCTCCCTGGCCCCCTCGTGCATTTGCATTTTCTTAGCATGCCTGGTATACTGAACAGCCAGTGGTTGTCTTCCCTAGGCGCTAAATGCCTTGCCTATGCCTATTTCTTCTTAGTTTCGACTATAATGTCCTGGACGCTGGTGTGTTACCTGACCCACTCTGCTCTCTTGTTGCACCTACAGGCTGCTCCTGTTATTGTATTTTCCATTGCTAGCTGCCTCGTTCTAAATTTACGCACTGGTGTCATTGCGGTAAGCATGAGCAGAATAATGAGAGTATTCCTATAAGTGAACTCTAAAACGGTGGCTTTACATTCGTTTTAACAGCATAGCTGTGTAGGTTATGTGGTTGTCGGTAGCACGTAGAGCAGTTATGCGCACTGCCTAGCAAGCACTTGCCACTTGGCAGAGCTGCCGCCCCTCGCTTCGCATTCAAAGCAAACAATGAAATTACATTTACACGAGTGAGAAAGACGAGAATGCAAGGACTAAATAGAAAAAGAAAGAAAGTGAGGAAGAGAGAGGAAAAAGAAAGAAAGAGAGAAGGAAAATGAATTAGATTTGAGACAAAACGAAGGAAAAAATTAGGCAGATCCCACGCACCTTGGTATCGACGTTATGCGAAGCATGCAGAGGGAAGGTGACCGTGTTGCATATTTTTTTATTGTGTGACACGTAATGAAATGACGCTAAATATATGTAGAAACGGGGCACACACAGACAAATAATGAAGAAATGCAGATGTTTATAAAACCAGTTATTTGCACTTACGCAACGAGGCCAACTAGAACATGCGTATTAGCAATACCAGAAGGTGATATGAAGCGCTGATGCTCGCGAGGATGCTGGCCCTGGACAAGGCTACATAACTCAACTTCGGTGAACGGCAACTAACCACAATTGACGTTACCCCGACGTGACGGCTGTATCAAGGTAGTACATATGTAATGTTTACAAAATTGAGTAGGCAGCACTGCAACCCCTATTGACGTTTCACGAAGATTAGAGTCCCTTTGGAAAATAGTTCCGAGACCTGGCGTAGCTCTGTGGTAAAATGCTTCATTGCCACGCAGAACGCTTGGGTTTGATTCCAGCTGGGATGGTGACATTTACTCTTTGCATTCATCAGGTCGACGCTACCGATGTCGTGTATTTCTTAACGATCGCACGTTAAAATTGCTCATGTGTGTTCTCGTAGTTCCTGAGTAGATACTAAGTGTCAATCATCTGTGGCACATACCCGTGTGACGCTACGATGACTGGGAGACGTGGCCTGGCTCATACGCCATGTTTATTCCATTGTCACTTCTTCCTCATCTACTTCTAGAAACCATCGCTACCTACATACGTCACACGATTCCCCCTCCCCCCGAAAGAATGCGCGAGCTACAAACTATGAAGCATGAACAAGTGGTGTCTCATCATAGGAAAAAATATCACAAAATATAGTAGTTCCATGTAACACGGCAGTTCCAAGCACTTGCACAAAAACATTCACAGGGAAGGCAGTCCAGTGAGATCTAGGAGACCTCAGGTGGGCGAGGTTGGCTGTTGCGTTCTGGAGAGCATAACCATGCATTCGACGTGGAAAATGATGATGACACAGCCTGGATAGTAGTGAAAAACGAACAAGGTTGGGAGTCCTTGCAGCGTTGGAAGGTTGGATGTCTAATGCGTTGGATTTTGAGTCGTGGCCGTGACAGATGCATTGTATCTAGTATGCGTGCTTTTTGAGAGATGGTGACGATTAAATGCCTGTGTGCTGGCGGCGTGCAAGAAGTTGCTCCGCGTATTAATGGGCGTTTTCCGTGGTGTTGTCGTCTGTGCAACGACTGGCGCAGAGAGCGTCTGTGACGATGTCTGTGACGATGTTCCCTCGTCCGGAAACGTCTTTTTTCTTGAAATGGCCCTTGTATCAAAGTTCTTAATTTTTTAAGTCGTTCAAGTTGGGAGCGTGCTTCCGTTGAAGTTTTCATTCGTCGTCGTCTTTGTCGGTGTATCCGTTGGAGTGTCTGCGATTCTTGGACTTGCTTTTGCTGGCGTTGCTGCTGTTTCTGTGGAACGCATTGCGGTGAGATTCCTTCTTGAACATCGCGCTCGTTTTCTTCACAACTTGATGTGGGGCCAAGTCGGCAGCTAGTAGTTTGTGGGCTGTTGTCGTGCACTTCGGGCAATGAAGATAATGCTTCTGAATTGGTAGAAAGTTCTCCAGAAGCTTCTTCTACCCTGTTCACTACGAGAGGCTCTTGCGCATTGCAGCGTGTGACGTTCGATGCGTCGGAGCCTTCGGTGTTGCTTCCACTGTCGAGTGTGTATGGACTAAATGGCGATGCATGAACCCGTGTGGAAAGAGCATGGCTCGACAGGGTATTTTCCCGATGCGCCAGGTCATCTACCATAAATACGGCGTCCTTATAAGACAAATGGTGAGCGTTAGGAGCGCTTGAAGAACCGCGTAATGAAAACCCAGTGGTGGACCACGTATGCGAGACGAAGAGTGAACGGCATCACGTGGTTGGGCAACGTCTCGGGTCATATGGTGAAGCGATGACTTCGCAAATGCCGACTTTCGTGCAGAAGGGAGGCGCGCTCGATGGCTGTGTTTTTCCCAAAGTACGCATTGTCGTCTGCCACTGAACTCCTGAGCCACTGCGTCTTTTGTCAGAGGTCGAATCTGGTTGTGCGTTCGAATGGTTGAAGACTGCCTGTAGAATCGACGACTGAGTGCAGTTGTCTGTGGATGGTGGGTTACAAGCAAGTCTTCGTCGTAGTCGTCATCGTATTTTTTAAACCAAACGATCATTTTTTGTTTTATCTTTTGCCAAGACTCATCGTTGTCGAATATGTGGGTGAGGTAGAATTTAAATGCCTCACCGGTAACGTAGTCGCTGAAGTTCGTAACCATCTCCAGTTCCGACCATGATGCAGCGGTTGCGTGGTGCTCGAACAGGTCGAACCAGTCCTGTACAGGTCCATCGTCCGCTGCTCCGGTGTACTTGGGGATGGGAAGGTAGTCTGATGGTGCTGTCATAATGCTGGTCTTGGTGGAGTGTTGGGATGTACTTTCGTGGTCCACGTTCGGTCACTGCGTCTTGCTGAGACGTTCGGAGATGGTGGCTGGTTGATGAAGTGGCCGCCAGGTCTTCATCCTGTCGACTTGTGTGACGCTACGATGACTGGGAGACGTGGCCTGGCTCATACGCCATGTTTATGATGATGATGATGATGAATCCACAGGCATGGCTCGTACCCACTCAGGGGGATCGGCCAAGAATCGATGGTTTAATTAGGTAAGTTTTTTTTTAATATCGAAACCACCCACCAGAAAAAAAGAATGAAAAAAAATAAAGAAACCCTAGTCAGAATGAATGGAGTGCAATAGTTGCTTGTCACTCGTGCAGATAAGACAACTATTCATTACCTTGAATAAGAATCAGGATAGTTAAACAATGCTCTTGTGTTCGTTGGAATGATTATTTTTTGTGCATGAATAATAATCACGCAATTAAAGCTTAATTCTTTTACTTTCAATCAGGTATTTGCAAACTGCGTAGAAAACGTTCTCGTGGCTGAAGCCCAGATCGTAAGCACCGAAGGAAAGTATGTTTTCTGCAGATAAGTTCAACCGCAGGCTAGCGAATGGGAGGGCTAAGAATGTTTTCCTAAGCAATTTGTATCGGCGACATGATAAAAAATAGTGCTCTATTGTTTCCAATTCTGAACAAAAGTTGCATAGTGGTGATATCGCCAGACCAGCCCTATGTGAATAGAAATTTAACGGGGGGACACGACATCGAAATCTGGTTATTATGGTTTCCAACTGTTTTGTAGGACACCAATGACTTTTCCATGGAAATCTTAAGTGAGTAAATTCTGGTGTTGACAATATTGCTTCCATAGCGTCTGCACTGAGCGCAAGCTTTCTGTATCTTGTCGCCGTTATAGTGGCCACTTCGGAAAGGACTGATAGTACTGGCCCTTCCAATGCTGCTCGTGCTAGAGAGTCGGCGATTTCATTTACTTCTAAGCCGCAATGACCGGGTACCCATACTAATTTCAGTAGCTGCAGCTGAGGAGGAACTAGCATAAGGAGCGTCTTTAAGGCCATCGATTTTGTTGACGCCGTAATCGACGTACATACTGACAGGGAATCCGTTATTATGATCGCATTAGCGGCATTCAAAGGTAGCTTTCGCAGCGCTAGAACTATTGCCAACAGCTCAGCTTCAAAAACTGGGGCGAAATCCGGTAATCTTAATGAAAAAGACCAGTCAAGCGAATGTGAGTATATACCTACACCTGTCTTTTCATCCAATACTGAAGCATCTGCGGCTATAATGTTATTCGTTTCCGCGTGTGCAAGATAATCCTGCAGTCGGCTATTTATTACCCTATAGGATTGTAATTTGGGCTTAGAGGGAAAAATGTCATCGAATTCAATCTTAAGAATTTGATTTGTATCCTGCGCAGCAATCACATCTCGAATTTTTACATTTAACCTATCTAGTTGTTTCTGAACAAAAGCAATTTGAGGTGTTCGAAAGCGTGGCCAATGGGCAAGAAAAAAGCTGTCTGGGTCATTTATAAAATCATACTCAGATCGTCTTGGCGCATAGCTATAAAATTTCAGAAACGTCTGAACCGTTAGGATACGAAAACGGCAAGGCAATGTAGGTAATCGTGCTTCCTGATACAAAACATTGTTTCTTACAAACCTCGGTAGTCCTAGACACAATCTCAAGGCTTCTCGTTCCAGCATGACCAGAGGCTTTATTTTATAGGCAGGACCACCAGAGAACAACACGCACCCGAATTCTAGGATTGGTCGCATATACATTTTATAGATCATCACCATTGTGCTTCTGCGTAGACCATATCGGCGGCTGCTCAGTCTACGATGAATTCCTAAGGCGCGTTGTGCTTTAGATGCCATGCTTTCTATGTGAGGAGTCCAGTTTAGGTTGGCATTATAAGTTACTCCCAAATATTTAAGAGATTCCGCCTGTGGAATGGGCTCTTGTTTATAACATATTGAAATTGAGATGGGATCGGATAACGGGAATATCAATACTGCACTCTTATTTACATTTAAGGTCATGCAGACTGCATCTAGTCATCTCTCCAGCATATTGACATATCTCTGTAGCGTTTGATATAAAGAATATATGTCACTATGTGCCGTGAAAAATGCAATATCGTCAGCATATACAAACACCTTCACGTCCTGGCAATGCGGTATAGTGCTCATTAGGATGTTAAATAGAACTGGCGATAATACAGCGCCTTGGGGGACACCACGTGTTTGTTTGCACTTTGACGATGCGCAACCATCCTTAAAGCAATAAAACTCCCTTCCTCTCAAGAATTCCCTCACCCACGCCAATATATATTTTGGGAGATTGTGGCTCTCTAATATGTCTAATAATACTGAATGTTCTACACTATCGTATGCCTTAGCTATATCCAATGTCACTAGTGCCGCATGTTGTCTTTTTTTGCGAGCAAGCTGAATGAGGCTTTCTAAATCTGCGTGTGCACACCAGATTGAACAATCTGTTCTGAAGCCAATTTGATTTGGATTTAATATCGAATTTTCCTCCATCCATACTATAACTCTTTTATTGAGCACTCTTTCGATGAGCTTCACCATATTAGATGTAAGAGAAATGGGTCGAATGTTTTCTATGACATATCCGAATCCTTGTCTTTTTTGTATCGGCACTATTTTAGCTAATTTCCACTCATACGGAATCCAGGCATATTTTAACGAATAATTTACAGTGTTTAGTAGGTCACATGGTGATGATTTGAATAATATTTTTATCATAGCAGTTGTGATTCCGTCCGGACCAGGAGATGACGAGGGCAAACCTTGTATCACTTGTGCTAACTCTTCCTCTGTAACTTCAGTAATTTCAATCGTTGACGCTGGTTTTTGTGGATCGTAAGGCTTAGTTGATGTAAATCTACACTCCAGGCCTTTAGCCATGGTTTCTAAGGATTTCTTTGTTTCTTCCAAGGACATAATCTCAAACCGTATATTATTTTGAGATGGCATCATTTTACGTGATCTCATGAACCTGAACAGCGCCTTTTTGTTACAAGCTTTTGAAAGGTGATCATAATGTTTTCTATCATATTGTTCCTTAGCTAAAGAGACCGTGCGTTTGAAAATTGCAGCGTGATACTTGTAATCAGACCAGTTTTGAGGGCACTGGTTATACATAAGTTTTTTCCAAGCTGCCTTTCTTCGTCGGAAATCCCGGGCACAGTCCGAGTTCCACCACGGACTGTGGGTTGTGCTCTTTGCGGATTCCACAACGAATTCTGCATTTTTATATGTTTTTTTTAATAAGTGCACTTAGTCTCATGGCTTTTGTATCTTCTTGCTCTTCAGAATGAGTTGCCAAAGCAGATTCTAAATCTTTCCTAAATTTGGTGTAATTAATAAACACTCGAGTCTGAGAGCCTGACATTATAACTTGGCAAGCAATCTCGAATAATATTGGCAAATGATCGCTGTTAGTTGCACAATCACACGCACTCCACGACAAACTAGTGAGTGATGAACTCACAAAGCTTAAATCTAAGGCTGAACGTGACCTATCACTAATGTAAGTGGGTGTTCTTGAATTCAGGCAACACAAGTTATTATCCGCTGTCCACTCCCACAATCTCTCACCGCATTGATCAGTTCGGAAACCCCAGCACGTATGATGAGAATTGAAATCGCCGATTAGATTCTATTATTAATAAATGTTTATTCCATTGTCACTTCTTCCTCATCTACTTCTAGAAACCATCGCTACCTTCATACGTCACACCCGCATACCACCAGCACATACTCGCCCGTTGTTACGTACCACAACCTGGCGGGAAGTGTTTGACGACGTACGCGAGGAGATTGTGACATTCTTCATGTACTTACCAGCACGTCATGTTCGTCAAATCATGTTATACTCCTACGGTAATTTTAGTTCACGCCAAGTTGAGGGGGTTACCACGAGTACACTCAAATGTAAGCGGAGGGATAGATAGATAGATAGATAGATAGATAGATAGATAGATAGATAGATAGATAGATAGATAGATAGATAGATAGATAGATAGATAGATAGATAGATAGATAGATAGATAGATAGATAGATAGATAGATAGATACGCTCAACGTCGCCGAAGTTCGCTAAGAAATGCTTCGCATTTAAAACAGAGAGAAAGAGAGCTTTGTATAGCCTTGTATAATTAACGCGAACGATTTCTTTGTGTATTGCGAACATCTAGCCGCTTACGCCTGGGTGTTCTCGTGATCACACCTTTAACATCGCGTGAATCGATGAGAGGGTATGATGGTTTGACGTATACATATACGACACACTGGTGCAGACACGAATGATGTCCCAATCTCGTCGCGCACGTCATCTAACACTTCCCGCCAAACAGTAGCAGCTAGCTGCAGGCGGGTATGGGCCACTGGTATGAAGGTATGTGCCACAGGTGATTGACACTTGTTATGTACACAGTAACGATGCGAACACACATGGACAACTTTAATGCTTGAGCGCTAAGGAAAACCTTACATTAGCAGCATTGAACATACGAATCCCAAGAATAAAATTCAGGGTGCCAGCAGAAATCGAACGCAAGTATTTTCCGTTAAAATCAAGTATTCTACCACAGAACTACGCCAGGTCTCGAAACTACTTTTCAAAAAAGACCCTAATGTTCGCGAAACATCAAATGCGGTTGCAGTGCTGACTATCCCGTTTTATAAACATTATAAATGCACCCTTGTAATAGAGTCATCATGTCGGGTTCACGTCAACAGTAAGTAAGAGCCACGCGCCGAAGTTTATTTATGCAGAAGTGTCGAGTGCTACCATTCTCGCAAGCAACAGCGTTTCATGTTAGTTTATCACTTCTGGTGTTGTTATTACTTATGTTTCTGTTGGCATCGTTGCGCAAGGGCCTAAAACCAGTTATAGAAACATCTGCGACTGTTCAAGGTATGTTTGTGCGTGCAACATATATACGTATATTTCCCATCATTCAATGACGCCTCGCTCAATAAAGCAGTCACCTTCCTTCTAAAAGCTTTGCATAACGTCAATTGCCAAGGTGCATAGAACCTGGCAATTTTTTATAATACAGCAGTGACATTGGAAATTAAAGTGGGGGTGAAGAGAAGTGATACCAGGAAGAGGCATACGGGAAGGAGAGAGGGACAGGGTAAAGCTAGGTATAGTGTATGGTTTAACAAGGGGTATGAAACGCAACCGAGAATAAGGAGCCGAGATAACGGAAGGGGAAATAGGAAGTGACGACTAACCATGCATATTATAATACATACATCAAGAAATGAAAAGGATAAATGAGAGTGACGAGCAGAAATGAGGGAGTGAGGAGGGATGAATTAAGAAAATCTTCGCTGTTTTTTCATGCTTCGCGCCACTAAACCATCGCTGCTCTAAGTTCTTCAAATATTTTCGACGTGAAGATAGAGATGCAAAAACAACGTAAAACGAAGTAAGTATAATCGGGCTACGACTACACCTTTTCATTTCGAGTATAAGTCGTGCAGTTCGACATCTATTAAACATTCTGCTGTAAGTGAAAGCTGTTCCCCAATGTTCTCGCAATAAAGACAGGCAAGAATAAGTGTGATAATTGTGGTGAAAGTGACACCAAGCTTGGTTGAGGTGTACTGGGTTATATGTTTCATTTGTTTCTGGGAATGGGATGGCTGGAATAAGATTGCGCCCTAACTTGAAACCTTAGGCGCGATATTGTACTAAAAGTTCGCAAAGCAGCTAGAAGTGTAGACATTATAGTGAATTTTGGGGTTCTGAAGTGCACTATGACGTTATGATTTGAAAAATCATCGTAGTGAGTAACTCCAGATTGATCCTCAGCTTCTGGATTTCTTCGACAAGCTCCTAGTTGCCAACGTGTTCTGTCATTTTGGCCCCTTAGCAATGCTGCCAACGGTACTGGGAAACAAGCCTGTGCCATTAAGCTTGGTGTGGCTGAGTGTTACATTTGCCTTCTAATGCATGAAAGAGCTATAGGTATGCATGTGTGAACCAAGAATATATTGAGTACTCGCTTCTTTGTCTCACCCGTCTTAAATGAACACTGGCAGGAAATGAAGGCAGCGAAGGCTCAGGTGACGCTAATTGTACCGTTTTAAGCATTCTGAAGAAATTTCCTCAGACATGTGAAGTAATTGCAAGAAAAGGTAACATGCCACCGCCAAGGACTGAATTTGCCATCTTTGGACGTGAAGGTAGAAGGTTAAGCTCTTGCAGGTGGCGAGTAAATTTTTCCTCCGTTGTAATTTTTATACATCTATGAAAATTACCACAATACAAATGAAACAGCACAATCAACGTCGGCCATACTGTTTGGCTTATACCTGCTGGTTTGAATTGTTGTTATGCATAGCTATACCGAGGCACCGTCTGCACTCCCCAAAGACGTGCACGCTTTGAATTTGGCTCGCTCTCTTTCTTCACTCACAGTGACGAGGTTTCTGCACTCTCTGTCAATCCAATATTTTCACATGTTTCACAGTTCCTTGGAACTGTACGTAACAAATTTAGGCACTTACCGTAGACAATGCCAAATAGGATGTTTAAATACAAGATATTGTCCACGAAGAAACAGCTGGAAACTGTGGCACCTGCCACAAATGTACAAACAAGCAGCACCGTTCGACAGGAAAAACGGCTGCAAAGATATCCCATTACAGGACCTGAAAAAAAAAAAGCCGTGATGGAATTATAAAGAAAGCCCTTTCACGGTTCACTGAGGCAATGAAAAACGATACCGATAGAATCATTTTTCTTTGTTTTTCTTCTCACCTGAACAATGTAGTCGTGAAATTGGCAATTTTAATCAACTCAAAGACTTCGCTTAAAAAGTGCCCAAGGGCTCAGCAGTTGGAACCTTCGTCGCAGTTGAAAAAAAATAGATACTGCATATAGTGTGAGTAGCAAGCTTTTCACATGATAAGAGATATATGTAAGCTTTTCTCAGCACTCGAGATACTGAAGCAGAGAAACGCCACTGCGTGGCAGTCACGTCTCTATAAAAATAGCCGCGTGAGCACTAAACTGCGAAAGCCTCCACGACTGCTGTAGGCTGCTATAATAACGTGTGCTAAAAAGTTTAGCATAGCAGAGCTTCTAACCTAACCAAACCTAAGCTAACCTAACAGAGAGTTTCCTGTAGCCGTCACAGACGGGCGCGCCACTTGATCTGAGAATGAATACCACGTAGATCTCATACCATCGCTAAAATGTTAATGCAAGAAAAAGGTTCCATCCAGCGTTGCAAATACAATTGCTCCAGCATGAATTGCTGGCCGATGTTATCAATGTGCAGGTACCTTCGCGTCATACAACTTTTAGGTTGTCGTAATTTCGCCAGCATCGCTATTGTATAAGCTAGGATTGACAGCAAATTTTCATTTTGCCTAAGACCTCGTACATATCGTTTTGGTCCAGAATATGGTGGCCGGAAGTTAACCAGCTCCCTTATGGTGCGCGAAACGCGCTTTGAGCTGAAATCATGCTCCGAAATCACTGTCATTTGCGCAAAATATAATTGCGCAAAATATAACTCGCTTTCGAACGCTTCAATGGGCGGCCCTGCAAGTATGGCGGCTGGATGATATATTACGCGCCGTGTTTTATTCCCTAAGTATTCTACTTACTGAAAGAGCCCTCAGCATTCTAACTGTTTGAGAACCCACCCAGCAATGCAGTGTCTAACTCTACAAAACAGTGGTTTTCGGACGTTAAACCCCAGATATCAATCAAACACTACAAAACAAAGATGTATGCAAAGTACCTGCCAAGAAAGAAAGACTCTGGCACAGCACAAGTGGTAACGATGCGTCCTTCCTGCTGACATCGTACGTGTGAACGATTCCGTAGAAGAGTACGCCCACCGAATGCTGGCCAATGAGCACTGCGGCCAATGTGAGGCTTAAGAACACCGCGGTCACCCAACTGCGCCTCGAGTCCACTCCAAAGTGAGTGTCCTTTTTCGCGCAGACCGTAGAGACCGCCATGAGCCAGCTGACTGGTAAGCACTACCGGTGTCTGGCTGCGATGCTTGTCCTATAAGTGAGGTATACGTCTGCAAAAAAAATGTTAATGTTGCATTTACATGGAGGTTTGACCACCAGTAAGGTACCTCCGCAAATTCATATTTATTAAAGCAGGTGCAGCACGTTATTTGCTTTCCATCATTGTCATATTGGTGTGTGCATGCTTCGGAAACGAAGTGCTGCATCGTCAACGAGAAATACTCAATCCCTATCACGAGATTCCATACGGACGTATTGGGAAGGATTTGAGTTACTTCGCCGCTTTTAAGATCAGTATACTCATATCATGGTTTTATTGTTGCTTATTTATTCCTCTTTTCATATGATCTTATAATATATGACATTGCGACATGATAGCTTAAGTAAATATTTAACTGCACAGCTTGCAGAAGATATGAAGCTAACCAATGCTTCTTTTATATCGAGCGCGAGTGACTTTGCACATCCATTTTCGAACCCTTTTATGGTATGTAATCAAACATTCATGCATCATCCAAACGTGTCTCATTAAAAGAAGCATATCCTGATTGTAGTTGTATATTGTTTGGGGGCGTTGACGCCAGCCAGGAAAAGCACTAGACGAAAATGCACTCGAGCTTGGTGCGCTTGGTGGAAAAGCGGGCAATCAGGGCCGGCAAAGTGTTTGTAACTGTGGCACTTCACCCTGTAAAGCGGTTTCGTTTCTGAATCTACCTTACTCCTTGCACCTGCCTCAAAACGGAACCAATAATTAAAATGCTATACATGGTGACCACTCCTGCTTGATGGCAGGAAATTCAATCCGGCAAACATAGGCTAATGCGGCAGCTACTCACGTCGGCACCTAGTGACGACCGGAAGACAGTTGACGAGAGCAGCAACACTGCCGTCGTTGGTGATTCTATGCCTCCCGTAAATGAAACTGTCGAGGCATACATCGATGACACGACAACAACGCGGATGGCACTAGTGACACGGATGACGAATCCTATAATACAGCAGCAGGGAATTACTAGGGCGTGGAGATTGTGAGTTGTGAGTAGATGCGGGCGAGCAGATCTTTGAAGACGAGGCCGGAGGCTGCCAGAACGGCTACGAGGTCAATTACTCATGTCGTGAGCTCGAGTAACGCGAAGAAGAAGCGACATATCACACGTCTTGCTGGTAACAAAAATCCTCAGATTTACCAGGCTCACGGACACGCGTGCCCTGGTAGTGTAACCCAATCCGCGCACTGAGAGATGGGATGCCTGTTGTTTACACTACGCGGCGCGGGCATGTTACAGTAGGCGAGACGCCATGCCACAAGGCACAGAACAAGGAAAAACGAGGCGGTAATTTTCAGCACAATAATGAAAGTGCCGGGGAATCCAGGGATTGTGAAGAGATTGTCGTTGAGGAGGATGGAGACGAGAAGATAGTGCTGAGAATAAGTAGTTGACGGCAACTGCAAGGACGCCGAAGGCGAGGCAGCTCAACATACAGGCGTCATGGGAAAGTGACTCGAGGGAACACGTAGAGGAGAACAGAGGTGATGAATAGAAGGAGAAATGAAAAAAAAAGACTGTGTTGAGGAAGCATGCTTGCATGCTTCCCCAGCACAGATCAGACAAACCACAGCCGGCTAAGGCTAACCACAGAACCGCTAAGGCTAACCACAGCCAGCCGGGAAGCACCACGTTCGTATCAGTCTCGACTGCCAGCGACGCAAGTCGCCACTGACTAAACCAGCTGGCCTCCTGCAACCCGTGCAGATCCCGACGACTCCATTCGACCAGATCGGCATGGACAATCAGGACCCACTACCTACTTCTACTGCAGAGAACCGCTGGGTTATCGGCGCGACTGATTATCTGACCCGTTGTGCCGAGACAAAAGCTATCCAGAGAGGTATAGCAGCGGAGGTGGCAAGATTTTTAATCGAGAATATTGTACTGGGGCACCGTGAACCAACCGTCATGATCACACACAGAGGAAACGCCTTTACGGCAGCGCTTTTGAATCACGTCCGGATGCTCAGTGCAACAACACAGCGTAAGACCACCGCCTACCATCCACAAACGAACGGGCTGACAGAGTGTCTAAACAAAACCATTGAGGACATGCTTTCGACGTACGTAGATGTTGAACATAAAAGTTGGGATGAAGTCATGCTTTACATATCGTTTCTGTACAACACGGCTAAGCAAGAAACGACCCGCATAACCCCGTTCAGCCTCGTTCATGGTCAGGAAGTACGAACCATGTTAGATGTGATGTGGTCGTGCAGAGATGACATCGACCCGGACGCTGACATGTTTACGGAACGCGCGGAAGAAGCTAGGCAACTTGCTCGTTTACGGATGCGCCAGCAGCAAGAGTACGATGCAGACCGCTACAATACTCACCGCGAAACAATCGTCTACCAAACTGGCGACAAAGTATAGGTTTAGGCGCCCGTACGGAAACGAAGACTTTCCGAAAAGCTCTTAAGAAGATACTTTGGACCATACCGAGTGCTGCGACAAGTGAGTGATGCCACTTGCGAAGTCGTTCCCGAAAGTTCTTATAGTGCGAGGCGTTGCCAGCACCATCTTGAACTTGTTCACGTAGAGCGCATGAAGCCTTACGTCAGCGAGTGATTGTGTGAGACGTTTCTTTGAAGAAAAAAAAACATAACTACTGACTTCGCATCGGGGCGATGCCTTTTTGAGAGGGAGGCGAACGACGCGTGTCTACACGTGGACGAAAACGATGAGGGGGGGGGATTTAGTGGACACCAGGTAGGGGGCGTCTGGCTTGACTCGAGAACGGAGAAGGCGATCTTGTGGCTCAGCTGTTGAGAACACGCTGTTTTCGCTGTCTCAAGGCGTACCTGCGTTTAGTTCGCGTCGTACCACGACAATTTAAATCAAGCTAAGAGAGCGGACAAATAAGTAAAAACAGCCAAGAAACTCACCACTTGGTAGCAGCGAAACGTTGTAAAAAATCGACGAAACCTCCCTTTCGGCGTACCTTCCCGCTGACTACATTCGCAATGATGAAGGTGGCATAGAGGGGCGCTCGTGCGTCCCTGGAGGAGTCCAGCGCATTATTAAGCCCTTGCTCGTGCCCTTAGCTCCACGCAGGGGTATAATATTTATGTTGGGATGTTCACGGCTGCAATCTGTAGTAATAACAAACAGTTATTGCGAACTTTCATAGGTTTCATAGTTGCCGTGAAAAGTATGTAGAGAATGAACGACAAATGCCATGCAGGGCCAGGCAACCAAGCTACTGAGCAATGACCGCGAGACTGTCAGATGGAAGAAAACAAGTCGCTGAGGGTTATACAAGGAAACAACGCGATAGCAGCTTGCTGCATGGTGCTCTCACCTGCGATAAACTAGTTCTTTTTGGCGTTTATCTTATCTTTCACTGCTGAATGGCTACAGAAGCGGCACGAGGCGCCCCGACGATAATTTGCCTATATATTGTCGCGATGGTCACCTTGACCAACAAAATATGTGTTTAAATCTAGAACAAAATTTAAGCGATTGTGACTCCCAGCATGGAGGCACACGTGTAGAGGTACGTAGCTAATGTTGATATTGAATGAAAAAAAAATGTGATTCTGGTCTTCAGCAGTGTCGAATAGATATTCCAAAGCGTTGGATTACTCGCTTTCGTATAAAGTACCAAGAACACGCTGATTGGATATTTAGATGGTCGCGTCTACTAACAGTACGAAATGTATCACTTATCGATATCTGTTGATACTAACTACCAAAATACTCAATCTCTTCCGTTCTTTTTTTATTTTTCTACTTCTATTTTGCTTCTCATTCTGCTTATTTCAATAAACCTTCTTTATATCTGATAATTACCTCCTGCTTGTAAAATACATTTCATGACTAACATATGACACATCACTCATGACTTCAATCGGAAGATTGAAGTCGTCGAAAATTTCAAGCAAGCGCAATGCGTTAAAGTATACGGCTGTTCCGTGTATTTCAGAAGCGTGTACGTTCAGTTTGTTCTAAATGCAAAGCACTTCTTAGCGAACTTCGTTGACTTTGAGTCTGTCTGTCTGTCTGTCTGTCTGTCTGTCTGTCTGTCTGTCTGTCTGTCTGTCTGTCTGTCTGTCTGTCTGTCTGTCTGTCTAGTCTGTCTGTCTATCTATCTATCTATCTATCTATCTATCTATCTATCTATCTATCTATCTATCTAGCCACCTGCGACTTTTAGCTCTCCTAGCCGTTTCGGTAGTGGTATCTAAACCATAATTGGTAAAGCATACCATGACTGTATGACGAGTATAAGTGACTAGTCACAATATGAAAATAATGAGATGTACGTCAGGAATATCATGAGTTATATTTCATGATCTCGCTGATTTTGCAGTGGTTTCGTTCACGTGACACATTGCAAAACTGGTATGGTATGACATGACTGCTTGGCGCACACATGTGACAGACCCTAACGTGAAAATCATGACATGCAAGTTATGTAAGTTATGACTACACGCCACGCTCATGCTACACTCGCGGTCATTTCGCTAGCTTCATACATACCAGTTCTGGTGCTACGTGACGTGAATGAATGAGAAAGGTATATGACTGCTGCAAACATAATCATGAGATGCGTGTAGTGTAAGAACATGACCACATGCCACACGCTAGCGCTAGCTTCACGTATATCCAATTTGCTATTACGGGATGCGAACTGACGACGAAGGTAAATGACAGGTCTAAACATGTCATGTGAAACATGAAGACAGGCTACGCTCATAGTGCGCTCACAATCGTTTCGCTAGCACCACATATACCATTTTTTATCACGCAATGTGAATAGGCGATGACGATAAAGGACGCGTCCAAACATAAAAATTATGATACGTGTGTCATGTAAAACATGTCTACATACTGCGCCATAGCACGCTCGTGGCCATTTTCTTAGCTCCACATAAGCCAAATGAAATAGCCTGCGAAATCAAATTAAATTGTTACACTCATTCGGTAGCATGCATTTTGATGCAACTGTAATTTGAACATTAGTCAAGAGTTGGACGAAAGTTAGTTTTGTTGGCTATAACGGTGAGGATGTAGATGCAGTCTCTGAACAAGTTAAGGTGGAAAAAAACGCAGCGACGTTTTGGGACACATACGAATTCCTTGTTCACACTAAGCTTGCAAAAACCATATTTCGCATTTTATGCTAATTGAGTGGTGTTGCGTAGATTCGAGAGTGAAAGTGAGCATGCGTGATGCATTTGTAGACAGGCAAACATTACACTCACTTGATGTTCTTTACGAGTGATCTCTAGATACAGATTTAAACCGCATTTTAAAAGTTCAACACAACCTTCTTAAAAAGTTCGACATATGCGATCAAAATAGGATGCTTCCGTTGGATTCGTAGCCACATTTCTCCCTAGGGATGTTTACATCCTCTTGATACAAATTTAACCATGCGACCTCCATCAAAACTCCACCGAATTGACGATACCACTCTGTGCAGAATACGGTTGGGTGTATGTGCGAGCGTTCCGGCTGGTGCCATCTGCGAACGCTGCATGCAGTGTAATCCCGGCATCGGCCACCGATTTTGACACTTGTTTTTATTGCAATAGCAATTATATGGGCACTTTCGCCTGGATTTTCCCACCGGCGTCGATGCCATGCACCTTATATGCATACGTACCTATATATATGAAAACGCAAGACAGAAAAGAAATCTAGAAGAAAGACTCCGGTGCGCGGAATTGAGCGTGGGACCTCCACGTCATCAATGCGAGGCGTTAACCACTGCACCACCGAGGGGTACCTCGTTCAACGTTCATACGGCAAACTATTTATATCTACCACTTATCTCCTGATGGGGAAGATCGTACGTCTTGGCTGGTGTTGGGCTTGCACTGGAACGATCCTGTTGTAATACCGGGCGCACAAAGGTCACTGCAGTCATTGCACCGCCTTCGTTTGCGAAAAGGGCGCGCTTTTCAGACACAGCGAAGTAACGACTGAGACGCTTATTCGCGTTCATTTATACCTGTAAGGACGTTTTCTGCGTTATTTGTGCGTGAGAAACGCGGGGCTCGTTTCGATCTGCTTGCCATTCTGCGCGTGGCTTTCCAATTAGTTGTTATCGCGTTCATTGCTTCGCCTTTGTGGCAAAGCTGTGACTTAAAAAAACTAAATGGCTTACGGTTGTATCATTTGGCATATATCACCACGGTACCCGCGAGAACACTAGTTCGAAGTTTTCTTGATATCGGTGAATACTAAAACGGTAAAACCGAAGTTCCACTTTGAGGTTACTATTTTAGCATGTTTGTGGCTGCTGTCGATGCGAAGTATTTATGGCATAGTAGTTGCATGTTCAGAAAACTACATGGTCACCTGTGCACTCGATGAAGATGAATCAAAAGCGAAATGCACCTTTGTCCTCTCTGTGAATGTATTTATCCTGCACTCCCACTCTTTGAAGGATAATCGCTAGCTGACGTGGTTTTCCACTGCCTAAAAGATCGGAGGCTCCTCACCTAGCCTTGCACCGCTTCTATAGTCACCCAACATTTGACCAAGCTATGTCATATTATGAGGTCATCGTTGATGACGTCACAATGACGCAAGACATTTAGATAATATGTGACGTCATGGCAACGAGTTGTGGTAAAGTAATAACGTGATGAATAAGGTTTATTCAAAGTGAATCCGGCAGTTTCCTTTGGGCAAGGGTGAGAGAGGGTGCAAGACATTAAACTTTGCCCCATACCACCGTTCGTCAGTGATGGCGGTGGCTAAGGCTATGGATCGAAGTCCTTGGACCCGGGTCGCATCTTCGGCTTTCCGAATGGCCTAAAATGGTCGGAAAATTCGTCACTGGTCAATGGCCCCTCCCAGCGGCAGGGATGCCGACGCATGTGATCTGCCACAGTGGCCACTGTCATTAAGGCAACTATAAAGGGAAAAGTACCACATTCGTTTTCGCTTAGCTACCAGGTGTTTTCGGTAGATGTCGCCACATGAACGGCCAGCTAGTTCGCCTAGCTAATGTTTCGGAGGCGCTCGCGGCCGTAAAACCCACGGGAAAATTTCAGTGCTGAGATAAAAATCACAGAGCTTAGAGAGGGGCGCTTGGATACCGGAACACTTCATCGTCGTCTCCAGGTTTTTCTGGTGCCTCGGCTCCGCGTCTTGTGGCCATAGACGTAAGGCCTTCCGAAGGACCGCTTGGCCAGCACTCATCTCGGCCGACCACCGCGAGGAAGAGAGCAACTTCACTCAGTGACAGAGAGGACTCAGAGCTGTACTCAGCCGCCTCGGAAGACGACTCATCCGACGATGATTTCATTCCAGTCCGGAGCAAGAGGGCTAACAGGAAGATCGTCAACGCAGCCTTGCACACTTTTGCAAGTACAGCGACTATGAAGTCAAGGCATAAACGCTGGCCACACGTCATCATCTTCGTGCCAGAAGAGTCCTCAGGAAACCTCCGACTGCTGAGCAGGCAAGCACTCTCCGCTTTTTTTGGAACGTGTGGTGCCTAATGAAATCAAGGACATCAGAGTAAATACGCGAAAAAATATACACGCCATAGACGTATTCCACGTGAATGCGCTTGGACCACTCGAACAAGTGACTGAGCTAGGCGGAATCAAAGGGCGCCCCTTTATACTGATTGACAACGCATCGATAGCCGGTGTGATATACGACGTATACATTGCGATTCCCGATGCTGACGTGCCTACTCTCAATAAACCGGCAAATGAGGGTACTGTCACCACTCAGATACACCGCCTTGGGAAGTCACGCTGTGTGAAACTGGTGTTCAAAAGCGATTGCACACCATCCCATGTCAAAGTTGGACATTTTCGACATCCTGTTCAACCTTTTGTGCAAAAGCCACTTCAATGCCACCAGTGCTTTAAACTAGGTCACGTCAAGGGCGTGTGCCCGAACTCGCTACGGTGCCCCCGGTGCACAGAACGCCATTCGGAAGAAGCGTGCGGTCCACGCTTCCTAAATGCGGTAATTGTAATGGCTCACACACTGCCTCATCTAAAGCGCATCTTCGAATTCGAAAGGAGCGCGCGGTGCTTGAGCAAATGGTCAGAGGCAATTCGACTCACATGTATGCTGCCGAAACAGTCCGGCGTTGGCGACATAGTTCGACCTCGAAGCCTGCACAAGCTCGAAACGACAGCGCCACCTCTACTGGTGCACCATTAGGTCAAGCCGACACAGGACCAACAAAAGACAAAGAAGACTGCGGGGAGAATTATAGCTAAAGAGGAATGGCCTATTCTTCCAAGATGTCCGCTAACCATAGAACGTCAGAAGACCATGCCCACTCAGGGGTCTTCACCAACCACTGATGAAACACATAAGAAAGATGGTAAAGTCATAAACACGCTTCGTTCTCTCATGAATTCCATCCGAGAGATCTTGTTGGACATGGGGACAACGTCTGCTCGAAGCGCTCTCAAAGTGCTGGACACCTTAAGCCAAGTACTTGAATCGCTCGAGCAGAAATATGGCTAACAATCGCCATCATTTCTGAGAAGTCAAGGAAGCATCCATCACTCAGTGGAACGCCAGCGGACTAATACCACGTCTTTGCGGACTTTCGTCAGTTAGTGCGCGTGAACGTGTTCGAAGTCATCAGCATTTGTGAGCCCAACGCGTGAGCGTGCTCTCCCCTCTCTCCCTTTTTCCATCATTTCAAAGTCCCAAATTTCTATCCCCAGTGTAGGGTAGCCTACCGGTCGTTCCAGAATGGTTAACATCCCTGCCTTTGCTTTCCCTTTTGTTCTTCTTTCTCTCAGTGCCGAGATACACCTGGATAACAAACATGAAAGACGGGTGGTAACACTGAAATCATAGCACGCATTTCGTGTACAGCATGATTCACATTGCGTGCTCATGACATGCTTGCCGCTAGTTGGCTAGCTACATGTTCACTAAAATGGGTACTTTATGATACTTTGTGACGTGACTCCGTGACGAACATAAACTACGGGTTGTAACATGAAGATATGACATGCACGCCGTGATTTTCGTGCTTCCATTTTTCATTCAAGTTCATCATACAGTTACCTCATGTAACACCTTGTTGCATACCAACCTAGCGGAATGGCAATGTGCGCAGCATGAGCACGGCATGTAGATCATGTTGTACGTAAAATGCTGTCATTATTTTCATGTTACCACCTGTCACATCACGCAATAACAATTCTGGTGAACATCAATCTGGCCAACCGGCCGCGCGCACTCTATAAGTGCGGTATGCCATACGTAACACCCATGCCATTATTCTTTTCATATTACCATCGATACTTCATGTTCGTCACAAATGCTCGTGCCACAATACAAACTTTGCTGTATATCGTTACAGCGAACCAGACGAAAGTACACCATGAGCGTCATATTCAAGTCATGTTATATACATGACATATACGTTACGACTTTCGTGTTAACACCGATTTTTGATGTTCGTCGTGCAGTTACGTCACACACGAGCCCAGCATGAGCGTCACAATTAGCAACTCGTGCGGCCCGTCACAGTGGTGTAGTGGCTAAGATACTGGGCTGCTGACCCGCAGGTCACAGGATCGAATCCCAGCTGCGGCGGCTGCATTTTCTATGAAGGCGAAAATGCCATAGACCCGTACGCTCAGATTTGGGTGCACGTTAAAGAATCCCAGGTGGTCGAAATTGCTAGAGCCCTCCATTACGACGTGTTTCATAATCATATGGCTGTTTTGGGACGTTAAACCCCATACGTCAATCAGCAAGTCACGCCATACACGACGTGCAAGTTATGATTTTCATGCTATATAGCACTTGTCACTAACGTGGGCATTACAGATATATCTCGTCATAGCAACTGTGCCATACATAACACCCGCAAAAACCCCGTGGCAATGTGATATAAGTCATGTTGTACATGACATGGATGTAATCATTTGCACACCCCAATCACATATGTTCGTTATAGACTCTTGTTACGTCATACAATTTGTGATATATAGAATTAGTCAATCAAGTCTCTGCAATGGCATTAAGACATCACTGTCAAAATCACACGGTTATGAGTGTGCGCGTTAGGATATTGATGCTATGTCCTGCCATTTGTATTCGTCCTGGTGTCATGTCATCCAGTACCACTTTTTCTAGTCAGGGTATAAAGGAAACGGCAGAAAAACGCAGTCGTAAGTGGTGTGGTAGATAACTAGATAGATAGATATATGCGTTCAAAGGCACAAATATTCGCTGAGGAGAGGCTTTTGTCCTGCAGTGGACGTAGTCAGGCTGATGATGATGATGATTATTATTATCATTATTATTATTATGATGATGGTAATAATAATGCTTCGCGCTTAATGATTGGCACGCAGTTCACTTCTCATCGTATTATTACGCGTGGGCAACCACGAAGGCAAGAGAAATCTTTGCTCTTTTCTTCGTAATCAGTTAAATAGCAACAGTTAAGCTTCATTCAGGGTTGCAAAGGCGCATGCGCTGTATAAAACATGCGTTACTCCACGTCGTATCAACACTGCTTCCCCACCTCTGTAATCGCGTTGGAAGCAATGGCGGCGGGCTGTACTGACGTGACATTTTAACGCGGTAGCGTTAAAGAACTCGTGTCGCCGAAAACCCACCGCCGGCGTCAGCCCCGTTGGTTGTGAGTGAAAAATCGTCTGTGCGTCTGTGACCGAAAAATCAAGTCACCGAGATACCTGCGAGAGGCCACTACTTGTCCACGCGTGTGCGCGCAATCACACAGAAATTGCTGCGCATTCGAAGAAAAAAAAAGTGCTGAAGGTCACGGGGCGTGGTAGTTTCTTTGCCCTGCCACCCCTCCCTGCTTAGCTTTCAGCGCTTTTTCCTTGACGATAGAAGTGATAATGCAATTGTAGCACGCGAGAAATCTTTGTAAATCCACTTGCACTGGGTGGATTGTTAAAGTTTTTGCGACGTCGAATTCGTGAGTAAATTAGCATTTCTAGCAAATTCATTCCATGGTGACTTGAAAAAGTGTTTCAAGGCCCCTTAAACGCATTTTGTTGGACATGTGTCACGATGAGAACGAGCCCATTCGGTGATAATAGTGCACGCTGGTTTAATCTACTGTGTGCGTGTTTGTGTGCTTGCGCGTGTATGTAACATAGCATATAAATAAGTATGCACTTAGCAGTTCAAGGGTGCACAAGGGGCCGGATTTCGCTATCGCGTTCAACTCTTAAAGGCGAAGCTTATGGGTCCCCCAATTTTTCGCCGTTCTGTCACTGTAGTTTTGTGAATTTTGCGGCGACGGCCGGTCCCTGGCTTTGAGTCATGGCAACAGTTGGTCTCGGAGTTCATCCCTGCCTAATATATGCCTCGTGAAGTGAGTGGTGGCTGTGACATTGACTTTCCCGGCCCATCCCGATGCAAGTGCCGCTGTGTGGCTCTTCGCTCACACGCTTCACCGCATCCGTCACATGTAGGCACGGACAACAGGGGGCATCGGTTCATTGGGCATGCGTAAGTGCTTGTTTCTAAGAATCTTTCAATTGGTCCGTGTTTTGTTTAATATGTCATGTGGCGCCGGGTATGTGCGTTGGTTTATTTAGTAGTGCTGGTGGTGTCCCTGGGTGTGGCCAGGCGATCACCCGCCCCGACCATTCCGGTTGCCACCGTTCTGTTGCTAAATCTGCCGCGGCTCGGTGAATGTGACCGAACCGCGGTTTCGGCCACCTGATTGCTTCGAAGCGGGACGCTTGTATGGGCCGGGGCCCACGGGAGCAAAGACCGTCAAATTCACGGATTTGGAATGCGAGGGCGACGGTTTCGAGGCCAACGCTTCTTGAAACTCGGCGCCGTTCTTAATGCCATAACAATTTTGAACTATGCATACGCCTGCAACGAGATGCGACAATGCGCGAAGCCACGGGTGGGACCCTGCGAGTTGCTGATCACGAACGCAGCTTCCGGCACCGCCATCAACGCATCGCGTGTGCTGATGCCGCCGAAATGAGACGCTGACGGGAGAGTCAGTCACTCTTTCTATTTGATTGGTCGTCTAACGCTTTCACCTTAATTAACAACGCAACTACGCCTCGGTGCAGCATGCAGATCGTATCTCGCCAATCATTGTCGCATACTGACCTCGAGTGGCTTTGCTTCTCCGTTTCCCCGGACTCAATATCACATGACTCGGCATTCATGCTTCAGTAATGTCTACTTCATTTAAGTCGGGAGATTCTCATTGTGCTACATTCTTGCCCTGCCCTGGTGGTCTAGGGGCTAAGGTACTCGGCTGCTAACCTGCAGATCGCTGGTTTGAATCCCGGCTGCGGCGGCTGCATTTCCGATGGAGGCGGACATGTTGTAGGCCCGTGTGCTCAGATTTGGGTGCATGTTAAAGAACCCCAGGCGATCGAAATTTCCGAAGCCCTCGACTAGGTCATCTATCATAAGCATATAGTAGTTTTGGGACGTTAAACCTCACATATCATCAGTTTTCACGCGAAGCTCGTATATGCGGTGTGACTATCACAGTTTTATTGTCATAGCAGGATTTACGCTATCACGGCGTGCTTTGAACGGCGTTCCGTTGAGTAGGTATCACTTTCTAATAAAAATTATGAGTGATAGCAGTCATGAGCATAGACTCATCTCCAGGCAGAAGCACGTAGACGGAGATGCCAATAAGCGCGTTGCGTTGAAAATCCGAAAGGTGAAAATTGTTTGTATGCAGTTGGAACAGAGACCAGTCATGAATGAAGGCAGGGTTGCTCGCGGGGCGCTGCGATGCTGTCGATCGTCGCTGACGTTGCGGTAGGGTTGCAGAGAAGCTTTTGGCCAACGCTCGCATAGTTCGTAAATTTTTCTGGTCGACTGTACACTTATTGCGCCTGTGTGTCAAAAACCACGTCTCTTAGAAAAAATGTATTGGTTAATATAAAACTACGTATAGCATTTGCCATATAATGAAAAAAAGTTTGGATAGAGTTTTAAATTTACAACTCGGGCATATCTCTAAAATCGAATATTTTTCAGTTATTGTGATAACTCGGTTTGTTATACAGATACAAATTGTGTGTTTTTCGGTCTATGGGTGGCGCGACATGCCCTGAAAGATGGCGCCCGTCTAGGTTAATGAGCAGAGCCGTGCTTCCGCGGCAGGCTGAAAAGTCTACAAGCATTGCATATTTTCTTTTTTTTAACCTGAATCTGCATTTCCGATGGAGGCGGAAACGTTGTAGGCCCGTGTTCTCAGATTTGGGTGCACGTTAAAGAATCCCAGGTGGTCGAAATTTCCGGAGCTCTCCGCTCCAGCGTTTCTCATAATCATATTGTGTTTTTGGGACGTTAAACCCAACACATGAAATCAATCCAAACCAGAATCTGCCCTTTGCCGCGATGGCATCAAGAAACCTCTTCAATGTCTTGGCTATCTTCTTCTATGTACAAATTGACAATTTCAGTGCAAGGTCGAGGCAGTGAATGCTAGAGATCAGGCTGGTATACGAAGTAAGACTAGGAGATTTTTGAACCATACGAAATTTACTGAACATGGTCGATTGTGCTTCTATTGGCAATAATGCAGTAGCCACAGTATCTTGACAGGTGTTCTTGTGAACAGTTGACTGCGTGACGTCCGACAGGAGGTGAAGCTTAGCATCAATAAAATGCGACAAGCCAATGGCTTTTACGTCGAAATACATTAACGTTAAATTCCCCAGTGACTATCGCCGGCAGATCCTGCCCGCACACCACACGAAAGTTCTGGAGTGAAAAGTTCCTGAAGTCATTCCACAAGGTTCCTCGTGAGATGTACACTGTTGGAACGATGAATCCGGGTGGGGTTTTGAAGGCACAAGAGACACTACAACTCATCTGAGGCAGCAAGTCGAGTTTGTTCGTCTAAATGAAAGTTGTGGTGCGCATTTCAACGGAGTCTTAATTCACGGGCACGACAGGACTAGCAAGTTCCCGTACACTCCTTGGCATGATGCGGGCAATTTTCCTATTGCTACGAAGTCAAAGTGGAGCCAGAGACGTTTTGTAATGCCCGTTTCACCTAACTGTACGTGCTTCAATGAACCCACAACTTGCATTGATCAAGCCATCGGACATGTCACTGTTTAGTGGGAGCTTGTATGGCTTGTCCAAGCAAAGTACATGATTTGTTCAAGAGATTTTTTAAGTGTATAGACAGTGATCGAGTGATAAGTGGTGCGTGTATATACATAATTTGCCGTTAGTGAGATGAACAGCCTAAGCGGCGTCGCCTAGTTGGTTGATACAGTGCGCAGAGAAGCGAGCTATCGCTTTTTCGAATCCTCCCTGGTGGGGGCCTTGGAACGTTTTTCTTCTAAATTCTTTTTCTGTGTTCCTTTTATATATGCATGCATACATAGACATATTTGGGACATGATGTCGACGCCGGCCGCAAGAATCTGCCAGGAATGTGCATATGATTGATATTGCAAAAAAAAGGGGGGGGGGGGGCTGGTGGCCAGCTCTATTTTGTCAACACTGTCGAAACGGCGAAGTTTATGCCTCCCTTCATCAAGCTCACCCTGGCCAATTTTTCGCGAGTTGGTTCCCTCTTTCAAACGAGCCTCACCCTTGCCAATCTGTGCGCAGCTTAGTCCTTCTTCTGCTACCGCGTCCCACTCTGGTCTCATCGGAAGATCACGTGTGGCGAGCGCTACGTGAGCAGACGGGGAAGCCTCGACAAAGAATAGCTTCGCTGCTGAATATAAAATGTACGCCCTTATGACGTTTTAGCCGTGGAAGAAGAAAAAAAGAGTGAGCAACACGTCACACGAATGTAGTGAATCGTGCTGTCCCAACACGTGATCAAAACGTCAGAGCGCACGACAGGTCTTAGTACTCTCGGTGGCAAGCCGTTCTTCGACGTACTGAGTGAGCTGGCTCGTCTACTCCGAATGAGAGTGTTTCGATTAAAAGTGATTAGGTGTCATATTCCGTAATCTCTGCAAGTCTCATTACTTCCGTGATCTGGACTCAGAAGGTCACGTTTCGGGCCGACACGGCAGGCTTGCCAAGGCTGGCAGCATGCCGTCATGTTTCCTTCTGCCCCGCCGCGGTCGTCTAGTGGCTAAGGTACTCGGCTGCTGACCCGCAGGTCGCGGGTTTGAATCCCGGCTGCGGCGGCTGCATTTCCGATGGAGGCGGAAATGAAGGAGGCCCGTGTGCTCAGATTTCTGCGGGCATCCACCTTGGTACCCCTGAAACTTGGATTTATCGTCACGGCCAAGTTTTCCGCTTCGCCTAGACAACACCTTCGTCCAGGTGGGTCCAGTTTTGACAACTTGAGGGGCGTCCTTCACTCCCGGCTACAACGCCGCCTCGCTAAGGGCTCTCAGCCCGGCGATGGCGGCTGCTAACGTGGTTACGGGCTATGATCCTACCTCAATCCAAATGCTGTCCATGGAGATTTCATCCTCCGTAAACACTATGCCATCAGAAGATGAATACCAGCTCGGAGCTCAACGACCAGCTCTGGGCTGTCCGGCAGGCCGAAGATGCCGCCCGAGTTCAGGGACTCAGCGCCGCCATCTGAGGCCACCAAGACCAAGCTGCCGGCCAAGTTCTAATAAAGTTTCCTCTCTCTCTCTCTCGACGACATGGTGAGACTGTGGCAACGCAAGCAAGCGAAATCGAAGCCTGCGTCTCAACAACAACGAGACGCCACAGCGGGCCACAATTCCCCAGCCTTGCAAGGAACGCCGGCGCGCCATCCCTCCGGTGGTGTGCCTACCTCTGCTCCGTCCTCGCAGCCAGCGAAGCAACGCAAGTGGCGTCCTCGTCAAACTCCTCGCCTCTCTCGCGACGACTACATCGTGGTAGTGAAACCTCGCGTTCCCTGCGAGCTACGCACATTAGTCCCGGCCGATCGCGCAGGCGACGCCATCCGCAGCTATCTCGGCGACCAGACTACCACGCAAATTCAAGTGAGGCCAATCTGGGAACAGAACATCTTAGTCTGTAGCACCACCATTTTGCCTATGGCACAGCGACTTCTCGGGGACTTCCAGCTGCAAGTGGGGGATCAGCAGCTGCCCGTTCGAGGCCACGCCAAGGCACCAGGGGATACATGCAGGGGCGTCATCAACGTAAACCCTGCTGAAAGCCCGGAAAAGATAAAGTCTTAACTGTATTGGCCTCGAGGTACTATCTTTGCGGTCCGCAAACTCGGAGATTCCGCGGCGGCGGTGGTGACTTTCGAGGGCACGAAGTTACCCCGCTTCCTCTTCTACCACTGCGTGGCGATGTACATCCGCGCCTACAAGAAAACGGTCCCGGTTTGCACCAAGTGCGGTACCATCGGCCATCGACCACCTCAGTGTCCTCACCTCGCTCCAACACAGTGTGCCAAATGTGGAACCCCCGCACCTGCATGGTCTCAATGCCCACGACTGCCACCCCAAGTGCCTCCTCTGCCACTGCGCCCATGAAACTGGGACCAGTGGCTGCACGGCAAAATATCGAAAATATCGCAAACGCAAGCAGCCCTCAACATCTCCTCGAGGGACCACCTCATGTTCGTCACAGCCAGACAGCGGCACCAACCTGCATCAGTCGGCTCCACCACTCCACGCCGACACTCAGGCATTCCCACCGCTTGAAGCACCAGCGGAAGTACCTCAGGTGAGCAGTTGGGCAGGGAAAGCTGCTTCTAAGCCTCTCTCACCCCCTTCTGTCGATACTCCTTCTCCCGAACTTGCGGCCCTTCGCCAGCAAGTTGCGGCACTTCAAAAGCAAAATTCTCTTTTAACTAAACAACTCGAACTCTTAAATAAGCGACTTCAACCCCAACAACAGTGTACTGCAAGGCCATCCGGTATTGCCTCCTCTGTCCAGGCGGCTACGCCAGCTACGTCTAAGCTTAGTCCTCGCGCTAACTCCACTCCCATTAAACCGCCGGTTCAAGCAACCATTTGTACTCCAGCACTCGGAACCAGTGCCACATCTACTCCAGAAGCTCGTGAGGCTCCTGGGGCACCTCAGATTATCTTGCCCGCTAACCAAACTCTCCCTAGCGAAGAGCGCACCCCGCGCGTAGAGGAACGCCTCACGCGCGTCGAAGCTTCGATAAATCACCTCCTCACCAGCTTCTCGGTCCAACGCATAGCAGTAGAGGTTACCCAGGCTATTCAAGCCTGGGCAATCACCCAGTTTCAACCCAAGGCATCCCGTTCCCGCTCCTGCTCGGTGAGCAGTGAGGGTACAGCTCCACGGTGTCGTCGTAAGGTGGCTACCACCCCCCCGCCGTCGGACAATCCGGCCTCCGTGCCCCTCCCTGCCTCTGAGGAATCCGAGCGGGACATGGAGGACCAAATATTAAACCTAAGACAGTCACGATGGCTACCAATCGTACGTCCCGTTCAAACATTGCGTCTAAATTCGACATCATACAGTGGAACCCTGGAGGCTTCGGGAACAGGCGAAAGCGTTCACATCTTTCCCTTTTCCTCAGCTCACTTGGCTCTCAGCCGGCCGTCTTGGCGCTCCAAGAATCTGGCCCTGCTCCATCCCTTTCTGGATACTGCTCCTATGTAGGCGGCACCACCACATGCCTCCTCGTGCATAAAGCTTACACGGCGGTACAGATTGACCTTGATCTGGATCTTGCTTACGACTACAGCATGATATCAGTGCTGTCTCAGCGGAGGGGCCAACTATCAATACATATCTTAAACGTGTACTGCCCCCCTCGCCTTGCAAGGGCTTCGTTTGCGTATCTTTTCCATCGGGCGCTGCGTATAGCGGCCCGATAACCACTGGTGATTGTTGGGGACTTTAATGCCCCCAGCCCTCACTAGGGTTACCACTACGAGAAGGCCCGGGGCAAAGAGCTCAAGGAGCTCATTTCCTCACTGAGCCTGACGCTTCTTACCGATCCGGCACAACCCACACGTTCCGGCAACTCGGTCACGCGAGACACATGCCCCGACCTCTCCCTCACCCGTCACATCCGCGATGCTATAGCATGTATACATGGGAGAATTTAGGCGAAACTCTAGGCAGCGATCACTTTTTACTCCGCATTTCGTTCACACCGCGGCAGAAAATGCGCCAACACTGGGGCCAAGCCCGTCTCACCGATTGGACTCAGTTCAGAATGCAACCATTCCCCGCCGGCCTCTCCTCGACCGAATATGCAGCGTGGGCATCATACGCTCTCCGTATGAAACAAGCGAACACTCGCACCCTTGCAACCTCTAATTTGACTCCTGGAATCAATCCACACCTCCTACATCTTTGGCACGCTCGCCGCGGGCTCATAAGGCGCTGGAAACGCAACAAACTTAATCGGAAACTTCGCGCTCGCATTGAGGCGCTCACTGCAGAGGCGGCCACATACTCCGCACAACTTTCCGATGCTAACTGGTCAGACGCCTGTTCCAAGGCTGGAAACCAGATGAGCTCTAAGAGTGCGTGGCGACTCTTTAGAAGCCTTCTCGATCCCTCCACCAACAGGCGAGAAACGCAACGCCAGCTCCACCGTGTTCGGCATGCCTTTCAGGGCACTACGGATGAACTCGCGCGAGAACTTTGTGACCACTACATCTGCCGCACAAATGATCCTGCAGGCCCAGCATATACGTATTCCGGCGCCCCTAACACCGACCTCGACGCCCCATACACGCTTTCTGATTTACGATTTGCACTCACGAAAATGCGATGGGGCACGGCCCCTGGACGCGACGGAATCACAGTATCGCTCCTGGCAAATCTTCCCGACCAAGCACACCTCTCACTACTCCACCTTATAAATTTGATATGGGACGGCTCTCCGCTTCCAACGGAATGGACCACATCGATCGTGACATTCATTCCCAAATCGGCAAAGTCCGTTAGTATTGAGGCACTGAGACCCATCTCACTTACGTCTTGCGCAGGCAAACTCATGGAAACCATGGTTCGCGAACGCCTTTCCGCCTACTTGGAGGCCAGGAGGACCTTTGCCGACACGATGTTTTGCTTTCGCCCCTATCTTTCGGCGCAGGACGTCCTGCTCCAGCTTCAACACGATATCATAGAGCCGACTACTATGCGCCATAACGATAAAGCCGTGCTCGCTCTCGATCTCCGCGGGGCGTTCGACAACGTCAAACACAGCACTATACTCACTAACCTGTCTACCACAAACTGCGGGCAGAAGACTTTCAACTACATTCGCGCCTTTCTATCACATCGCACCGCCTTCATTCGCCTTAATTCTACCGTACACAGCCCGTACTAATTAGGCACGCGCGGTACACCTCAAGGGGCAGTCCTGTCTCCTCTGCTTTTTAACCTGGCGATGATGAACCTCCCCTCTCTTCTAAGCGAGGTCGAGGGAATACAACACGCACTATATGCGGACGATATCACAATTTGGACCAACACCGGCTCCTTAGCGCAAATCGAAGAACGCCTGCAAAAGGCTGCCCTTCTGGTGGACTCCTACGCAGGTTCATGCGGCCTGGAGTGCTCTCCAGCTAAATCGGCTCTTCTTTCAGTCTCTCCGCTACCGCCGCCTCAAATTTTTCTTCCGTCCGGGCCCGTCCCGTCAGTGCAAAACATTCGGGTTCTTGGCCTTCACCTCACATCGTCCTTGGATCCAAAGGGCACAATAGCAGGCTTCAGACGCACCAGCGAGCAGGTGAGCCGCATGATACGGCGAGTTTCTACCAAGCGCGGCGGCCTCCGCGGGTCTCAGTCCCTCTGATTGGCCCACGCGTTTGTGACCAAATGCGTCCTCTACGCCTTGCATTACCTTCGCCAGCGTCGTCGACACGAGCACCAGCTGGTCGTCCTTCTTCGTTCAGTATACAAACGCGCTCTGGACCTACCTATTGCAACTTCCAACAGCCGATTCGTGGCTATGGGCGTACACAACACCTTTGCAGAGATGCGCGAAGCTCATCGCGTTAACCAAATCAATCGACTGTCGCAGACGCCTTCGGGGCGCCGTCTTCTACACAGACTTGGCCTTAACCCGATATCTGACCAAGACCCTCTGCAGCTGGTACCAGAGCTCTGGCGTCAAAAGCTATGGGTGGAACCTCTACCCCGTAATATGAACCCCGACCTCCATCCTGGCCGTAGACTAGCACGCGCCGCGGCCCTTCATACGCGACACTCCGATCGTCCTGGTGTTTTCTACGTGGAGGTCTCGGGTCCCTCCCCCTCGGGTCACTTCACGGCTGCCGTGATTACAGAGGGCAAACACGTAGATGGCCTCTCCTTTCGAGCAGACACAGTAACGCACGCTGAAGAGGTTGCCATAGCTTTGGCCGCCTCTTACCCTGCCTCAAGCACCATCCTGACGGACTCGCGCTCGGCCTGTTCTCAGTACCTTCAGGGTTCCATTGCCCCGCTGGCGGCTAGCCTGCTACAGGCAGCCTCTTGGCGCTTTAACCCTCATCCCACTCGTATAGTCTGGACCCCAGGCCACTCGGGCCTGCCCGGCAACGAGGCGGCAAATGCCGCTGCCCGCGCTTCTCTTGTCCGGGCCGTTGCCCCTCCATGTCCCGAGACGGATTCTGGCAATACGAACCTGACGCGCTTTCGCGAAATTTTGGCTTATTACCGGGTGTGATGAGTGAAGAAAACGACAACGACGGAAGTGCGGGGCAAGGCGCGTGTAATGTGCGCGTGAGTGGCAGCGAATCAGCTGATGACCTGTGGTGGCACATAGAAGTGGCGTGCCACGATTGGGCCACGGGCGACCATCACGTGGCAGTGGGCTTTGTGGCTGGGGACGAGCCGAAGCAGCGGTAGACGGGAGACAGCGAGCCGAAGCGTCGGACGCAGGCGAGCCAGGTTCCGGCCAGGGAACGCGGCCGTCCACGCTACTGCCATCCAACCACCAGCTGGGGCGGCATTACCGGCATGAGTACTGCATCTCGGGGCGCGGCCTGGCCTGTTGTTCTCTTCCTTGTCGAGGGCATCGCGGATCTCGGCGAGGCGTCTCCACGGTCAGCCGTTCGACACAGCGATGAATGTGGCCTGGCTAATGGTCACGGTTGCGTCAAGCATCGCGTCTCGGCGTACGCTCTTCGCTGGACGGGCTGGTTATTCCCCGCATGGAGCATCGCGTCTCCGATGCGGGTTGACTGCTCAGTAGTCGCGCCCAAGCCAACAAGCGCCAGTGTCACCAGAGCGTCGCACATCGGCAAGAGACGAGCGAGACGTTCTGCCGGGCGAGACGCGGGTGTGTGCACGGACCAAGGAGCCGTGCAAGGTCCAGGGTGGCCGAGGATCCAGGTTCCAGTGAAGTTGCTGGCTGAATCTAGGATCGCCGAGCGGTGCCGAGCGACGCGCCAGACTCGGACGTGGGCCACGAGCTCATGAGCTGTGCACCCGAGGATGCCTGGCTGTGCCCTGGCCAAGGCGAGGAACGCCGGTGAGTGAGCTGCCGCACCGCAGCTGTAGCGAGCAGCATTTCAGCACGGCACAGACGGTGCTGTGCTGGCCAGAACCCGCACGTGGAACCGCTACGCCCGGGCGGTGATCAAGAGCTTGGAAACGAGGTCCGAGGTCGCGCCGGTCCAGGCATCTCCGCTACCGCTGCTCGAGAGTCGTGAGTCCACGGGACTGTTCTTCCTCATCACTGTGTATTGTGAGAAAAGTTGTTTGACTGAAACAACTTTCTTGTGCGGGGCGTTATTGTGATGGGAGAAGAAAACGACAACGACGGAAGTGCGGGGCAAGGCGCGTCTAATGTGCGCGTGAGTGTCAGCCAATCAGCTGATGACCAGTGGTGGCCCATAGAGGTGGCGTGCCACGATTGGGCCACGTGCGACCATTACGTGGCGGGAGGCTTTGTGGTTGGGGACGAGCCGGAGCAGCGGCGGACGGGAGACAGCGGACCGACGCGTCGGACGCAGGCGATCCAGGTTCCGGCCAGGGAACGCGGCCTGTCGTCCAACCAACAGCTGGGGCGGCATTGCCGGCACGAGTACTGCATCTCGGGGCGCGACCTGGCCTGCTGTTCTCTTCCTTGCCGAGGGCATCGCGGATTTCGGCGAGCGCCGGTGTCACCAGAGCTTCGCACTTCGGCAAGGGACGAGCGAGATGTTCTGCCGGGTGAGACGCGGGAGTGCGCACAGAGGAGCACGGAGCCGGCCGAGGATTCAGGGTGGCCGAGGATTCAGATGCCAGGGGATTTGCTGGCTGAATCTAGGATCGCCGAGCGGTGCCGAGTGATACGCCAGACTCGGACGTGGGCCACGAGCTCATGAGCTGCGGTGTGCACCAGAGGGTACCTGTCGGTGCCCTGGCCAAGAAGGAACGTGCGGAAAAGAGAGCTCGAGGGTTGAGGCCACGAAGGCAAAGGAAGCGGTGCGCCGCTCGAGAGGACGAGTTCCTGGCAGCGTTCCTGAGCCGGACGTGAGACCCGTACGTGTCGGCCAGGTCGAGCTCCGGATGTGTCTGTTCGAGGTCGAGTCCGTCGGCCTGTACAAGGTCCAAGGACGAGACCTGCCGAACGGCTCCTGCCTGGGTGCAGTGGCCGGGAGCAGGTTCGTGGGCGAGGCCTACCGGTTGTGGTCCTCGTGAGTCGTGGCCTGATCCTGGACCTCAGGAGTTGCGACCCTGACTGCTGGGTTGGCCGCGACGTCCGACTCAACGGCGCTGCACACGGTAGCGTATCCGTGCGCCGTCAGCCGTTCCACCCAAGCCACTTCCTTCTCTAGTGTGCAATATAAAGCTTCTGTTGTTCGCATAAATTGTCGATGTTAATCCTTTCTTGTCCGCTATAGGCAAACACAGTGACGAACGTCCTTAACCATCACACCGGGCTTCGCGCCGCCTCTACCCGGACCCCGCACGCGGTTTGGAGAAAGCGGACGAACGACTGCTACGCCGCCTGCAGACAAACACCTTTATCAGTCCGGCGGTCGCCAGGCACTTTTTGCCGGAAAGCAATGGAACGTGCTCGACCTGCCATGTCCTCGCCGACACATATCACGTCGTAGCATCATCATCATCATCATCATCATCAGCCTGACTACGTCCACTGCAGGACAAAGGCCTCTCCCATGTTCCGCCAGTTAACCCGGTCCTGTGCTTGCTGCTGCCAATTTATACCCGCAAACTTCTTAATCTCATCTGCCCACCTAACCTTCTGTCTCCCCCTAACCCGCTTCCCTTCTCTGGGAATCCAGTCAGTTACCCTTAATGACCAGCGGTTATCCTGTCTACGCGCTACATGCCCTGCCCATGTCCATTTCTTCATCTTGATTTCAGCTATGATATCCTTAACCCCCGTTTGTTCCCTAATCCACTCTGCTCTCTTCTTGTCTCTTAAGGTTACACCTACCATTTTTCTTTCCATTGCTCGCTGCGTCGTCCTCAATTTAAGCTGAACCCTCTTTGTAAGTCTCCAGGTTTCTGCTCCGTAGCTAAGTACCGGCAAGATACAGCTGTTATATACCTTCCTCTTGAGGGATAGTGGCAATCTACCTGTCATAATTTGAGAGTGCTTGCCGAATGTGCTCCACCCCATTCTTATTCTTCTAGTTACTTCAATCTCGTGGTTCGGCTCTGCGGTTATTACCTGCCCTAAGTAGACATAGTCTTTTACAACTTCAAGTGCACCATTACCTATCTCGAAGCGCTGCTCCTTGCCGAGGTTGTTGTACATTACTTTCGTTTTCTGCAGATTAATTTTAAGACCCACCTTTCTGCTCTCCTTGTCTAACTCCGTAATCATGAGTTGCAATTCGTCCCCCGAGTTACTCAGCAATGCAATGTCATCGGCGAAGCGCAGGTTACTAAGGTATTCTCCATTGACTCTTATCCCTAACTGCTCCCATTCTAGGCTTCTGAAAACCTCGTGTAAGCACGCGGTAAATAGCATTGGGGAAATTGTGTCCCCCTGCCTTACACCCTTCTTGATTTGTATTCTGTTGCTTTCTTTATGAAGCACTATGGTAGCAGTTGATCCCCTGTAGATTTCTTCCAGAATGTTTATATATACTTCATCTACGCCCTGATTCCGCAGTGTTTGCATGACGGCTGATATTTCTACTGAATCAAACGCCTTCTCGTAATCTATGAAGGCTATGTATAGTGGTTGGTTATACTCTGAGCATTTCTCTATTACCTGATTGATAGTATGAATGTGGTCAATTGTTGAGTAGCCTGTTCGAAATCCTGCTTGTTCCTTTGGTTGATTGAATTCTAATGTTTTCTTTACTCTGTTAGCAATTACCTTTGTAAATAGCTTGTATACTACAGAGAGCAAGCTGATCGGCCTGTAATTCTTCAAGTCCTTGTCATCTCCTTTCTTATGTATTAAGATGATGTTAGCGTTCTTCCAAGACTCTGGTACTCTTCCCGTCAGGAGACACCTCGTAAACAGGGTGGCTAGTTTTTCTAACACAATCTGTCCTCCATCTTTCAGCAAATCTGATGTTACATGATCCTCACCAGCAGCTTTGCCCCTTTGCATGCTCTCCAAAGCTTTTCTGACTTCTTCTATCATTACTGGTGGGGTGTAATCTGGGTTACTGCTAGTTCTTATAGTATTAAGGTCGTGGTTGTCTCGGCTACTGTACAGATCTCTGTAAAACTCCTCCGCTATTTTAACTATCCTATCCATATTGGTAGTTATTTTGCCTTCTTTGTCCCTTAGTGCATACATCCGACTTTTGCCTATCCCAAGTTTCCTCTTCAATGCTTTGACACTTCCTCCGTTTTTTCAGAGCGTGTTCAATTCTCTCCATGTTATACCTTCTTACATCGCATACCTTACGTCTATTAATCAACTTCGAAAGCTCTGCCAGTTCTATTTTGTCTGTTGTACTTGACACTTTCATGATTTGACGCTTCTTAATTAGGTTCTTCGTTTCTTGGGAAAGCTTGCCAGTGTCCTGTCTAACTACCCGGCCTCCAACTTCCACTGCACGCTCCGTAATGATACTCGTCAGATTATCATTCATTGTATCTACGCTAAGGTTGGTTTCCTCACTAAGAGCCGAATACCTGTTCTGCAGCGACACTCTGAATTCCTGTACTTTCCCTCTCAGTGCTAGCTGATTGATTGGCTTCTTGCGTATCAGTTTCTGTCGTTCCTTCTTCAAGTCTAGGCGAATTCGAGACCGTACCATTCTATGGTCACTGCATCGTACCTTGCCAATCACTTCCACATCCTTAACGATTCCAGGGTGTGCACTCAATATAAAGCCTATTTTGTTCTTATTTTCGCCATTAGGGCTCCTCCATGTCCACTTGCGGTTTTCTCGTTTTCGGTAGAAGGTAATTCAAAATCCGTAAATTATTGCGTTCTGCGAATTCTACTAGTAGCTCTCCTCTGGCGTTTCTAGTACCGATGCCATAATCTCCTACTGCCTGGTCTCCTGCCTGCTTCTTCCCTACCTTTGCATTAAAGTCGCCCATCACTATAGTATACTGTGTTTTTACCTTACTCATTGCCGATTCCACGTCTTCATAGAAGCTTTCAACTGAAGCGTCATCATGGCTGGATGTAGGCACGTAAGCCTGTACTACCTTCATTTTGTATCTTTTATTCAGTTTGATTACGATACCTGCCACCCTTTCATTAATGCTATAGTATTCCTCTATGTTGCCAGCTATGTTTCTGTGAATTAGGAACCCCACTCCCAGTTCTCTTCTGTCTGCCAAGCCCCTGTAGCAAAGGACGTGCCCATTCTGTAGCACCGTATAGGCCTCATCTGTCCTCCTAACCTCACTGAGCCCTATTATATCCCATTTAACACCCTCTAGCTCCTCGAATAGTACAGCTAGACTTCCCTCACTAGATAAGGTTCTAGCGTTAAACGTTGCCAAGTTCAGGTTCCAATGGCGGCCTGTCCGGATCCAGAGATTCTGAGCACCCTCTGCTGCGTTGCAGATCTGACCGCCGCCGTGGTCAGTTGCTTCGCAGCTGCTGGGGACGGAGGGCCGTGAGTTATTTGACGTAAGCATGTGGGAGATAGTGGCCAGATACTGCACCAGGGTGGCCAATCCTTCTCTGGTGAGGGAGTGCGTTCTCGGCGGTGTTTGCCGGTGAGGCCGCACCCCAGGCCTCCTAATGCAGTTCCATCAACACGCGGATTTTTTTTTTGTTTTTTTTTAATCCGGTTGGGAACTGCGCGGTACCGGGATTTGAACCACGGACCTCTTGCATGCGAGGCGGATGCTCTAACCACTACGCCATCGCTGCTCTCTAACTGGGCTCTCTAACTGGGCACGTAGCATCGTGCCCAGTTAATCCCGTCCTTTTCTCACCCCCTTTTCCTATCCCAACTAGAGAGGCTTGGGAGGAGCACCTGCTCGGCTGCCCTACCTTGGCTGCACAACACTCCTTGGTGGAGCGCGCACGGGCAGCTTCCAGCTCCACTGGCGTCCCGGAATAGGGTCTTGCCACTCTAGCACGCCGATGGGCCACGTCGGCACTCTCTAGTATACTTTTTCTGAAATAAATGTTTTTTACCACCACCACCACCGTGTGCTCAGATTTGGGTGCACGTTAAAGAACCGCAGTTGGTCTAAATTTCCGGAGCCCTCCACTACGGCGTCTCTCATAATCATATGGTGGTTTTGGGACGTTAAACCCCACATATCATGTTTCCTTCTTCCTTTTTTTCTTTTCTCCACGATTTAACATTATATCGCAAGCGCTAAGCACATGATACGGTAGCTTTTGAGAGAGAGAAAAAGAGAGACGGGTTTATTTACAGAAAACAGAGAGGGGAGATGTCGGCCTGAGCAATAGCTTGCTCTAGCCGGCTACTCTACACTGGGGGAAGGGGAAGGGGAGAATAAAGACTAATGCATGACGATGATGAGATAAAGAGAGAAAAATTTTATAGCCGCGCCTATAGTCCAGTTCCTTCCAAAAAGGCTATAACCGCTCTTATGACCACAGTTGCACTGTTGGTGTCTGGCCAAGGGCCCAACACGGTCTTATCATTTAATGACCGACTGCGATATTGTTCAGTAGAAGGAAGCAGTGTTTGTCGTTCACGTGCTTATGCCATGCAGTCACAAAATATGTGCTCAAGTGTTACTGGAACATCACAGTGTTCACAATCAGCACCGGTGTCACTGCGACCGATGATATGGGCGTAACATCTTGTGTACGCCACACCAGGACGAATACGGTGGATCGTACTTTCGATGTGCCCTTTCAATTTAGGCTTTGGTTTTGTGACGTTCAAACCCACTTATCAATCACTCAATTTAGGGGGCATGAGGAACCCCATTTCTGGGTACCATTTGTGATGTCGCCGTTCCGGTTTGGTCCAGTGCTGAAGTGTGTAGCTACGCATCCCGCCGCGAAGCAGGGCGTTCAGGTCAGGTCGTGAAAACGCAATGCTTATTTAAGGGTCACTGCTTAAGGCATTTTTAGCTTTAGTGTCTGCCTCTTCGTTTCCCATCACGCCGCAATACGCGGGAAGCTTTTAATGTACTCGTAACGAGATCTGGCGACGATACGCAAGCGGACACCCTGACCTGCGAGTACCATCTGATACGCTGTTTTCTTATACAGTTATTTCCAAAGTAATCATTCCGTAAAGAGCCCTTCGCATTGCAGTGCATTGAATAAATTATCAAAAATATGCGCATTTATGATCTGCACCGATAGATGCAAGAGTCCTCAAAGGTCCTATAGGCAGATTAACTTTCTGTTGCGTAATTCACTATTCTTTTTGTTTGTTTGTTTAGCAGACAGCGCTCGCAGTGTGTCTTGTGTGATTGCACATCGTCATCAAAAATAACAATATCAAAGGGACACTATTGAGAAACATTGACGTGATTTAGATAGATAAAATACACTAAGATAAATAAAATGCTACCTGTCTCGCTGTCGCAAGTTTGTTGTTAGCGAAAAAAATCATGCTTTAGAGTTTATTTTTAAATTTCGCGAGGAAATTTCTGCGCGTGAGGTAACGAATCTCGGAATGTTTTTTTTTCTTTTCGTATTTTTGTGACAAAAGCTCGATGAAGTTTTAAGAAACTTAGCATGCTACGTCTGTGGCACCCACACATGGGCATGTACTTCATGTACTTTTATTAAAAGCTACGCAAGACCCAGTAGACGCCTTCAAAATCTATGATGTCACGGTGTTTGGTGCGGGAATCTCAAGGGTGGCGTCTCCACCCGCATTTTCTTTTCGCACGTTTTCTGCCCTACCGAGCGTCGTGTCGAGATTAGAGCGATGTTTTGGGGATAGCGAAAATATATACTTTACTGAATACGCGGAAGATCACTTTGCTCTTTTGTGTCCCTTTAAAGGATACCATACTCCATAATCGGCGCTTATCGCGATTTCTTACATAATCGCGAGGGTGTACCTACATACCTTCCAGAATTGCAGAGGCAGCAAATGAGTTAGAAAGTCGTAACAGACAATCAGTATAGAAGAACTTAAATTAGAACATGTTTAAAAGAAAAGTGAACAAAGGCAAAGGTTAGCTAAGGAACACAAAAAAAACTCACCGCCTGGGAGCAACAAAACGTCACAGAACGTAGGCCACGTGTTGTTGTTGTTCTTTGCCTGCCTTCTCGCTGACTATGGCGTCACTCACTGCGGTGGAGAGCAGGGGGCACCCCATCAGCATTGGTGAAAGCACGTGCATTTATAATACGGGTACAGTGGCTAGAAAACTAGAAGTGTGGTCACCGCCAAGCGGCTGCAATGGGAGGTGGTGACGCCGATTTGCGATGTTTCCGCTAGGTGGCGTGCGCTGTCGTATACACGTCAGGCTCTCAGGCTGCGCACGTTGTTCAACGCTCCAACTCGCCGGCCGGTCAAACGTGATTCTTTTGCCTGTTTAAGCTGTTCTTTCGTGCTGTATTTGCTGTTCGGACAGCCTTCTCGTGTCTACGTTATGTCTTTTGCGGAGTGTGTGCCATGAGCAGACGTCAGAGCCACTGTTTTGTGCCCAGATGCTCAAATGGGTACAAATCGTGCAAGCAGTAGCTTTCATTGTTTGGAGTCCCGAAAGACGACCATTTGTTCCAGCAGTGGCAGCGTAATATACCAAGAGAAGACAAGCCTTTGGTAAAGAACGCTGCCGTTTGCGAGCTCCAATTCGATCAGCAGTTCCTCTCGCGCCACTTCGAACACGTTATTAACGATGAGGTAGTGCGTTTGGACAGAGTTAGGCCTGTACTATTGCCGCATGCCGTCCCAACGATATTTCCAAATGCTCCTTTCTACCTCGAAACGTGTGGCGCAAAGAAGAAACCCCAAGGAGAGATCACGCCCACCGCTTGTGATTCCTCAGAAAAGACGTCGAAAGGAGGACGACCGGGAGCCGCAAGAGGAGTCGCAGGATGAACTGCAGCCACCCGACCTTCAAGCTGCGCCCGTTTACGACTACAAGCACGTTAAACTTCTTTCAAATCGGTGGGGAAGGCGCGTATTCAGTGAGGAACCGCTAAATGTCACCTACAGCTTGCGCACGCCTAGCTCGGACATGAGCCTTCTACACGCAGAGAAACTTGTTAAATTTTGTGCTAGTGGAAGTGCCATAACACATCTAGTATTTGTGCGTGGTTTGAAGATTTCCATGAATGGGCCATATGAACCAGCTTCTCTTCTGGAGACTGTTGATGCCATGCCAGTGTGTTCAGGGGTAAGCTTCTTGTGCGAGTTTTCTTTTGCATCATCTGGTAAGAACTTGAAGGTCTGTAATGGGAAGCTATACCATCAAAAGTGTAAAGGTACCTCAAGTCAAGATGAAAGACGCTGCATGAGTTGCAAGTACTTGAGAAAGCTCCTTGTCAATCAGAGATACCTGAAAAAGGAAACAGCAGGCAAACTGACCCATGCAACAAAGCTTAAAGCTATAGCTCAAACAGTACGCCGCCTTAGAAACAAGGTGAAGACTATCGACCAGATCATTGCACAGCTAAAACTAGAGGATGAAGAAATTGAAGAAAGCGCGCTCTTGAGCAAAATAGACAAGCTCCCATCCAAACAGAAAAACGCTAAAAAGCAGTGTTTTGAAGCTGCAGGGTGCAAGTCCCGAGATGACATGCGCTACAACCCGGAGTGGATGTCGGAGTGTGTCACCATGCACATGAAGAGCCCACGACTTCATGAGCATGTGCGTAGGGAGAAAATTCTTGTGCTACCCAGTCGTACATGCCTCAGAGCATTCTTGAAGAAGTACGACATGTGCTTTGGTTTTAATAAATGCGTCCTCTCGGGCATTTCTAAGAAGACTGCTAATATGGGAGACTTTGAACGTTGTGATGGACTGATCGTTGACGAAATGAAACTTGCACAAAAATTCGGTGTTCAACGGGGAAGTGGAAAAGTTGATGCATTTGTAGACCTTGGTTCTTTCACTCCCGAGGCTGACAAAAGTGTTCCGTGCGATCATGGTCTTGTGATAATGTTTCAACCTTTGTCAGGTTCATGGCACCAACTATTGGGGGTATTTGCATCTAGAGGCAATGTGAAAGCCCCAATGCTTTCCCAAATCATTTTAGAAGCAGTTATCCTGTTATCCTGGCAGAGAATGCTGGCCTCAGGGTAGAGTATGTGACATCGGATGAAGCATCTTGGAACCATGTAATGTGGCATAGATTTGGCACATCTTGTTCGGCATCAGCTATCAAGCCTTCAGCACCTCATCCAACTGACGTCAAGAGGCGGCTTTTCTTTCTGTCTGACTTTCCGCATTAGTAAAGTGCATCAGGAATGGCTTCATCAATATGGCTATAAAACACCAGATGGGCACGTTGATGTTAGGCCAATCAGGATAGCTCACGACTTGGACAAGTGTGCTACAATGTTGAAAGCTATGCCGAAGATTACAGAAGTGCACTTGAACCCCAACAACTTCGAAAAAATTAAAGTTAATTATGCACTTCATCTCTTCAGCATTGAGGTTACACGTGGGCTTTTCTTATACAAAGAAGCGATCTCAAAGTCATGTTCATATAGAGAAGCGACAGAACAATTTGTTGGCTTCATGGAAAAGCTAATTGTTGTGATAACATCCAGAGTGCCTTCAACGGCACTGAGAAAAAATTCTGAACAGGAAAGAGTACTGCAGGGTGTTCTAGCATACTTAGACCGTTGGGAAGTCTGCACCGAACCTACGAAGGCAGGCTTTTTGTCTGCTAGCACTGCAGAAGGTCTAAGAGTAACTCTGCAAGGCACTTTGGAACTTTTAACATACCTGTCAGAGGAAGTGCAGTACAAATATTTGTTGACTTCACGCCTCAGCCAAGATCCAATCGAAAAGCTATTTTGGATAGTTCGTCAGTTATCCGGATGCAACGATTATCCCACATCGACCCAGTTCCTTACTGCCGTGAATTCCCTTAGCTTTTACAAGTTGGTAAAAGCACCAGACACGGGCAACTGTGCAGGTGGCACACATACGTCATTAGTTGGAACTGATGAAGTGGCCAACCATGTCGACAATTTACTGGACACTGGAAACCTGGACGAAGCTTCAAGTGTACTACAGGCATCGACTGTCCTTTCTGACCATGTGTATCCTGTGCAAGTCAGTGACGCAAGACTTGTGTACTATTTGGCTGGCTATGCGGCGCGGAGAAAAGTTATGACAACGAAATGCCGAGACTGTTTTGAGCAGCTGCTCACATCCCTCGAGAACGCAGATAAGCACCATGCGTCATTCACAGCATTCTGTGATGTTGGAGGGCTCTTGTACCCGTCACCTGAGCTATTTTCATTTGTGGAGGCACCGGAAGACACATTTACATTGTGGTTGTGTTATAATAAGCTCCAAAAGAACACTATAGTTGAACTTCTTAATTCAATGCACACCGTACCATCCGTAGGGTGTGACTCACACAAGCAAGATCTGACGAGCAACATAATGACGTTTTATCTTCTCACATGGCTTCACTTCTTCACGAAATCTCTAAAAAAACAGAAGTTATGCACGAGAAAGATCAAAGCACCTCAAGCTTCGAAGAACGATGTGATGTGCATCACACTGTAGTGTGCTAGCTTTGTTCCCTGCTATGACGCCCCCAGCTTCAAATAAAATTTGTAAGAAAAGTAAAACGTCCGATTTTCTGTGCAGTTGTTATTCGAAAAATATTTCCACTGTGAATACGCAAGAATAATTAAGTCCTCAAAAACTATCTCATGCAAAATGTTAGGTATTACAACATTAAAGAAATTGATATCAATGTCACAGTAGCATTTTGTGCTTCTCGAGCTTGCTCATAACTTTGCGAAAAAGCAATCCCCCCAAAATGTTAATCGGTTACATTTCTTAGCACCAAGGAACGATCGCTAGCAGTGGAAAGCTTAGCTGGCAGCGATGTTTGCGATTGATGTAAAGCTTCACTTATGATGCTATGGGTATGGACACAATACGGTGATAATGTTTGATAATATCTGCCGCGAAGTTCATTTATATATGATGCACTTACGCCCTGCAATATAGTAGAGGCACATAAAATTTACGGTACAAACAAAACCATATTAGCCACAAATCAGCCTTGACATGGCAGCTTCGCTGCAGCGAGCCGCCGAGCCAGCGACATGTAAGCTACAACCATGCGCCACCTAGACAGCGCCGGTCGAGGCATCGGTGGAGAGCGTCATCGGTGAACGCGGTCTTCACACTTCCCCTATTCTAGCCACTGTAATACGGGGCTGCCGACTCCAATCTGCGTGTAGGTGTTCTAATGTACACTGTATCTCTATCGAACGTTTCTTGCTGTTCTTTATAAGTCTCGCTGTCCAGTATGGATAACAAGTGTGGAGTGCTTACAAGCCGGCATGCTAGTGAGAAACAGATTATAATGAGCGGGCACTGCCAAGTAAGACTGAATGAAACTCTGAGATGACCAAGGAACAATAACGCCGCAAACTGGCATGTGGCGAGATAGTTTACGATCATTGTCGATCAACCAACAGGTCCGTATTGATAGATTTAGCGGTAAGAGCCACGCACTGGACGCCGCTATCTTCGAGGACGTAGCCACGGTCTCTTTCTTTTTTCGAGTATATCTTATCTTTACATCAAAGATTTTACAAGTGCGGCATAAAGCGAGCATAAGATGTTTTCGTGCTTGACATGATGACTTCCCGGGTGACAACGTTCACCGCGATTGAAAGCTGCACTTTGCTATGTTATTGTCACATTCATTATTTCCAATGCACCGGTGCCTTTGGAAATGCGGGTGGCATGTACGAACGCAAAATGAGCATTACTTGCACGTTTCATTGGAAAAATGCAGCACATTCGCAGTGTTGTAACCAAACCTAGAAGAAGTGCGCAGCTGGAGACCATTTGTTTCTCTTCAGTTCTCGTTTTCTCTTCTTCCTCTTTTTCTTTCATTTTCTATTTCAACACCCCTTTTCTCCCTGTATTTCTATTTACTTCTTCCTCCAGTTCTATATGTTTATTTATCTTTGCTGCTGTATATATATAATTTTTTTCATATCTTTCTCCTTTCTCTCTAACTCACGTTTGTTTCCTATTTATTTTCTATTTTTATACGGGGTCTTGTCTGCATTACGTCAAGCCCACTAGTAGTCGTTTTTTTTGCTGACTATGATAAGTGATGATTGTCAAGGCGCTCAAAGAACAAGAAGACGAAGATTCTCCATTGGCGCGAGCGTGCCCTGAGTCACTTAATATAAAGACCCTCGAAGAATGAGACGCAGAAGACTTCTAGTTGGAAAGCACACGCTTGAAATGCTATATATATGGAGTGTTGTGCCAAGCGGCGGCGACAGCACATGACAGCATGTGACATCGAGAAGCCACCCTAAAGTGCTCCCCACTTAAGAAACGTACAAAATCTCAGGCTGGCTTACTTGTTAAGTTACTGAAAGTTCAAAATGTGCATCTTAACGATCTTTGTAATGGGGTAAATCGGCTATCCGGTGCGCCATGGCTGCGTACTTCTTTGAGCCCCAGAAGAAATGCTCGTCATGTTTCTATTTTCTAATCCGTAATCCAACCGAACTATATAGCGTCAGCTCTAGTATAGACCATAACAAAAATAACACGAAATGAAACGCGCTTCTGCGCAAGAACATCAAGAAAGTCCAAGGCTTGCCAATTTGCACGAGCTCCGACAGGCAAGAGATGGCTAAGCCATAGTCGTCCAACACTGAAAGGAGAATCTTTCAAGAAGTGGGCACGGCTCTTTGGGTAATGGAGGAAAGGCGGACGACAGCGAGTTGCAAAGCAAGGGTGACCCACGTGGTGGGGCCCTTCCCGCAAAACATGTATCCACAGTATAACGACGGCAGACGTAAACCTTGTGCACAATCTGTCTTGATAATATTTGGAGATCCCATGGAGTTTAGTTGAGTTTAATGAGCTTTGTTTGTCCAATGGTTGTTGCTGCAACCGGGGCTCGATTTCCGAGGTCCTCGGTGATGGTCCTGACCAGCTGGACGACCTACACCTGGTCTTCGAGAACCTCCCTGAGAAAGGCGGCTTCCCATCGCTCAGCAAGGCACCCCATTTTTGAGATTCCTTCAGTTGGCGTCGTCCTCTCTCGTGGTCTATTTTCGTTTCTTGCGTATTGCAAAAGTACATGTGCTATATTGGCCGGTTTGTGCTCGTGCCACGGGCAGCGAGGCGACAAGCCTTTTTCGATGCAGCGAAGTACGCAAGTAAGAGAATATTCGCCCGGTCGGCAATAGACGGGCGGAAATGTGTCGCTTTCATAGACGACTATGAAAGCGACACATTTGAAGGATGCCGTTGATAGAGTTGGCGCCGTAATAACGGTAGACTCAAAGGTCACCTGCGCAATTCATACCAGCACTTTTTTCATATAAGATAAATCACCCTAATTAAAAGTGTCGCAAGCTTGCACTCGCTCATTTTCCCAAGTACGTTGTTATGGGCGCCATCAACCATAAGTAACTGCCAGGTGCTATATTTTATTTATCATACTGCTGACTCTCTTTTGGGGGTTGTTACAGGAAGGACACAATTAAAAACTCCAAGCACAAACAAATAACAATGGCAATTAACAAGCAAAATTATAGTTGGGACAACACCTGTCCAAAAATGCCAAAAAACCATGTACATGATTTGTTTGCACAGCTTCCTCTGGCAAATGGTCTCACAAGTTAACGGCATAGAAAAAAAGAAAAAGAAACAAATCTGTGCACGTTCATATTTGTTGCACAGTGAGCTGATGAGCTGTTCGCCGTTTGTCAAGCTGTTTAATCTATATATATAATATGAAGTCTTGGTAGTCTTGGCTGCGTCAGCGTTTATTTGAGGAAAGACCTCGCACTCGCAAAACGAACGGGCAGAGCCAGTACAAAGACGACGACGATGATGATAACCCAGAGTGGCAATGAGGACAAAGAGACAAGCTGATGATGGTGATTGTGATCATACAGGGATGATGACGATGTAAGTAACAAATGCCCACACTGATTCCCCCCACTTGAAAGCGGACACCCTGGCCGCCGTAATTCGAACTGACGGGGAACGTCGCGTGAAAGGTTTCATGCGACAAATGTGGACAATCTCTGTGCTGCGGTAGCGGCGGTCTGTTGGGGCGACGAGTGGTGTGACACGATAATTAACTGGCGAAGTCTGTTCTAAAACAATGTGTGGCCTGATGAAGCGTGGTTGGAATTTGTCACAAAAACCAGGAGTGCGAATAGGTGTCAAAAGCAGCACCTCGTCACCAGGTTGGAAAGACACAACCCGGCGGGATTCATCATAGATGATCTTCCGCTCGTGCTGTCTCGCTTCAGTAATGATGCGAGCCTGATGGCGAGACTGGGCCAGGCGGGAAATGTATTCTTCGCTAGAAGACTGACATGTATTCTCATGGCTGTTAAAGAAGGAGACGTCGAGAAAGGTAGTCGGGGTGCGTCCGTACACGAGGTAAAACGGTGAGTAGCAAGTTGTTCGCTGAACGGCGGTGTTGTAAGTGAATGTCAGGAATGGTAAAAGAGTATCCATGTTTTTGTGGTCGGGTCGGACGTAAACAGCTATCATGCCAGCAAGGGTTCGGTGAAATCTTTCTGTGAGACCATTTGTCTGAGGGTGGTAGCTTGAAGCTGTCTTCTGAGTAGTTCCAGAAGCACGCAGTACTTCATTTACCATTTGTGACAGGAACACTTTGTCGGGGTCACTAGGCAGTATACGAGGAGCCCCATGACACAGTATTATTGCGTGAAGAATAAAGTCTGCAACTTCCACAGCTGAGCCTGTAATAACAGAGGAAGACTCAGCGTAGCGTGTCGGGTGGTCCACGGCGGTCACTCATCCATCGTTTGCCAGCAGATGTGACGGAGAGAGGCCCGTAAAGGTCAACACCTACAACCTCGAACGGCATTGAAGGGCACGGAAGTGGCTGTAGAGGTCCAGCAGGTGCAGACGTGGGGAGTTCACGACGCTGGCATGGGTAGCAGAGCCGACGTACCACGTTACACTAGAAGAAAAGCCAGGCCAGTAATAACGACATCGAATGCGGTCAAGAGTCTTTTTAAAGCCAAGACGACCAGCAGTCAAGTCGTCGTGGAAGGCTTCGAGCACCTGAAGTCGAAGAGAGTGTGGCAGTACAGGAACCCAGCGCGGACCGTCATGGTGATAGCCGTGGTGGTAGAGAACCCCATTGTTCAGCTTAAAGTGCAGGAGTTGGCGACGGAGTCGCGCGTTGGATGGATTAGAAACTCGCTAAAGGTGGTCCATTGTGCGTCTGCAGTATGAATCGGACCGCTGGTGGGAGGTAAATGTTAGCTCGTCGTCTGAAGAGGGTTGCCTTATTGATGCGAGCGTATGAACTTTGGTAGATGTGGCGGTTGAGTTATCACCAACGCTGATATGGGTAGTTGAAAGCGGGCAACGAGATAAAGCGTCGGCGTCTTGATGTTTTTTGCCTGACTTGTAAGTTATGTCAAAGTCGTATTCCTGCAAGCGCAGTGTCCACCATCCCAAGCGTCCGGACAAGTTTTTCAGTGTAGAAAGCCAGCATAAGGCATGGTGGTCCGTAACGATTGTGAAGTGACGGCTGTGAAGATAGGGACGGAACTTCTGGACCGACCGAACGACAGCCAAACACTCTTGCTCAGTTATAGTGTGGTTCTTTTCGGCAGGGGTGAGTATGTGACTGGCATATGCAACAACTTTCTCTAGGAAAGACTTGTCGCGTTGTAGAAGAACGGCTCCTATCCAAGGCCGCTAGCGTCAGTATGAAGGATAGTCGGTGCGGCTTCGTCAAAGTGGCACAGCAGAGGTTGAGACGTGAGTGCCTGCTTTAACAGGTCGAATGCCATTTGACATTCTTGAGACCACAGAAAGGGCACGTTAGAAGCAAGTAGTTGGTGTAATTGGGCAGCAATAGAAGCGAAGTTCTGGATAAACCGGCGAAAATAGGAGGCGAGGCCAAGGAAACTGCGAAGCTCCTTTGGTTTTTCGGGACGCGGAAAGTGAAGGACTGCAGAAATCTTGTCAGGGTCGGGCCGGTGTCACAGGTCCCGTTAGTTAGGGAAGCGATCGCTGGGCTAATTCCAAGGGCCGAAGTATCGGCCCCCCGAACCGCACCACGAAAGCGTGGACAATTTAGAAGTGGTCCTTTTTGGCGCGCCAGCGGACGCCGGCTGTGGCCCAAAGAACAAGTCAGAGCCGAGAGTTCATAAACAAACAAAATTATGTTCTCAATAATGGCAGATCGAAAACAATACACAAGTATGCACACTCCACAATAGTTGCATACAATATTGTCACCAATCAAACAACGTACTACACAGTACAATCAGCCACACTCGAAACAACGGACACAGACAACAATACACACTACAATGCAATCGCATGCATCACAGCCAAGACACTTAAAGACCAAAGAGATAGAAAACCTATTCAGTCCAAAGTTCTTGGAACAAACGTCTGGATGATACTCTTCCGGGAATCACTCACTCAAAGTCCAGCGTTGTTGTCGTTCCGCTGCCCCCGAAGTTTCTCTTCCAGGAAACCTCGCCGAAGTTTCTCTTCCAGGAAACCGCGCGTATTCAATTGGCCACTCTCCAAGCATCAAACTTCTTTGCCGTAAACACGTCGGCTTCACACACGCAGCTGTTGCCACGCGTCTTCGCTCGATAGCGGTAAACACACACTCTTGCCTGTAGCTTGAGTCGTCACCCCTCAGGTGGAAATCATCTTCTTCTCATGCTTTGTCTCTACGGACAAAACCTTCGCCGACTACACGGCGCAATCCCTACGCGCTCTGGCGCTAACTTCCGTCTTCCGCTGATCTCTCGTCTCGGCTGCTTGATTAAATACCTTCCGCGGGAGATTCCAAAAGGTTCTCATAATTTAGTCGGCGCGATGCGCAGTGAAGGGGGGGGGGAGGTCGAGGCGATACGAGGGCCATCCGAGACGGATGACTCAACCCGGCATACCACGCCCCTTTCCATCGAGAAATTTCGAGTGCTTGCTCGGCCGCCGATGTGGAGTGAGGAGGTTCGTCGGCGAAGCCACGCTTCCGAGAGGAGAGGCGCGCGCCCGGGGGGGGGGTCTTTGGATGTTTGTTTTCATTTTCTTTTTTTTATCGTTGACCTCGCGGCGTCATTCTGGCGCTTCATCGCGAGACTTTGGCAGCGCGTCCTTTTTTGAGCGCTCGTTCTGTGACAGCCGGATGCCATCTTTGCTAACGACTTGTCCTAAGACCTTGATAGATTTGCTAGGGAAAGAGCATTTCTTAGTGTTTATTTGAAGCCCGGCGCCGGCAAGGCACGTCATAACTTGATCCAATCTTTCCAGGTGCTCAGGAAACGTTGACGAAAAGATAATAATGTCGTCCAGGTAGCAAAGGCAACTTTTCCATTTAAGGCCGCGCAGCACGGTATCTATCATGCGCTCAAAAGTCGCGGGTGCGTTGCAGAGCCCGAAAGGCATCACGTTGATTTCAAATAGCCCGTCGGGGGTTGCGAATGCCATTTTCTCCTTATCGTCTTCATGCATGGGGATCTGCTAGTATCCAAAACGCAAGTCGATGCTTGAAAAGAATTTCGCGCCTTGTAGAGAATCAAGGGCGTCGTCAATGCGTGGCTGTAGTATTGCTGTAGTATTAGTGCGGCCCAGCTTAGGCGAGCAAATATCGAAAGAATTTGCATGTTTCTGTAACAATGCGAGCAGCTGCTGCCTCTGTGAATATGTCAATTCGCTGCTGATAGCGGTGGTAAAGGCGGAGGAAGGAACATGCTCACCGAGGCAAGGTTCTTTGGATGCGATGGCCTGAAGTGGCGTGACAAATACAGGCTCGAAGTCAGAAACACGGGCCACAGTAGTGCCCTGTGGCAGTAAGATCTTCTCCGGTGTAGAGTTGACAGCGGTGACAAGTGCCGAGCCATTGCAAAAACGAACGACACCGGACGGAAGAACTATACCTTTGCGAACGCAGAGTGGTGACGGTGAGACCAATACATCCCCGTGATAGATGTCGTTGGACGTAATGCTGACAATTTGCTCTTGTAGTGGCGGCAGTTCGTTGTCTTTCGCAGCGACCAGACGAAGTGGCTTCTGGTTATCGTCTTCAAGCATGTAGTCGGTGTCAGCGAGGTGAACGACGCGTTGTGCACAACAAACCGCCTTGGAAGCAGATGATAGAAAATCCCACCCTAAAATCAGTTGGTGAGAGCAGCGGGACAGGACAGAAAACTGGACATGATGGTGGATGCCGTCGATGAAAACACGCACAGTACAAAATGCGGAAGCGCGAATGACGTTCCCCTGGGCAGCAACTAACGTGGGGCCATCATGAGGCGTCATTACTTTCCTAAATGTTCGCACAAATCGGCACGTATCACAGACAATGTCGCACCTGTGTCCACCAAAGCATCTACTCGCACTCCTTCCACTTCCACAGAAACCATGGTACACGGGCCTGATGGAGGAATTTAAGTGCTAATTCCGAATGCAGTTTTTCCTCCACAAACTGCATCACTTAGTTTTCCGAATGAATATCAGAGGTGAATGAGGCGAGCCGAAGTGGAGAAGTGGAACGGCGGAAGGGCGACGGCGAGCGGCGTCTCGTGTTTCGGCTGTTTCGTGGTGCAGTCGATGCAGGAGGAGATGGAGACCGGTGCTGGGGAGACGAATAACGCCGACCTTGATAAGACGTCCCGATGTACAAATCTCGTTCACGCACGTCATTCCGACGCTCATCTTGCTGGCGCTTTCGGCAGAAACGAGATATGCGGCCACGATAGCCACAGTAGTAGCATACAGGGCGAGACGAGCGCCACGGTGGGGAATAGAAGGAAATCGGGGCACCTGGAGATAGCGCGGTCATGTGGGCCGAAGGGTCAGGGGGCACGGAATGGTAGTTCACCAGGGGAGCGGCAGCAACTGACGCGTAGGATGGACGCGGCAATGTCGCGTGAGCGTCGCTGGGAGGCACGGTAGCAACTTGAGGGTACGTGGATATAGGGTCAGCAGGAGGTGGCTGTACGGGCGCAAAGCCAGTCAGGGATGTAGGTTCCTTCCTAATAATGTCACGTAAGGGCATTCCCGAAGGCTGTGTAGGTCGCGGTGTAGGAGGTGTGAAGCCCATGGACCGCAGTTCTTCGCGTATAATGTCCCGGATGAGGTCACGCAGATGGCCATCTGACGTGGAGTGGTGGTCGCCAATGTCCGGTTGAAGGCGAACGGAGTCCAGCGCATCAAGGCGCTGGCATGTCGTCACGTCATCAGCGATGGTTGCTGGGTTTTGCACCGCGAGGGCATTAAAGGCAACAGGCCAAAATGCCTTTACATATATGGCGCACTTTGTCCGATTCCGGCATGGATTGATAGATACGCCGGCAGAGTGCGAGGACATCCTCGATGTATGAAGTGTACGATTCACCGGGATGTTGTCGGCGAGTATCGAGTGTCCTCTTCGCGACGGCGGATCGAATGTCTGGTGTCCCAAAGACGTGTCGCAGCTGCTGCTGGAAGGTAGCCCAGTCAGGTACGTCAACGACGTGGTTAAAATACCATGTCCTTCGTGACTCCGATCAGATAAAAAAATGGCAGCATATGCACGGAGTGAATGATGGAGAGTGGGGCGAAGCATTCGTCCGTCCATGCGTCCGTCTGTGTGACCGTCCATGCGTCTGTTTGTGCGCCCGTCCCTGTGTCCTTTCATGCATCCGCCCCTGCGTCCGTTCATGCGTCCATCCTTGCATCTGTTTGTGTGTCCGTTCGTTCATCTATTCAACACTCCAAGTCCCACCATCTCGCATCTTTTTATCATATATTCCCCATATAGAAGCACCGCCATCCAGCGGACATTCCAAGGACTAAACGAGAGGTGGCACACGCACACTTTCTTACGGCCTGTGCTTTGGGTCCACTTCCCACCTTTAACCACCTCGAGTTCATGGTATATTCTAGTTCACTGTATTCATGGCACTGCGACCAAACGCTCGCTAAACCTTTAGAAAACCAAGGAGGTTACGCCCAGCGAGTATAAACGTAGCAGCCTTTCCCTGTCAGGTAGGGCTCAATTTACATGCCAATGGCTGCTAATGAGAAATGAGAGACAGGAGAATTCGGCTTTTACTTTCTTACGGCTTGCGCTTCGTATCTACTTCTCATTTTTAACCACCTTGAGTTCATTTATGGTATATACAAGTTCATTGTATTCATGGCACTGCGGCTCAACGCTCGCTAAACCTTTCTAAAGCTAAGGAGGTTACACCCAGCGAGTATAATGTAGCATCCCTTTCTTGTCCGATAGCGCTCAATGTACATGCCAATGGCTGCTAATGGGGATTGCAGCGTGCGCGTTGACTAAAAGCCGAATGCTCATGTCTCTCATTCCCCATTAGCAGCCATTGGCATGTACATTGAGCACTATTTTTTATTGTTAAACAACGCACAGAAGAAATCTCTCACTGGCACCACCTTGGAGGTCAAGTGTTATACCTATTTCGGGTATGTGCCACTGGTGGTTACATACGAGGGACGCCCAAGCCACGCCATAAGGAGCTTCGCCCCTAAAAGGCACGTAACGCAGTTTGGCGGCCTCGTCCCACCTATTAGCGGCCCTTACGCGGTCGTAGTCATCAAGCCAGTCTTCTACGTCTTCTTCCCGAAGACCAGCGAAGAGCGGGGTTTCCCGCTGATGTCCATGTATGTAAGTAGGAGGGGCAACTTGCGGCGGTGCGTTGTTGATGACATCAGTGCCGGCAGGCTCGGTCTGGGACATGCTGCCTGACTGTGGGCGCAAGCGGTGGCCTGAACGAAGCTCCAGGGGGTATAGTGGGCTGCGAGAGGTACTGGGATCGATACCCAGCACCTCCACCACGTATGAAGTCTTGGTAGTCTTGGCTGCGTCAGCGTTTATTTGAGGAAAGACCTCGCAAAACGAACGGGCAGAGCCAGAACAAAGACCATGACGATGATGATGATCCAGAGTGGCAAATGGGACAAAGAGACAAGCTGATGATGGTGATCATGCAGGGATGATGACGACGTAGGTAACAAATGCACAATATATATATATATATATATATATATATATATATATATATATATATCCTTGAATATTTTTACTTTTGTATAAAATACCTGAAAAAATTTTTTCAAACTACGCTTCTGTATTCTTACTTCCAAGAGTTTTAACTCGCACTCCTTCAACATGCTCGTTATCGAGTCTGTTTGCCTGTACTTTGAACAAATAAAGCGTGCAGAAATTGTCTGAATAACCTCCAATTTTTTTTCTTGAGAACCTTCAGATGCGGGTTCTAAACTGTGCTAGCATATTCTAAAATAGGTGAGGCCAATAGTAGAGCCCCTCTCGTCGTTCTCGGTATTTTTTTCCTAAAAAAAACGTAATTTTTTATATTCTGACGAACAGACGTTGTCCACGTGCTGAGTCCAGCTTTATTTGTCTGTAATTATTACACCCAAGTATTTAGAGCTAGTCGCCCTATTCAGAAGTCTCTCCTCAATCTTATATTCAAACAAAAGCGGAATTTCCTTTTCTGTAATCTGCGTGTAAGCAGATTTCTTCTAATTATTTATATCCCCCATTTTCTGCACCACTCACCTAGCCATTGAAGACAGCAGTCGATTTTAAGTTGGTCGTCTGTACATGTCCCTTGGCAATAAATCAGTCATCAGCAAAAAGTTTAATTTTTACCCGTGATTCAATAACTGAAGCTATGTCATTTATATATATCAGGAACAAGAGTGAGCTCTAGCACAGATCTCTGTGGTACTCCTGAATTACCTTCTAAATTCTTCGATACCCCATTTTAAATTTTATCTGCTAGTTGACGATGTGATAAATATGCACGAATCCTTTCAAGCACGCCTTCGCGAAATGTCAACATATTACATCAATTTGTTGACATGCATCCAGAGAAGTAGTGAAGTCGTGAATCGTTTCAACAAGTTGCGCAACCGTAGACAGACCAGATCTGAAGCCATGCTGGAAGGGGCATTATATATTGTCCTCTAGAAACTCCTTTACACACACTTCGATACTACGTGTTTCATCATTTTACAGCGCACAGATGTCAGAGATACACGTCTATAGTTGTTGACTAACAATCGGTTACCACTTCTAATTATCGGTACTACTAAGGCACTGCACCAGTCTTGGTGTAACGGGTAACATTGTAAACACTTTCGAAACAGTAAAGTGAGGTAATAGGACAACCATTCTGCACACCGTCGCAAAAAAGTAGTTGATATACCTTCAGATCCGGCAGTTTTCTTTGCGTGTAACAGTGACAGCATGTTAAATATTCCTTCACGAGTTATGCAGATTTCATCCTCTATGCGTGCAGCGGAGAAGGTAACCGATGTTCTAGGTATTGTCTTCGGTATTTATGAACACTGAGTGGAAATAGTGATTGAACGTGTTGGCAACATTTTCCTTCTCTTGTACGATTTCCGTTCTATCTAACATCTGCTCAATTCTCTCACCCTTATTCTGCAAAAAAAAATCAAAAATTTTCCTGGAGAATTCTGCAGGAAACTGGTGAGCGTTTAGTGGAATTTTTTTTACCTTGCCTGAGCTCTGTTTTTAGCTTGGAGTCACAGAAAAGTGCAAGATGTACAAAATCAACAGCGTTAGTTCAGCGTAAATAATCAAGCAATCGCATTCAACTAACCTACGTGGATGCAGAAAAGTTTGCGAAGATCATATGTGTAGGCTGTGGGCTATGGTGGTAAGCGCGACTTACCACACATTTTCACGAAAACTTTGCGTGTCGCGAAAATGAATGATATTTATCATGTAATTGGGGGTCTTTTTCGTTCACTGATGTAAGAAACAGGCCAAGCCGTAATGTTCTTTTCTTGCGAATTCCTTAGTAATCAGGCTAGCACAGATGAACAAGGGAGCAGGTGCCAGAGCTACTAGTTTGCAGTTTGCTAATATTCGTCGAGGAAGTATGCTTGGCACCATCCTTGTTGTTTGATAGTCGCTGAACATTGCGAATAATTGATTGATTATTGATACGTGGAGCTTAATGTCCTAAAACCATCATATGGTTATGAGAGACGCTGTAGTGGAAGACTCCGGAAATTTCGACCACCTGGAGTTCTCTAACGTGCACCCAAATTTGAGCACAAGGGCCTACAGCCTTTTAGTTTCCATCGAAAATGCAGCCGTAGCAGCTGGTATTCGATCCCGTGACCTGCGGGTCGGTAGCCGATTACTTTAGCCACTATATAGACCACCACGGCGGTGCTTGCAAATGTTTGCTACATACTCATCCTGTTTCAGACGCCGATAGATAGCGTGGGAGCCCCCGGGTGTATCATATCTTTCCTTTTGTTTGACTTGCCCACGATTAAGCTTCATTTTACACCCCGACACGCATGCCCATATAAAAAAAAGAAAGAAATTACGCTTTATATCAAAGGTGATTGTGCCAGTTTTTTAAAGCACCAGGGTTCACTCACATATTGATCGATGTTACTTTTGATAAAAAGGTCCCACGGTGCAACTCTTTGCCAGACGCGTTGAAAACCTCTTTCGCAGTTTTTTGTAGTGAACTTCCGTTTATTTTATTTACAAGACAGAGTAGGCCTTCATTAGGACTTTAGCAGGGGGGCTAAATGTTTCCCCCACAAGGAACTATATCGACATATCTACATGCATTGCATCGAAAGTAGAAGCAAACAAACAAAGAAAGAAGACCTATTGCCTAAATTACAAAAGTAAAATATTCATGGCTCGATGGGCAACAGAAACAAGCAAAGATATGAATAAATGAACAAAATAAAACTTTTACAATAATTATGAGTATTGCCGATAATTTGTATGTGTTGCAGAGATGATACAGGCAAGAAATTCCACTCGCCAATTGTAAGCGGAAAAGGAAACACTTGAAACAAAAGCGTAGTTCTTTTTTCAGTAGTGTTTCGTAAGGGTCACAATGAAGCAATAGTTCTCGATTATTCAAATGAAAGACGAATTCTTCGTCTGTTATTTTTTTCGTCTTTCTTGTAAGTATTGCATATAAATAATTCATTAGTTTAGCCGACGTGTCACTTTAATGGTGTAAAGGGCATATTGTACTGACTTCTTTTAGTTGGATCTCGAATGCTTCAACATTTCGTTTAATTTTGTTTAGAGTCCCAAGGAACAGAAGCTTACTGAAGCTTTGTTCTTTAAACGAAGGAATACGTTACCAGTTTGACGTCTCGTGGTGTTCTTTATAATGTGGGTCAAAAATTTTGATTTACAATAGCACAGCTTCATATGAGTTATGATACGTAACGAGTGTGTATTTCAAAGTGTGATATGACACGAGTGTGTGTTTCAATTCGTGTCTCAAATGGCACAGCTTACAAAAAGCGGACGAACAAATGAAGGAAATATGCTCTCCGACCAAGTGTATTACTTATCGTGACGCTGAGGTACTTGCAAAAGGTTACCTCTGTTAGTCGCTCTTATCAAAGACTATGCGGGAAAGTTAAAACGGCCTTTTTTTCATTGTTAAGTTGCATCTCCCACTCTTGACACGATATATGCACATCGCGCAGGTCATTTAATTTTTATGCAATGCATTACCTGACACGATGTGCAACTGCGCTATCGTTAGAAAGATGGGAGAGAAGAGCGCACAGACATCAGTTCATAATTATCCAACTGAAACAATTGGCCATGGTTAGAATTCGTTGTCTACCAACGTTGTCACTTCGTAGCCATGGATGTTGATTCCTGCGCCAGGTTGCTTACCTTGCTTCAATACTTCAACAAGTGATAGTTATAAAACTCTGCCATGCTTTGTCCATAACTATGCTCTACCTGGCGATTGAATCGCTGAGCTCGGCATAATAAAAGTGGCACCACTGCTGGTACCACGCAGTGTTGACCGTTCGCAGTTAAATCGCTCGATTTTCACTATCAAGACAGCCACGCATGTTCTGAGGTGCATCAACCCTGTGAACGTAGTAAAAGGGCAGGCCAATGTTTTCGGTCACCTTCAATACAAGGCCAAACTTCCTTGTTTCTAAGGCTGCTATAATTTGACGCCACCCCCGGTAATCTAGTGACCGCAGCTTGTATTCTCGCGCTACTTGCAATATGCGATATATGTATAACGTGTAATGTAATTACACATAACTTCTTTTAAAGATCCTGCCTGTTTATGGTAATTGGGAGTATAATAACCTTACATCAGTGAGTTCGTGCTACACGGTGCAATCGCGGGCTATACCCTTTGCGCACACAAAGTCGGTGCAAGTTACAGAAAAGTTGTACTGTTTCGTCGGGATTATTTTGGGTACAGTATATTCATAACGCACTCCAGTAACAACACATCACCGACAATCATGCTGAACTTACATTAACCGATAATAACTATATTAATGAGTCGCATTCCTCATTGAAAGACGAGAGAATGGGTCATCTGTACAAACCTGGTAATTGGTGAATAATTAATGCAATAAATGCTGGTGCACGCACAATGTATCGAAGGTACTAAGTATTGTTTTACAGAATATTTGGGTTCAGTGAAATTTCCAGGTATAATAAAACGTTCTTTAATAGATAATAAAATAAAACGTTATACCCAAATTCTGCTTGAAATCAATCGGGTGGATGTAACATACTTCGTCTTTATATAGCACTCCGGCCGCCAACTTCCCATCTCTATCTAAAAGAGCCAAACTGAATGTAAAGAAGCCATCTTTATAGTAAACCATAAGTAATACGCAACCATCAGGAAAATAACAACAGTCATAAATAAAAGTACAGCATCAACTTTCTTACCAAAATTCACAACTGATTCGGCAAGAAGCTTTTACACCAGTTTAGGTTGGAGCATGTACAGCTGGCTGTTCCCGTCTTTTCAGATATGTCTGCGTAACCCACACAACAGCGAAGGCGGCATTCACTCCGGCCATGAAGTGAAGGAGACCGTCGTACGTTTTCACTGTGTCACGCCAGTACCCTGGGAAAACAAGGTCATTCATGGCTTGAATCACCATTTCCTGATGTCTACGTTACTTAGCACATAGGAAAACAAATACGAGTAAAAGTACGCCATTTCGCTTTGATGTGAAAAAACTTGAAGGAAGTACAAGTGCCATAGTTAACGCCAAACTAGAGCATAGAGGATAACTTGAAGCAGCACGAAAAAAAAGTACAACAAGGAAGCACAAGAGTACAAGTGCTGAATTTTCAACTTAATATTTGTTGAAAATTCTTCACTTATACTTATCTAATCAAAAATGCCTTGTCACAAAAAAACATCACAAAATAATCGAGAATCGCCGTCACACGTATTCTCCTACTAACCAGTGTTTATCAACAAAGAAAGCATTTCTCCTGAATATCAGACCAAGTGACACCACGCTTACATATTTATCTGTCGTTTTACTGATATGATAGGAGTTCAACATTCCCTTCTTTAGAGGTTTTCCGAACATTAAGCCATCTAGTGTCCCTGAACTGTACTGTGCAAACTCGTTTTTTACAGCAGAAAGCTTGGTGGCTGCCATACTCAATGTTTTTACATTGTTCGCATGTTTCCCAGCCCCATCATTGAAACATTGCCCATTGTGTCTAATCTACACCCTTCTACAGCTTTATGGTATCTAATAGACATCAGCGGAGCACTCGGTGATTTCTTTTGTGGTAGTTTAGCATAGTATTCTTCATACTATAATCGAGCATGCGAAATTTACGGGGAGCAGAAAAATACGACGTTGACTTCAAGCCTGTTGGCCACTTATTCTTCTTGTGTGACAAACAATCAACATATGAAATCACAGAAACGACGTTTTGTCTTTTTATTGCTCGTCAGTTTTTCTCCCTGGGTGTTTTGACTTTTGCAGCAAAGTTGTACACAGAGCTCTCATGGCGGAAGTTGTATAACCAAAATATTTAAGGTGTTCGGCTTGTTGCGATAGGCTATCCTTCCTCAGGTGCTCACAGAATCTGCTAATTGCACTATGTACAGAAGTGGTGGCTATTTTCCTTTTTACGAGATAGGCCCGACAATAGCGTCCCCATTCTTCGCAAAGTGAATATTCCCAGTGCCTTGAGATGTGTTTTAAGGGCAAATGACCGAAATTCAGTTATGAACCGCATAAATCAGGGCTTCAGTTTTCTGTCATGACTACAGATATGGCAGACAGGTTCAACGAACAAGAAAGGAAGCATGGAACGAAAGAAACTATCAACTGTGTTATAAAGAATGTGCTCCACAGGAAGGCACCCAAATTACCGTTCAAGAATTTCCGAAAAAGAACGAAATCTCTTAGATGCGTATTATAACAATAAACCTGGAGATAAATATGTCAGTACTGCCTCTCTTATTTTGACTCTTTAGGAGAGATGTTTTCTTGATAAACACCAGTTAGTATAGCGATGCACATGACCACGATCATCAATCGTTTGTGGCGTTTACTCTTTATGCGACAAGGCGTTTTTTGTGGCATCACTATATGTAGTGAATGGAGATGCGGTTGGCAGTTCAACGCTTGGCGTGTTGTGTGTGTGCCTTCGTTGTCCTCGATTTTTCGCACTGCCTCGAGTTGTCCGCACGATGAACCGGTTCGCCCAAATCTACAAGTTGTAGCAAATACAGCGAAGGTCCTGGTTAATAATCATGTGGGACCACATAAAGAAGGAAGCCGTTATTGTTTCGTTATTTCTATTATCTGGTATTAGCATTATAATATAATAACGATGAAAGCTTCAATGCACCCATGTGCCTATTTTTTCAATCAGGTTAATGAAGTTTAGGCACAAAACCTGCGGTAACAAATGTCTTTCAGGTTGCTGTTAAATTAGAGGAAAGTTCAGAGGGCAAGCTTAAGTAATCAGTTGGCAAAAAGTCTTCGCTCTTGTATATCTGTCATGTGCAGAAATCACTGTTATACATTTCTCCTGTGACGTAAAAGATTTCAAGCATAGAACAGTGCAATAAATCAAAATCGTTTTAGATGAAGCAGCAGTGGAAAGCATCTCGACTTGCCCCGTACGATCTGACACTCATTGGTGCAGCACAACCGTTACCATTTGAATATATCAACAATAATTTTATCGCATGAAGAAAAGCTGGATTAACCATAGAAGGCCTACATTTTAGGTTGATCAAGATGAACATTAAAAACGGTCTTTGCGTTTATTTTCGGAATTCATAGTTTGTGCGTAGAACGCAATTAACATTGTGAGTTGCCACTGTTGCAGACAGCAATGCGACGTTAGTTTTATGAGCAAAAAAAATTGTTTTATATCAGCTGCGCCAACAAATGCACTGAAAATTGTAACTGGCATGCATTAGAATGAAAGAGTGTGTGATTGAAAAAGGTGGCATCATGCCGCAAAAAAAAAGATATTCTTTGTGCAGACATTTGTTGGATTCTGTGGATCAAATTCACAGTTTGATGGAAAGTTATTATTTCTTATTACCTAGTCTTAAGAAGTGAATATAGCAATACCATGCCAATAGCGCCTTAGAGCAAGGCTCTAAGGCGCTATATAATTAATAGAAGACAATAAAAAGTTATATGCAACATCTGTCTGAGTGCAATTCTGATCTTTGGTTACTCGAAGAAAACAAAGGCATTGAAATATCTGTAGCTTGAGTCATTGATGGGACAATATTTTATGCAAAAAAGTTACTTTAATTAGCTTTTTTTTTCATTTTTCATTCACGACTGATTATATGCTTATTTTTGTGCCAGGAGATTTCTGATGTGCCAGAGCTTTAACGAACAGTGTGCACCTTCCAACTAGAAGTGGCCTTGTGAGAACTACGAGTCCATTGCAGAAGCTCACTACACCCATCATGATTGGCAGTGCCTCCAATCCGAAGTCCTTCACGAGGCATGGCGCCAGGAAAGTGAACCTGCTGCCGTTACTAACACCGTATATTACCGCAGCTGCCAGCATGAGCGGAAGCGTTTTCAGAAGGGCAAGCATTTCGCAGGCGATGAATTGAAGAAAACCATGAAAAATGGCAATTTCCAGGGACAAAACCTTGTAGTCAATGACGAGGCCACTGGTAGGCCTCATGAGAATATCGGTAGCAGCGAATGCGTTCAGAAGGAGGACTGCATCAGAAGGTGCGACACCCCTGTCGGTCGCAAGGTCTACCGCTATCATGAGGAACGTTGCCATTCCGAACGCTATGACTGAGAACGATTACGCAACGACGACGAATTTCACTGTGGCGAAATTTTTCCGTACGCTTTGGGAGCTCTGTCCAGGTATAAGGCTTATTTGTTGACAATCTTCTTGACGTTTTCGCGAATTAAGAAACTCTGTGTGCCTTTCAGATAGAGCTTCTGCGAGCTTGATGTTGTTGTTGTTAACACCAACCTTTTTCGTACAATCGGAAGATAAGCTCTGTGAAGGGTGATTACTGCTGCTTCCTGCGAGATCTTGCTTATCGGCATCGTTGTGTTCTGTAATTTTAGGAGTGGTTTCAAGTCCCTTCCATTTGGGAGGGTGAAAACTGTGGAGAGTGAAAACGGGTGGGAAGGCATTAAGCGTAACAGCACCTAACAACAGGAATGTGCCCTTGATGCCGTAGGTTGCACGACATAGCTCAGCCAAGTAAGGCACTAAGATCTTGTTGGCGCCACTCAACGTGAAAATGAGACTAGTGGCCGTAGCGCGCCGTCTATCGAAGTACTGGGAGACAAGTACGGTGGCGCCGACGAAAACGCCACCAACCGCCGTTCCTGAAATGCGAAAAAGTTGACGCAACTTCAGTGTACAACTTCTCTTATGAAAGTGATTAAAGAAACGCAGATTTATCCAGTCGTGGATTAATCACACAACGTTACATATAAAGCACAGACTAGTTGGTTAGACCTCGTCGGGCGTTGAATCACTGTTTATTCTCGGTATTGCTGGGATTCTATAGTAACTTGGAAACAATACCTACTTAATTTGTTTAGCTGGCTATGTATTCAAATACACGCATCTTAATGTTACGTGACGTATCCTTTTAGCTTTTTTTGTTGCTGTAAGCAACCGTAGCGATATGGACAATTGCCTTCAAATAGAGTGCTACTGAAGTGGCGTCAGGATGTAGGCTGGCTTTATGGTAGCTTGGCTTCGCGATGCGCCAACGGCAGGTTGACATACACTACAGTGATCATTGAGGAGACAGTCGAAAAGCGAGTTCAATACGAGCGTAAGGGTAACATCGATTGCCAGCTGGTGATGAAAGGTATAGGTCTGAATAAATTTGTAATGCTCCACACCTGCACATATTTTATAGGTGAAAAATTTTTGCGCAACTCTCGTAAACAAAGCACTTGTTCTGTCTCGTTTTGTGTGTGTGTGTGTGAGTGCAGGAGCGGCGATTTCTTTTTCGCTCATAGAAGAGGTACGTTTTTCATGAACACGCTACCACACAAATTAAAGGTAAGGTATTATGCGTTTCAGAAAAGTGCAAAGATTGTTTCCGCAATACACAGAAAAAATTGTATTGTGAAAAATGTTATTCTCGCATTTACGTTCATATTCCTCCTCAATCATAGCCACATGAACAGGTAAAAGCTAATTCTAATTGAACGTAATAAATGTGACAGTGCGACATCAATATGTAAGTATTCAGAATTACTGCGCATATTTCCAAGTAAATGTAAAGCTCGCAGCAATAGTGAGATTTGGAGATTTGAGTGCCTATTTTCTGACTCCGACGAAACGCTCTGACAGTAAATTAGGTTGCTTATAGACGTTCTTGTCAAAAAATTTATATACATGTGCCTATCGTGTTTCAAAGAAGCAAAAGCACTAATGCCCAAGAAAAGACGCCAAGTTTCCAACAGCGGAGCCCAACCAGTGGAAAATAAGTGTGTGAAATTCTTAGGAATGTCTTGCACTAGTTATGTACTAGGGCTCCAGCAGGCAGTCTTAGCGGCATTCTTTAAACCACTTCATCGACAAATTCTACAAGCTTTAGCCAAAACACATCGCGGAGCGGAAACATCGATATTAAGTTTCAACGTACTGAATTAAATGGCCGTTATAGCGTGCTGAGCTCCTCATACTTAAAAACTGCAAGGATAGTGAACCTCTTCTGCGCTTTCATTCAAGAAACCACAGGAGTAACAGTTGCCTATACTCGCATGCTGGTTGTAATATTAGTTCACGCTGCTTCTGCTCAAACAAACACACTTTCGCAGCAAAACAGCTGTATTATTCGTGCATATCATAGATTTTCCCACAGTACTTACCAGAGAGAACTCTGGCGCTAGTGCCTATGGGAGTTGCATCACACGGCGCTTCATCGAGCGTGGGAATGATGGGTAGTACACACATTTGTCTAATTTTCGTACTTATGGCCTGCTTCTGGCTCCGTGTATGTTCGTGTGGCTTGGAGCTGTTTTTTCACGAAAACATAAATTAGTAAATGTTCACCGTTTGCGCTACACAACCTTATTCTTTTAAGCTTACTATTTCGAATCATGTCCTTAAGTTCAAAAGGGTTGATTGTTTGTTTCAAAACAAAACCGTATCCAGTAATAAACGAAGCCGCAAGTACGATTCGCTGCCCACAAGTACGATGACTAGGCAAATGTGTGTACTACCCATCATTCCCAAGGTCGCTGAACAATCGCAGCGCCAGAGTGCCCTCTAGTTAATTTTGGGAAACTCTATGGTGCATATTACATATGCCAGGCCTGTAGTTTTCGGCCAGAGGAAATTCTTACCATACGCAACTCCATAGAGAAGAGACAAAGGAAGGACTGCCCTGGCGAAATAACAAGCACAGACCGAAATCCCAGCAACTGAAGTAGAGATGAGCAAAACAGCTTGGCAGCCGTATCGATGGCAGCATTGCCCAATTAGGGGCCCTGAAAAAAACAGTCCACTCTGGTATATTTGTAGACCTAAGGAAGTATATTCTGAAAGTGAATTGTAACTTCAAAACTGAAGGTGCACATTTGAAAACTTCAACATGAAGACTGTTTTAGCTGTTCCAGGCAGCAAAGATTCAGCTTAAGGCGATGTAAAATGTGGCTAGGAACAAAAAAGCTAGATTTGAGCAAACAATAAATTGACCACACTAGGTCGTTTAAGGTTCATTTGATTCCTTTTCTGTCACCGTTCATCTTATTCAATATGATCAATATATTACTGCAGTGAGCATAATGCAGAACCTCAAGAGAACTATTTTCTCTCGCATAATATAAATTAGCCAAACAAGTATTTACGGAAGGGGTTGAAGTGCATGCTACTGCTGAAGAAGATGTGTAGATTTTGGCTAGATTTCAAGCATATGTGTATGCAGGCCATGAGTATTGGTAAAAATGTGGCCCTCTTTTGATCTCTTTAAAATTAGTGACTCCATACTATGAACTAGCCTAATAATCAGAAGCTTCATGTGCTTTCTCAGTCAGCTTAGAGACAGCCCACACGTTACAAAGGTATACGAAGAGTTAAGGTAAAGAACAGCCAGTTACTATGTTTTAAGAGCATCAATTCAGTCAACTGTTGATTCACTGGCCAAATATTTTTCGTGGGAGTGTCACCTATAATTGAGTAATCCACATAAAATGCTGTGGCACTACATTCACCACAAAAACTAGCTTGTCACTTGACGACTCAACTACTATGTATTTTAGTTACAAATGGAATTCGGTAGATAATTTAGACTCCAACCAAAAGTTTTGAAGAAACCCGACGTTTCGAAACCGACTTGGTTCCTTCCTCAGGGGTGACTGTGGAGGCTATGTAGCAGCGGCGTCTTCAAAGCACTCGCGGGGTGGATAATGACCTCTCTCTCTCTCTCTTGTTTTGCCGTGGCGCGCAGTATGTGTGTATACACTGGGGGAAGGGTTCCGAAAAAGTGGTTGACGTTATCGGCTGTCTTCTGTATGTGCCACGACTTGAGTAACAACCTTCTCCTCCAGTTCGGCTCGCTTTCAGATCACCCCTAAGGGAGGAACCAAGTCGGTTTCGAAACGTCGGGTTTCTTCAAAACTTATGGTTGGAGTCTAAATCATCTCCCAGTTTCATACTCAACCAGACAGACTTCTGTTGAATGTTTACATTCAAGTCAAATATAATTTGTGCAAACTGGCTGTTACAATACCATCGACGGGACACTGCGTGGACATGGAAATCTCTAGGCTTTGTTTTCATTAGAGCATCAGTGACGAGCTGCAAGATAAGCATGAGACAGGGCTACAAGGCACTGAAAGGCCATACGAAAAGCTGTTTCATTTTCTCCTCATCTCTTGCGAAATCTCCGCTTTTTATTCCATTTTCTTGCAGTGTATTCCATTCTATTCTGTATTATTCAATTATTTTAGAGATAATTCTCCCTCCCGCTTCTTTCATAGGTTGCTTGCGAAATTTGTGATTCGACAATGTTAAGGGCTTGTACTGCTACTGCTATATGGTAGAGTTGATGAGTTAACGTCCCAAAACCACCATATGGTTATGAGATGCCATAGTGGAGGGCTCCGGAAATTGAGACTACCTGGGGTTCTTTACCCTGCACCCAAACCTGAGCACACGGGCCTGCAGCATTTTCGCCTCCATCAAAAATACAGCTGCCGCCGCCGGGAATATACCGCACACCCTGCTGGTCAGCAGCCGAGTGCCTTGATTACTATAGTTCAGAAGTGTCTTGCAGCGATTGCTGGGCTGCGTATCGAGTGTCACAGAAATAGCTCAAGGAAAAGCCTTGGATACCTCACGAAACGAGAAAATTTGACCATTGATGCTTACCATCCCGTGGCATCAGAGGCGAGCAATGAAAAAAAAGAAAATCACCATTACGCGATGTCAGAAAGCCGCAGATTGCAAAATCGGCGACGTCGCAATTCCCGGCGTGACTCCACGTGGCCTAACACTACACTTGCCGCTGTAGGTCCCTTCTTTGGGCGATGAACAGTATTGCGGAGCGCACGACCCGAGAGAATGAAATCAACACGACGTTTACCTGTGGCACGCATTTCCTGCTCCTTTTTTCATCGGCCGGGAAGAAAGACGTGTATATTGCCTACAAGGCATCCCTGCACTGAGAAACTCGCAATAAACCCAACAAGAGAGTTTTTAACGTGATAGCGTAAGACAACTGGTTTCGCAGAAATGCCATTGTCGGCATCGTTGGTAGCGAGCGAAAAAAATGGCATCTTGTTGGAGACCAAAGAATCAAGAAACATGCAAACATAATAATGAATCATTCTGGCTCCGAGTTGGGATCGAAAACGGGTCGTTTTAGGGGCAAGCGACTCACGTTCCTTTCCTTAAAGATGCAGTGAAATTAACTTTCATGCTTCGCAGACACACGTGTTTTCGTATATGTGTTCAAAAATGCAACTTCAATTGCTGCAGTAATATTACGTAGTACAAGCGTACATTGCCATCTGGCATCAGAATACATGAATATCATGATGATTTAAAGCCGGTCACTCACTACAAAAGGCACACACGTTGCTGCGCGTATTCCGTCTAAACAACGTAGTGAGTGGATCGCAAGTTCGAAGCATTCAATACGCTAAGTGTTCAAGTACGCACTGAGGAAAGGATGTCGCTGTGGCATTCAACTCTTCAAGGCAAAGCTGAAGTACCCCTGTCTATTTTTTTGGGCAGGGATTCAAACTACCCTTCTCCAATACAGATATCTAACAAATGGTATATTAAAAATACACCTCAATACAGAAAACCGTTACTGTATCAACATAATATCATTGTCAGCCTGACTGCGCTCACCAAAAGACAAAGGCCTCTCTCATGTTCCACCACTCAACTCGGGCCTGTGCTTGCTGCTGCCATTTTATACCCGTAGGCTTTCTAATCTCGTCTTTCCACCTTTCTTTATTGCCTTCATCCGCTTGTCTTCGCTTGTTATCCAGTCTGTGATTCCTAATGACCAGAGGTTATCTTGCCTTCGTGCTACGTTGTCTGCCCGTGACCATCTTTTCTTGATTTCTACTATGATCTCAATAACACCCGTTTGTTCAATGACGCACTCTGCTTTCTTCTTGTTCATTAGGGCTACACCTATGATTTTTCTTTACATTGCTCGCTGTGTCGTCTTCAACTTAGGTTGGGCCCTCTATGCGATCTTCGGGGTTTTTGCTCCATAGGTAAGCACCGGTTATAAGAAGCAGGCGTTATATGCTTTGCTCTTGAGAGATAGTGGCAATCTACCCGTCATGATTTGAGAATATTTGCCCAATGATCTGCCCCCCATACGTATTCTTCTAGTTACTTCTATCTTGTGGTTCGGCTTCGCGGTTACTACTTGTCCTACGTAGACGCACTCTTTTACAACTTCAAGTGTACTGCTACTTTTCTAGGAGTGCTGTTCTCTTCCGAGGTTGTGGTTCATTACTTTTGTTCTCTGCAGATTAACTTTAAGATTTACCTTTGTGCTCTATTTGTCTAATTTAGTAAGCATGAATTACAATTCTGTCGCCGAGTTACTGAGCAATATGATCAGCAAAGCGCCGGTTACTAAGGTACTCTTCATAAACTCGTATCCCTAATTTTTCCCATTCTAGGCCTCTAGAAACCTCCTATAACGATGCAGTAAATATCACTGGGGAAATCATATTCCCTTGTCTTACAGCTTTTATTTATTCGCATTCTGTCGCTTTCATAACGCAGTACTGTGGTGATGATTGATTCACTGTGCCTTTCCTACAGGATGATATTGTCACGACGTCAAAACAGGGGTCTTGCCGCAGATATTGAGGCACCAGAAGCAGGTCGATCTTTTTTAATTTAAACGCGCAAGCGAGTTCTTTTTTGTCCATTTCGTAGTCCTTCGTGGCACATGTACAACAGCCATTGTCTTTCTTGAGCAAGCACATGATAATATTTCTACTGAATTTATTTCAGGACGTGGGCATTAAATACCAGTTTCGCTTTCAAGGAACCATTCCAGGCGCGTGAGAATCATGCGCTTCACGATTTTCCCAACGCAGCTTGCGAGAGCTACAGGCCGGTATGATGTCAGCACCAGAGGGCATTTTCCTACTTTTAGAAGTGGCACAAGACGGCTCTGTTTCGATTCTTGAAGTACGACGCCATCTTCCCATGATCGATTAAACAAATTTAGCAGTTGTCGTCTAGCTCTTTGGCCTAAGTGACGCAGAGCCGTATACGCTATCCCATCGGGCTCTCGTGAAGAAGAATGCCTGCATAGTGTCAGTACAGCTTCTACCTCTTCCATAGAAAATGGATCATCCATACTTATATCTCGTGGACCGGGGATATCGCTTAAAAGCACATCGGAGAATAGGACTGTCCCGCCGGTGATGTTCACGCAAAAATCCTCTGCAGCATCCATTTCACGGTGGTTTACCCCGCAGGGGCGCCTGCGCAAGTAGGCGTTTGGTGTGTAGCGACACCACGGACCCGAGCTAACGGGGAGTTTCGACTCCCTCCCACGCCTAGCCGTGCGTGGCTTTGCCGTGTCCGAGGAAAAGGGGATCCTGGGGGTTGAGCCGACGCCGGGTGATTGGACCTTTAAGGCCCCCCGGCAGAGGCAACACACCCCTTTCGCCCCAGCTTCACGTAGACGACACCCCTGGGCTGACCCACCCAGCGCAAATCGGCAGTCGCCTTTTCCTGTCTCTCTCTCCCTACATCTTCGTCTTTCTTACTTTTTTAGCTTTCCTGTCTACTTCTCTCTTCTGCTTTCTTCCAATTTTCTCGGCGGCGAGAGTTAACCCTGTGCAAATAGCCTACCTTCGTCTAGGCGCATTGGGTTATAGCAGAGTTGTACGGCTGACGTCTGCAAGCTTTCAGCATCCGCAAACTTGCAGCGTCCCCTCGTTGGGCTCCATGATGGGTGGCCGCCAACGCAGCTGAACAACATGCAATTAGCATGCACAAAGCATTCCCTTTACTTAGTGATCGTGCCTCCTCAAAGCGGGTATGCACCGAAGATATCAATTTTTTCATCCGGCCAAGACAAATCTTTCCTCATTTCCACGTTATACACTGCGAAAAAACTAACAAGCAAGCAAGAACTGTATCCCCCTTCGTAGTGGCTAGGTGTTTAACCGAAACTCTCGGGGACGGGTACAAGGTTACCAAAACGTCCAGCGGAGATCTACTCCTTGAGATACGTGACAAAGACCAATTCGATAAACTGAACACCCTCACTACGTTTATAGACACACCCATCAGTATTACGCCACACAGGTTCATGAACTCATCTCGCGGGGTCGTATCGGACGCAGATTTGCTTGACCTGACCGAACCTGAACTTCTCGAAGGATGGAAGAGCCAGAACATGACAAACGTACAGCGTATTAAGATAAGAAGAGATCAAAAGGAAACACCAACCAAACACTTAGTACTGACCTTTGCTTCGAGCGATTTGCCGGAAACCATTCAGACTGGGTATACAAAGACATCCGTGAGGCCATATATTCCCAACCCCCGCCGTTGCTTCCAATGTCAGAGATAGGGCCATGGCTCGCAAAGCTGTCGTGGCTGGAAAACTTGTGCTCTGTGTGGAGTCGTGGCCAATGCCTCCGACAACTGCGAAGCACCTGCACACTGTGTGAACTGTGGCGGTAATCATGCCACGTACTCACGTTCCTGTTCTTTCTGGAAAAAAGAAAAAGAGATCATCATTTTAAAGATAAAAGAAAACAATACATTTAAAGAAGCAAGAAGGAGAGTCTCGCCATTTTATGACCCCACATATGCTGATGCGGCGCGCCAGGGGGAAGTGTCGCACCAGCCCTCGCCACTCCTTCGGCCTGCGCAGAGCGAGCTATTGGCTGTGGCGCCTGCCCCCAAGGCGGCAGTAGTTGAGTCTACTCCGTCTACTATTGAACAGAGACCAGGGACTCCAGGGTCCTCGGGTCTCAAGGCCTCACCTCGCCAGGCGAGGCCCAAGCTTCGAAAAACCAGCTCGCATAAGCGGGCATCCAGTGCCTCCGAGGAGGCAATGGATACGGCGGCACCCCTGGTGCCAAAAGAGCGGCGCGGCTCTCTGGAGCGCGCCAAGAGAACTAAAAAGCTCATAACAGGACCTGATAATAGCCCCGTTACTTGAGCTCCATCTTTCAGCTTAAACAAGTCACTCCCTTAACGTACTCACAGCACTACTTTACTTCCAATATGGAAACACAAATTATACATTGGAACTTCAGAGGACTGCTTAAAAACCTCGTCGACGTCCAAGAGCTTTTATACAAACACTCACCTCAAGTGCTGTGTGTACAGGAACACACCTAAAATCCTCCAATACAAATTTTTTACGTGCTTACGTCATATACCGAAAGGACCGAGATGATGCTGTGGCGTCATCCGGTGGCGTAGCCATTATTATTAACCAAGGAGTAGCGTGTACACATTTACCACTCCAGACATCCCTTGAGGCAGGGGCTGTTCTAGCGGTATTTTTAAACAAACTCGACACCATCTGCTCTTTGTATGTACCTCCCCACCACCGTCTTGAAAGACGTGAATTCCAGTCTTTAATAGACGAACTGCCCGAACCTTATTTGCTTCTTGGGGACCTAAATGCACATAGCGGACTGTGGGGCGATTCTCGCTGTGATGCACGAGGTCGTCTCATTGAACAATTTCTCTTGTCTTCTGGTGCCTGCTTGTTGAATAGGAAAGAGCCAACATACTATAACGTTGCCAACAAAACTTACTCGTCTATAGACCTCAGCATGGTATCACGTTCACTCCTACCCCTACTGAAATGAAAAATCATAAATAATCCATATGGAAGTGACCATTTTCCTGTAGTGATGAGTTCACAAACAACATATGAATGTCCTCTACATGTTCCCAAATGGCTGATAAACAAAGCAGACTGGGAACAGTTCCACAACACTACACGTTTGAGTTGGACAGACATATGTAGGTTAAACATAGATGAAGCTGTGCAGTACTTCACAGCTTTTCTAACTGACGCAGCAGCCAAGTGCATACCGCAAACATCTGGAATGCCCGGCAAACGACACGTCCCATGGTGGAACACAGAGTGTCGTAATGCGCGAAAGGAACAGAACAGGGCATGGAGGTTGCTTTGGAACTCACCAACAGCCGAAAATCTTGACAACTTCAAGAAAATAAAGTCTCAAGGCAGGAGAACGCGTCGGCAGGCCAGAAGAGAATGCTGGCAGAAGTTTTTGTCAGGGATCAATTCATACACACAGGAGGCTAAAGTCTGGAACATGGTCGGTACAAGTACACACACTTCCACTCGTAAACACTCAGGGTGATACCTTGGAAGATCAGGCAAACTTCCTCGGTGCACACTTTGAACGGGTATCCAGCTCGTCCCACTATACTGACACTTTCCAAAAATACAGAACAAGACTAGAAAAGCAGAAACTGGAACATAAATCCACTAGATACGAGGCATATAACCAAGCTTTCAGTCTAGCTGAGCTCCGAACATCTCTAAACTCCTGCAGTACTTCTGCCTCAGGTTCTGACCGTGTGGTGTATGAAATGCTAAAAAACCTACCAGCCGAAACGCGAAAAACCTTTCATTTGTTTGTACAATGCTATCTGGTTTTCTGGCACTATCCCTACCTCCTGGAAAGAGGCTGTTATTATTCCCATTTTGAAAGAGGGCAAGGACCCTTCTTTAGCTTCAAGTTATAGGCTTATTGCACTTACAAGCTGCTTGTACAAAGTCTTCGAAAAAATAATAAACTGCCGTCTTGTACATATCCCTCAAACAAACAATTTGCTCGACCCATTTCAGTGCGGGTTTCGAGCAAGTAGATCCACCACAGACCACCTTGTTCGTATCGAGGCACAGATCAGAGACGCCTTCGTCCATAAACAATATGTTCTCTCTGTGTTCCTCGATATCGAAAAGGCTTATGATACAACACGGCGTTTTGGAATTCTAAGAGACCTGTCCCACCTTGGTGTGCGCGGAAGAATGTTTTACATAATCGAAAGTTACCTGTCAAACCGGACATTACGTGTCCGTGTGGGCAGTGTTCTCTCCCAAACATTTGTCCAGGAAACAGGCATGCCGCAAGGTGGTGTACTTAGTTGCACACTTTTTATTATCAAAATGAATTCCTTGCACTTGTCCATCCCCCGCATTATGTTCTATTGTACATATGTCGACGACGTTCAGCTTGGCTTCAAGTCATGCAACTTGGCAATGTGTGAGCGGCAGGTTCAGGTAGGTTTAAACAAGGTCTCCAAATGGGCAGATGAAAACGGATTTCGACTTAACCCACAAAAAAGCACGTGTGTCTTGTTCTCTCGAAAGAGAGGCATGCACTCGGAACCTGACATTCGACTGAACGGGCAACGTCTGTCTGTCAAAGCCGAGCATAAACTCTTAGGCTTAATCTTGGACAACAAGTTGACCTTCGTACCACGCATCAAGTATTTAAAAACAAAATGTTTAAAAGCCATGAATGTTATAAAAGTGTTGTCACGTAGTACTTGGGGTAGTGATAGGCAATGCCTCATGAATCTGTATTGAAGCCTCATTCGTACCCGCTTAGATTATGGGGCCGTTGTTTATCAGTCAGCAACTCAAAGTGCTTTGAAGATGCTGGACCCCGTGCACCATTTGGGGATCCGTTTTTCTACGGGTGCTTTTCGCATCAGCCCTGTAGAAAGCCTTTACGTTGAGTAAAATGAATGGCCGCTTCATCTACAGAGAACTTACATGTCCTTTGTATATTTTCTTAAGGTGAAAGCAGACAAGAAGCACCCCTCATACTCTACTATTCATGATCTGTCGAGCTCCATTCTGTTTCAAAACAGGCCTTCGATGAGGCACCCGTTCTCAGTTCGCCTGATGGGTCTAGCTGAAGAAACTGGAGTGTCACTTGAACACAGTTTAATGGCTCCTGTAGCATACCCGCCACCGTGGCAGTGGCAGACTATAGACTGCGATGTGTCTTTCCTAGAAGTTACAAAACATGCACCTACTGCCCATATCTGAACATACTTCCTGGAACTTCAACACAAATACACACGTGCTGAGTTCTTTACAGATGCCTCCAAGTCTAACTCCTCTGTGTCCTACGTTGCTGTCAGCCCATCCTTTTCGGATGCTGGCCCTCTACATCCAGGCACAAGTGTCGTCACAGCGGAAGCTTACGCGATACATGTGGCAGCTAAACACACCAAACAATTACAAATACAAAAAGCAGTAATTTATACAGACTCCCTCAGTGTGGTAACGGCTCATCACAGTCTTAAAAAACAAAAAAAACCGGCCCCTGTCTCACTTTACTGCATTTTGTGCACACTCTACACACTCAAACAACATGTTGTAGTGTGCTGGGTGCCAGGGCACCGTGAGATCCATGGCAACGTGAGGGCGGATCAGCTCGCTGCATCCGTCCACAAAAGCACTGCCCTTACACCCATATTAATCCCGGCCCTTGGTCTTAAGCCGTCTCTCAAACGAAACCTCAGGGACTACTGGCAGAGCAAGTGGGATACACACACACAAAACAAACTACACTCTATTAAGCCACACCTTGGTCATTCGCTGCCAGTATCAAAATCGCGTCATACAGAGGTAATACTAACGAGACTCAGGATAGGACACACATACACGACACACACATATCTTTTGTCCGGTGGCGATCCACCATTGTGTGACAGATGTGGTGAAGCATTAACAGTCCTTCACATGTTGATTCAGTGCAAACACTTAGAAACTCTAGGAAAACAGCATTTTACATTACCCTACCGACATCATTTACTTTTACACCCTGCAATGTTCGTTGGTAGGAAACCGCTTTTTAGTCATAAATCATTGTTAGCATTTTTAAAAGAAATTCATAATTTTCATATCATATACCCGGGCATTCCGTAGCACAACCTCTCCAGAGAGGTTTTTGCTGTGGTGGCTACACAGGAAAGCACTTGCCTCACGGCCCTTGGACGCAAGGGTATCAACGAGTGAGGTACTTGTGCTAATGCCATACATGTCCACCATCGTTTTTCATTATCAACAACTTTTGTCACCTATTTACACCACACACACCTTTCACGGCACGGTCATGATTTTATTAGTTGTATGTTTTTACCCGCCTTACTGCGAGGAATTTCATGACCCTTATATAGCCGCTAATCACAATCATTGTCCACATTCCTTGTCCCATGAACTGGCGCTCTTTGACCATCAAATGACCCTTGCGCCAAAAAACACCATATATCATCATCATTTCACGGTGGTTTAGACGAAGTGCAAGAGCAATGAAGGGATGATGTTGCATGGCGCCTGAGCGGAGATCCTGTGTAGTTCTCTATACACGAGACAATGGTTTACGTGGGTCAATGACTCGCAGAAGCTTTTCCATCTTTGATCCTGCAGTTTGTCTATTCGGCGCTGTATTTTTTTCTGCATGCACCTTGCTACTCTGAGATCAAGATTCGACTTGCACGCCTGTGTCTCCTCCCAGCACGTCTACGTAACGCCCGAAGCCTTTCAAGTTCGATGTCAAGCTCCGTGTGCTTCTGTGAACGTGTGAAGCTGCGCGTACAATTTTTCATTGGATCTGCAATTACTTCTTCTAGCCCACACGAGGAATCATTTTTGCACGTGTCTTCTACTTGATCTTCATAAAGTGTCCAGTCTATACACCGATTGACCAGCGAGGATGAAGTGTCTTGCCCATCAATGTTGACATAAGTCGGAATGTGATCGCTACCATAGATTTATTCTATATCTGTAAACCACCGCACTTTTGAACTTAAGCAACACTACACCAGTGTCAGGTTGAGGTAGCTGCTGTACGTCATTCCTCGCAGGTATGTCGGGCTACCATCACTCAGAAGGCGCAAGTTGTGGTCTGCAGAAACGATATCAGTGAGCGCCCCTTCGAGTTTGTCGTCAAGCTTCCCCATAACGAATGTGCTTTTAAATCACCTGTTATAATGCAAGGGTCTGGAATAGCTGCAATAATGTCTGTTAATCTCTTACCAACAATAGGTCGAAATCAATAAATGGATGAAAGTATCAAAATACCCAGTATATATTAACGAACGCTATTACTACTTCAGTTCAGCAGGCACCTGCCTCACGAAGTGCTAGCCTTACGTGACAAGGCAGTCATAGTGGTGGTGAGCACTATCGGCCATGATGCCTGCTCACATCGAAGGTCTGAACGATGCCGTAGTAAAGCACTCCTGCCGCTTGCTGTCCGACCGTCATCATGGCCATGATGAAGCTAAGGAAGGCTGTGATTACCCAGCTTCCCGTAGAGTCCAAGCCGAAACGCGGGTCGTTTCGGAGTGTCCTCGTCGGCTGTATCATCGCGCAATGTACGTGATAGTTTACAACTTGTGAACTGCAAAAAAAAATATAAGAGCCCTCGCTTTTAGGAGCTTCCTCGGCAAGCTTCTTAAGCTTGCATTTTGTCCGGCGGTGATATGTACACTTCCCTGAGATTTCAGAAATGCTCACTAGATGGCGCAAAGCCGCGCATACCACTCATGACACGTGCGCTTCCTCTCTTTTCGCCGAGACCTCATGCAGTGAACACTATTCATTACTGCTCGGCTGCGTCAACACCTCAGAAGCCAAGGCAGCAGCGCGGCAAGCTCTCAATGAAGCAGCAGCAGCCTGGGAGACAGGAGGAAACAGGGCTCGCCAACATATCTCTTGTGTATATTGTGAGCATTATTTATGCGTCCCATCTAGTCCACGATTCTACGTCTTGGCTGGCCGGCCACCCAAGACCACGGGGAAACAAGCGTGAGCATTATTTATGCGTCCCGTCTTTTCATCTGTACATACTCATCATCACCACTCCAGTTTGCGTTACTCGAGACAATGAAGAGTCTTGAGGGTCCTGGACGTCATCTTACAATATATGTCATATATATAATTTATCTAAGTGTATCTGATGCATCCAATTGCATAATAATAAGCATTGTGTATGTAATGATGATATAACAATGTTATCACGACTATATATGCTGAAAATTCGAGGGTTACCTGATCATCTCCAAGCAAGCTCATTTGACATCATTCACTTTGCGGATACTCAGTCAATTTTTCGGATTATAGCGACGCATTGTCAAAATAGCGTAATAAACGCTTCAGTGTTGAGAATTACTTCTTTAAGATTTTCCAAAAAAGGCACACTACTTAACACCTACATATTGATATTGCGCCTCAAATGTACGTTATATATACTTTTGATTGACAATTGACAAGTAGGAACGCAGCCACACGATCAAGACGGGTGGGCGTATAGCGAAAAGTGAAAATGCGTTCATCAGCCCAACCAACAAAAAGACAGACAGACTGAAATTTATGCGACAGGCTCATCAAGTGTGAGGCCAGCGGGACGGCTATATGCTCTTTCATAGTAGAGTACATTGCAGTCTAAATTGTTACGCACTTCTTTTAAACACTGTATCTCGAGAAAGATATGGTCTTTCAAAAAGGTTGACAGATTCACTGGTAAGCTGTTGCAACCTATGAATGAATACATACTGTGCCTCAAACAAAAGAGCGGTGCAGCTGCCATGCATTTCACAAAACAGTCATGCTAGGTGGTTTATAATCACACTGTAGGTACTTTCCGGCTGCTAATGCAAATACTGCGGATGCATTGAAATGGAATTTTCTTGTCTAGGCAAAGAAAATTACAGTGATTGATGAAGAAATAGTGCTTCCTTGCTTAAACAAGGCGGAATTTCAATTTTAAAGAGATAACCAGTGCTATCAACATGTCCCCGTGTGAGAAAGTCATGAACCTGAATTATGCTAACAGTCTATGTTTTGTCACGTGAATATTACACTCTCAGTCAGGTGCCAGATAACGAACGGCGTATAGGCGGCGCACTCCTGCGTACTGACTAAAAACCTGTCTATAGAGAGCCCAGCAATAAAACATTCCCGTGACAGCCGCGTGGCGCGGAAGTAACGCATGCAGCCGGTAAGAGCGGGCACAAGATGGGGAAAAGGGGGGTTGACAGCCGCCGCCTCTATCGCGCCAGCCTGGAGCCAGGAGGCGGCATTACCTTACGCAGAACCGTTAAAGGTAAGAGTAGCCACTCCCCATAAAAAAGATCAGTTAAATGCCGAAAATGAATAAAAACAACTCTATATTGCGAAATAATGCGCACAAGTACTGATTGCAGAAATAAGTGATCGTCAAAATGCTAAAAAGGCGCCGCTGCCCTAGTTTTCAGCTCGCGGCTGTTCGCGCGTACGAAATGCAAATGTTACAATAGGCACGCTAAAATAGCCATGCAACGTTTACGTGAGAATGCGCGTTGTTTTCAAGCATCTGAGAATAGGCTGCTGTCACTGACACGAGTGTACCTCCCGACACAAATCAGCGAAATTGCTCACAGTACACACGCGTGCGAGAAACATACGTAAGATTCTGACACTCGGACACGGTTTCGTTCGCTAATTTCGGTAAGCGAAACACCCGCGGATCCCGGGGAAGCAACGAAACGACGCACAAACACACGTTATCGTTCTTGTGGAACGGTGCACCATAAACCGAAGTCGGAGCCGAAAGCGCTCACCGTAGATGTCTCGAGTTCATGAAGCCCTCTAAACTATTCGCTGATCAAATGCATACGCAAACAAATGCACATGGCACAAAAACAATTCAAGGTTCCACCGACGCTTTTCAAAAAGCCACTTGGTAGATATATACCCCGTAAAAAACTCGCCTCCATGCCGGGGCGCTGTGGTGCAATGGGTAAGACATCTGCTTCACGGGCGTGCGGTACCGAGTGTGCTTTGCATGTTAATGACGCAGATGTAGATTGTCATACTAATAGTTTTCTAAATACCAATAGTCCTAATATCCACCATATTATCGGCAAGAAACCACTCTCCATTGCGTCAAATAACGCATTTTTTTCCGCCACCGCGTCAGGGCAAAGCCGCCTACGGAAATATCTCGCCTATCCGCAGGCCGTATCTTGCCAGAAAAAAAAAAATTGTCATGAAATTCCGGTTTAACCTTGTCCCGGCTATTCTGAAGGCCACTTCAAATCGTGCCGGTTTCTCTGGGACACGGTTACGGAGCCGCGTAGAAGAGGTCATAATTTGACTCAGCACAAACTTTGCATTATTGTTCGAGAACGTTCGCGATCACTGTAGATCGTTTTCTTAATATTACCCGCTAGACGCAAGCACTCGAGATTATTCGAGACCTCGCGTGAACACCAGTGATAAAGCTGGAATACTAGATGACCCATGTATCGCCGCTTGTCAGTTGATCACCGGCTGACGCTCTGTTCACCACTATCAGTGTCCGTGTGTTGCTATAATATAACCTTCAGTTTCCTGGCCAGACATTCAGCCGAATAAGCAGTTTGCATCTTAAAATCGAGAATGTTCCCTTCAGTCTCGTCACGATCCCGTGACATTATCAACACTGCTATCACGTGCTTGGCACTGTCTTGATGCATGATTGATTGATTGATTTGTGGGGTTTACCGTTCCAAAACCACCATTTGATTATGAGAGACGCCGTAGTGGAAAGCTCCGGAAATTTTGACCACCTGGGGTTCTTTAACGTGCACCCAAATCTGAGTACACGGGCCTACAACATTTCCGCCTCCATCGAAAATGCAGCCACCGCAGCCGGGAATCGAACCCACGACCTGCGGGTCAGCAGCCGAGTACTTTAGCCACTAGACCACCGCGGCGGGGCGCCACTAGACTGTCTTGATGCATGGCCACCGTATAGTGAGCCCGAAGCAAACTCGTCTGCCTAAAACCTCGGATCATCCTACATAGCACCCCTGTTTTGATATATTTGTAAATGTGCATTGCCGCACCGTGGTTGTCTACTGGCTTAGGTACTCCGCTGCTGACCCACCGGTCACGGGATCAAATGTCGGCTGCTGCGGCTGGATTCCCAATGGAGACGAAAATGCTGCAGACCCGTGTGCTCAGATTTGGGTGCATGTTAAAGAACACCAGGTAGTCCAAATTTTCGAAGCCCTTCACTTACAGCATCTCTCACAATAATATGGTAGTTTTGGGATGTTATACCCACGTATCAATAAATCGTGAACGTACATTTAGTAAGCATTGTCATGATGCTCTGTCGAATTCTTACTGATGTGAACGGTCTATGGTGTAATACCATGTAACGCATTTATGCAAATTCTGCCGTGGTAAAACAGTGACATTTTATTTTTAGGTAGTAACCTACTATTAGGCGTTTGTTTCAGCATTACAAGATGTTTGTCAGATTTTGAGAGAGTTGTGGCAGCAGTGCTATTTTAGTGTAGATTACCATGCGAAAGCTGAGACTGTCGGATTTTCAGGCTAAATCTGACACCGACTGACACATTCAAATATTCAATGTTTCTCGCTTAGCTGACATCGGCCGTAGCAAAAATATGAATTGTTCAGTCATAGCCAGGGGTTGAAAAAAACTGGTGATGATAACCCATTGCAATGCAGTAGTGGCCGCATGTGAAGAAAAAAATAAAACGGCAGACGAGGACACTCGTAATTGTGGATGGGCATTCACAAGTCCGCGTTGTGGGGATGTGGGTACGTCGGGATAAGCATCCGCGTATTTCGATTTTATATTTGAGGTCATGCTTGATATACAAAGGTACGCGACCACTGTGCCGTAAAATTTCTCATGAAAGGTTTTCGACTGTTTAGTATTTTCACGTGCATGTGCAAGCCTATTTCTTTCGACAAGCGTTTCTGTTGTAACGAGGTGTTCGCATTTTCAATTGTTCAATTTATTTTTTTTTTCGCTGCGGCATAGGTTGATTTTTCAAGCGGAGTCTGGAGTACTGACATTGACCATGCAGTTCGGGTGATAAAGTAGTTGTTGCAGAGCGTATCAATTTCTTGATTTCGTTCTGCGAGTCCTCCCTATGCCATGAGTTCTATATCCGATGAGCTGGGTGAGTGAAAACACATTGTTCTAGAGTTCGTGGCAACCTAGGCGGTTCCGGACACAGCTTGTCAAGTCCCATCACTGCTGTCGAAGGGACGACAGGCAGAGAAGTTTTCTCGAGGGAGAGGCTGTTACATATCTTGAGGTGCACGAGTGTTTTTGTTGCAGAACTAGCCCTAAAACAAGTCCTTTTGGAGTGTTTTTGTAAGTGCATGTAAGTACTGCTAGCCAGCTAAACAAAAGCTGGTGTAGTTCCATAAAATGTATTGGGCTGGTTAGAATACTTTGCACGATTGATTGGACACTAACAGGTGGATACATGAGGCAAGGAACAGTCTGCAAACAACAATCACTGTGTAGCGATTGGAAAGATTTATAAAAAAACATGCAAGTAAGAAAATCGTGACCCGGCAGCCATGCGCATAGCGTAAAAAAGTAAAGCCCGTCATTGAACGTTTCCAAATGGCACACGCATTGCATGTGCATCCGTAAGAAAATGAAACATGTCACATAAATAATAATAATAATAATAATAATAATAATAATGATAATAATGATAATATGTGATCTTATTATTATAATTATAAAATACTTGTTGAAATATACCATCTCAAACTGCCGACATGTTAACCGGGTCAAAAGCTCATCAAGCTCTCGAACTTTTAGTCCTGTACTCCTCCTAATCTAAAGAAAGTAAAATGATTGATTGATTGATGAAAAACTGCCATGTGGTTATGAGAGACGCCGTAGCTTGAGGGCTCCTGAAACTTTGACGACGTAGGGTTCTTTAACGTGCACCTGAACCGAAACACACAGTCACTAAGCATTTTCGTCGGTCACCAAGCATTTCGACCTAATAGTGGAAGCGCCAAGGAAATATGCAGACTCTTTGTCAGTTAGGAAAATCTGACTACAAATGCATGGCTAATGCATTCGTCCCACGTTGGCGTGCGTAGCTTCCGTAACTTCACGGATTAACTTGCAAAAAATGAGCCAATAAAGTTCTGCAACATCTACAAACACATAAAAGCATGCAGTGCAACACTAGATGCGATGTGTAAGGCCCATTCGAACACTGATATATGCTCCTTAAAGTGAGTGCTAATGCATCGGCTGCTTCGTCCCACGTACAATTCAGCGCGACTCCGTGAAACCTGCTACACAATCGCACGCTTACGAGCTACATGTGACGACCCACGTAAAATTTTACATCGATTCGTTCCTATTCGCGGTGCGACGGTCTTTACGCTGTATGCGTGAGAGAGTAGTGGTACAAACGTTACGTGCATTTCCTTTCAGTCGTGGTAATTAGCCAATGCTCCAGTAATCGTGGCTGCATGCGTCACTCGCTTTTAACGCTTCACATTTGATAAATCATGTGGGCGTTTCCACTGTCGATTCACACTTTTTTGTGCAGCCAGCCCCACGAAATGCTGGACCAGGGCTTCTGGCTTCTGAATAGCGACAATTCGTAAAAACGAAAGTGCAACTATGGCTGGCCCATTGATATTTTGGGGCCTTTGTTTTAGCAAGCACACTAGAAATGAGGTTCAAAATGTGGCTGCTTTTTAGAGGAATCATATATGTGCATCCCATGGTGCACACCAACTTTATGCATTTCGTCACATCCCTTGCTGGGAAATTCGTGCTTAGTTACAATTAAACATTATAGGGCTGTGCTCGTAACACATGTAAACTGCGCGCAAGATATGCCAAACCAAGAGGAATATTCTTGCTCATGTACAGAACGCTATAACTGCGAAATGCAACGACAGTGACGCGCTTACGGCGCATCTGCTTTTAGGTTGTTTACACTCAATCAAAGGAGGAAAGATGTCTCAAAGTCATGTGTAAAAAATGAAGGCATTTCTCTAGCATCTAAATAAAGGCATGGCGAAACGTCAGCGCGCACCGACGAAAAAGCAGCGTTTTTTTCGTCGCGCCCTATACGAACTTATTACGAGTAGTTTTTCTGAGAAGACACTGCAATTGGTTTTTCAAAGCATCCTGGAAATCATTCCAAGTTTTACTGCAAATTGCATCATCAATAGTTACGGACGAAGAGCAAACATTCTTGATCTCTAAGCGAATTCTAGCAAACAAACAGCCAATGTCCAACGCATAGCCGATAATTTCCTAGCGGCATGTTTGTGGAATGTAGCGAGAACCGAAGTGAAGCTACCGACTCAGTAGCCAAAGCGCATGCAGCCCAATTACATTTATCGCGTTCCACTCTTGAGGGCGAAGCTCAAGCTTCCTTCAAGTTCTTCTCGAACACTGTAGGTCTGTTCTTTAGCGCAACCCAATGCGCGATTGTTCCTTTCTTCCTGAAAAAAAAATACAATATACTATCTGTATTCCAACTTCTATTTAGGCAGTCGTATACCTCTGCTAGTGCATATGAAGCAGAGTGCAATTACGCAGGCGTAAACTAGCGTTCGCAGGCATCACACATACAAATGTCTAGTGGCATACTGCTTACCTGTTGATAGCGCCATAGGTGCGTAAGGACCGCTCACTTCAATCCTTCGTACCGTGACACGACAGTATGTCAACGTTATCTCAGACCTTTCGAGCCGTTGATAAATAGTGTGCCCCTTCAAGGGAGCCAATGTGCTATTCGTCTAAGTAGAGTGGCAAAAAAAGGAGAAAAAAACTTGACCTCAGCGCCGCAAGAGCCTTCACCATAATACTTCTGTTTTCTTTTTTAAACACAGTCACCCATAGGCGAAGAGACCTTGCCCAACGAGCGTTCAGATGAGGTAACTGAAGTGCTGGTTTCGTTCCTGCATAATTACAGCAGCTTGTTTTATGATTGTATCAAATGGTGTTCTCAATCGAGAAGATGGGGTGCTATCTCCGCAGTAGTGCTATTGAACTAAAAAGAAGCAGCGATGCGTATCATGCCTAAGGGCTCAGTATGTGACCTGACGGGAAATGCTGTTGGTTACAGCACGAGCAGAACAAACGCACAAGGGTCACACCAACGGATAAAAAAAACAAGTATGGAAGTGGTAATCTGCGAACTAGGCAAATGACGTGAAGAGGTATTAGAGACTATAGATTAATTTTATCTAAAAATATTGTCACTGCGTAATGGTACTGCTGACAAATCAGTGTCAGTTCCTTCATTTTTTTTCGTTCCGCTGATCTCTTTTTCATACCGGTTGTTCCAAGCAGACTTTGCTTTCCCTTCAGATCTCCTACTTCATTTTCTTCTGACTGCCTTCCCACTTGTTTTTTGTGTGTGTTTTTTTATAACTACCCCTTTCGGCCCTGGCGGTGTCAATTGACACCACCACACAAATTTTCCCATAGTATGTGTGAAACGCAACCAATACTGCTTATTCTTGGGGGCATAGTTCTTCAATGATCCCCAATGCAATAGACCCCAATATTGCGGCATGTGTGTGGAGGTAGCACCCACAAAGAAGAAGAAGCGTGACCGAGGTCTTCCGTGAAGCCGAGGCGCGTAAGTTGAAGCGGGTAAGCGCCATTTTCGGGACGATGTACCGATGCTGTTTCAGTGAGTATTAGGCTGAAAAGTAAGACGTTGGTTTTCATTTTGTGTGCACCATTTATTAGCAGAAAAAAATAAGCCACTTTTTTCATTTTTCAATCACAGGGCCCTAATTACCTAATTTGATGCCACGTCAATTAATCATAAAATGCTTGTACCAGTGGCTCAATTTTTCCTTTGTGGTCTTATGAGGTCCTAACTTCGAGCAAAACGCGCACAAAAAGTGTATCTGACCAAAATGAAAAATCCAGGGCTGAAAGGGCTAGGTTACCTGAACATTGCACCCTATCTTTCATAGCGTCCACAGCAGGGTGAAATGTTTTCCCGAGTAACTCCAATTAACACACTTCTATGCTTACTGTGGCCCCGTTATTACCGGTAGTCTCACTTACCCACCTACAACCCCAGAAATAAACAGTCCTCTGGGCCTTTTTGGAAGAGCTCTTGCTTGCCACGTATACAGCTCTTTTTCAAAAACACTTTCTCTCTCTTCTGGGCCATGCGACTCTCAGAAGAGAAGTGTAATGTTCTTAAAAGCGAGTTGACGCACCTCTTTAAACAGAATACTTCACGCGGGAAGCAAAACTGTGCAGGAAAAAAAATTCGCAGATCCCACGTATACTTAGGAATCGGCATTATGCGCAGCATGCGTAGGGAAGTTGACCATGTTCAATTTTTTTTTATTGAGCGACACGTCATAAGATGCGGAGTGCGTTCCCGGTGGTAACCACCGCCGGCAAAGCATTCGCTCACCAGAGAAGGATTGACCACCCAGGTGCAGTATCTGGCCACTACCTCCCACATGCATACGTCAAATAAATCACGGCCCTCAGTCCCCAGCATCTGCGAAGCAACTGACCACGGCGGTGGTCAGATCTGCAACGCAGCAGAGGGTGCTTAGAATCTCTAGATTCGGACAGGCCGACATTGGAAGCTGAACTTGGCAACGTTTCACGCTAGAACCTTATCTAGTGAGGGAAGTCTACCTGTACTATTCGAGCAGCTAGAGGGTGTTAAATGGGATATAATAGGGCTCAGTGAGGTTAGAAGGACAGATGAGGCATATACGGGGCTGCAGAGTGGGCACGTCCTTTGCTATCGGGGCTTGGCTGACAGAACAGAACTGGGAGGGGGGGGGGTCCTTAATCCACAGAAACATAGCCTGCAACATAGAGGAATACTATAGCATTAATGAAACGGTGGTAGGTATCGTAATTAAACTGAATAAGAGATACAAGATTAAAGTGGTACAGGCCTACGCGCCTACATCCAGCCATGATGAAGGTTCAGTTGAAAGCTTCTATAAAGACGTGGAATCGGCATTGAGTAAGGTAAAAACACAGTATACAATACTGATGGGAGACATTAATGCAAAGATAGGGAAGAAGCAGGCTGGAGACCAGGCAGTAGCAGATTATGGCATTGGTACTAGAAATGCCAGAGGAGAGCTCGTAGTAGAATTCGCAGAACGCAATAATTTACGGATTTTGAATACCTTCTACTGAAAACGAGGAAACCGCAAGTGGACATGGAGGAGTCCTGATAGCGAGAATAAGAACGAAATACACTTTATAATGAGTGCACACCCAAGCATCGTGCAGAATTAGGAAGTGGTTAGCAAGGTACGATGCAGTGACCATAGAATGGTACGGTCTCGAACTCGCCTAGACTTTAGGAAGAAACGACAGAAACTGATACGCAAGAAGCCAATCAATGAGCTAGCTCTGAGCAGGAAAGTACAGGAATTCATAGTCTCGCTTCGTAACAGGTACTCAGCTCTTAGTGAGGAAACCAACCTTAGCGTAGATACAATGAATGATAATCTGACGAGAATCATTACGGAGTGTGCAGTGGAAGTTTGGGGCAGGGTAGTTAGACAGTACACTGGCAAGCTTTCCCAGGAAACGAAGAATCTCATTAAGAAGCGTCAAATCATGAAAGTCTCAAGTGCAACAGACAAAATAGAACTGGCAGAGCTATCGAAGCTGATTAATAGACGTAAGGTATTTGATGTAAGAAGGTATAACATGGAGAGAAATGAACATGCTCTGAAAAACGGAGGAAGCGCCAAAGCAGTGAAGAGGAAACTTGAGATAGGCAAAATTCGGATGTATGCACTAAGGGACAAAGAATTCAAAATAACTACCAATATGGATAGGATAGTTAAAATAGCGGAGGAGTTTTACAGAGATCTGTACAGTAGCCAGGACAACCACGACTTTAATACTATAAGAACTAGCAGTAACCCAGATGACACCCCACCAGTAATGATAGAAGAAGTCAGAAAAGCTTTGGAGAGCATGCAAAGAGGCAAAGCTGCTGGTGAGGATCAGGTAACATCAGATCTGCTGAAAGATGCAGGACAGACTGTGTTAGAACAACCAGCCACCCTGTTTACGAGCTGTCTCCTGACGGGAAGAGTACCAAAGTCTTGGAAGAACGCTAACATCATCTTAATACATAAGAAAGGAGATGACAAGGACTTGAAGAATTACAGGCTGATTAGCTTGCTCTCTGTAGTATACAAGCTATTTACAAAGGTAATTGCTAACAGAGTAAAGAAAACATTAGAATTCATTCAACCAAAGAAACAAGAAGGATTTCGAACAGGCTACTCAACAATTGACCACATTCATACTATCAATCAGATAATAGAGAAATGCTCAGAATATAGCTAACCACTATACATAGCCTTCGTAGATTACGAGAAGGCGTTGGATTCAGTAGAAATATCAGCCGTCATGCAGACACTGCGGAATCAGGGCGTCGACGAAGTATATATAAACATCCTGGGAGAAATCTAATGGGGATCAACTGCGACCATAGTGCTTCATAAAGAAAGCAACCGAATACCAATCAAGAAGGGTGTAAGGCAGGGGGACACAATTTCCCCAATGATATTTACCGCGTGCTTACAGGAGGTTTTCAGAAGGCTTGAATGGGAGCAGTTAGAGATAAGAGTTAATGTAGAGTACCTTAGTAACCTGTGCTTCGCCGATGACATTGCATTGTTGAGTAACTCAGGGGACGAATTGCAACTCATGATTACGGAGTTAGAAAAGGAGAGCAGAAAGGTGGGTCTTAAATTGAATCTGCATAAAGCGAAAGTAATGTACAACAACCTCGGAAAAGAGCAGCGCTTCGAGATAGGTAATAGTGCACTTCAAGTTGTAAAAGACTATGTCTACTTAAGGCAGGTAATAACCGCGGAGCCAAACCACGAGGTTGAAGTAACAAGAAGAATAAGAGTGGGGTGGAGCACATTTGGCAAGCACTCTCAAATTATTACAGGTAGATTGCCACTATCCCTCAAAAGGAAGGTATATAACAGCTGTATCTTGCCGGTACTTAGCTACGGAGCAGAAACCTGGAGACTTACAAAGAGGGTTCAGCTTAAATTGAGGACGACGCCGCGAACAATGGAAAGAAAAATGGTAGGTGTAACCTTAAGAGACAAGAAGAGAGCAGAGTGGATTAGGGAACAAATGGAGGCTAAGGATATCATAGCTGAAATCAAGAAGAAGAAATGGACATGGGCCGGGCATGTAGCGCGTAGACAGGATAACCGCTGGTCGTTAAGGGTAACTAACTTTATTCCCAGAGAAGGCAAGTGTATTAGGGGGAGACAGAAGGTTAGGTGGGCAGATGAAATTAAGATTTTGTGGGTATAAACTGGCAGCAGCAAGCACAGGACCTGGTTAACTGGCGGAACATGGGAGAGGCCTTTGTCCTGCAGTGGACGTAGTCAGGCTGATGATGAAATCTAGTACAAATGTTGGGCGCACAGACCTATGTTGAGAAGTTGCAGATGCTTATATAACCAGTTGTTTTCACTTGCGCAATGATCTCAACTGGAACATGCGTACTAGCAGCACCAGAAGCTGGTATGAAGCGCTGATGCTCGCGAAGAAACTGGCGCTGGACAAAGCTACATGAATCAACTTCAGTGCATGTCACATAATCGCAAGTGACGCTAACCCGACGGGTCGGCTTTATCAAAGGTGCACATATGTGATGTTTACAAACTTGGGTAGGCAGCACTGCAACCACCATTGACGTTTCACGAAGATTAACGTCAATTCGAAAAGTATTTCTTACACGTGGCGTAGCTCTGTGGTAGAATGCTTCATTGCCATGCAGAATGCTTTGGTTCAATTCTAGCTGGGACCCTGACATTTATTTTATGCCTTCGTTGGGTCGACGCTACGAATGTCGGGTATTTCTCAACGCTCGCGCGTCAAAATTGTCCTTGTGTGTTCTCGATGTTCCAGGGTAGCTACTAAGTGTCAATCATCTGGGGCACATACCCGCATACCACCAGCACATACTCGCCCATTGTTACGTGTTACTACTTGGCGGGAAGTGTCTGACAACGTAAGAGAGGGGGTTGTGACATTATTCATGTATTGACCAGCACGTCATATTCGTCAAATAATCTTATCCTCCTAACCTAATTTTGGTTCACGCCAAGTTAAGCGGGTTAGCGCGAGTACACTCAATTGTAAACGGATAGATAGATAGATAGATAGATAGATAGATAGATAGATAGATAGATAGATAGATAGATAGATAGATAGATAGATAGATAGATAGATAGATAGATAGATACGCTCTAAGTCGCCGAAGTTCGCTAATAAATGCTTTGTACTTAAGAGTAAAAGCACTTTTTTTCCTGACATTCTGCCCTTTGCTAGTGCGTGCTCTATCTCTTGAATTGTAATTTTTTTAGCTCTGAGTGACCCGCATGAACATTACCCTGTCTATAAAATAATTACATCAAATGAAACCTAAATAGTCATTGTTACAATGAAAGTCCACTATTATCTAAGGCCTTTGGCGATTGAATTTTTATGAACTTCATTACGCCACAACGATTAACAGGGTCTGTTGTGCGATACCTCAAAACCAGCATTGGTTTTTCGCGTAGATAACTCCAATTTATTCTAGTAGAACTCCTATTCTCACGTTCTACATAACCTCCTACCTCAACTGAATAAAAACTTTATTATATTACTTGTCCTAATTAGTGTTTTAAAGGATGATATCTACCTTCTTAAGAGAGAGAGAGAGATAAAGATGCAAGGAAAGGCAGGGAGGTTAACCAGACGCACATCCGGTTTGCTACCCTGCACTGGGGAGGGGATAAAGGGGAGAAAAGAGGTTGCAGAAAGATGAGAAGGTACACACAATCACGAGCACACTCGGGGAGCACACACAGTTTACAGGCGGTCGCTCAGGTTTGTAGACTTAAGGTAAAGTAGCAGTGCTTTAGTTGCTTTCTGCGCAACTGAGGCAGATGCCCAAGGTCCTAGTATTTTCTGCACACAAAATGGTCCGGGGTCAAGTCGATTCAAAACCATACGTAGCTGGCATCGCTGTGTGTCGTAGCAAGCGCAGCTGCACAGGACGTGTTCGATGGTTTCTTCGTCTCCGCAGTAGTCACATGTAGGAGTGTCTGCCATACCAATGCGAAAGGAGTACGCCTTTGTGAATGCAACACCCAACCAAAGGCGGCATAACAGGGTCGCATCGGAGCGGGAAAGGTGAGATGGCAGCTTTAGCTTGAGCGAAGGATCCAGTTCATAAAATTGACACCTTTGGAAGCTGGTAGACGACCAGAACGTGCGTGTGAGATCTCGAGCCAGCAGGTAAAGTTGTCTTGCTGCATCATTCCTTGATAGAGGAATCGGGACTACATGGGTTTCTTCATGGGCTGAGCGGGCTGCATCATCGGCTAATTGATTTCCGGTAATACCGATATGTCCAGGCAGCCATTGATATATAATATCATGCCCTCGTGCTAGAGCTTCATGATGGCAATGTCTTATTTCTTGTACCAGTTGGTCATGGCTCCTCCTACGCATGGCGGACTGCAAACTCTGAAGCGCTGCCTTCGAATCACAGAATATGACCCATTTTCCTGGACGTTCTTGAACGAGATATTGTAAAGCAGCCCTTATAGCAGCAAGCTCTGATGCAGTAGATGTAGTCATATGCGACAACTTAAACTTGATTGTCATTTCTGCAGCCGGAACTACAGCGGCACCTGATGAGCTGCTGGATCAGACGGACCCATCAGTGTATATCTGCGTTCGGTCTAAGTACAACTCATGTAATAATAGCAGTGTTGCTTGCTTCAATGCTACTCTGGAGTGACTGCTTTTCTTTTTGATTCCCGGAATTTCTAGACGTACTTGCGGCTGGTCGAGGCACCACAAAGGGCATGCCGTTCTCGCAGCTGGCGTATATCCTGATGGAATGCTGGTTAGGTGCTTGGCTATGACGTCTGAAAACGTAGCACGTGGTCTTCCGGAAGGTAGAAGGGCCAAGTGGTGGTCGGGGACACGGCTAGCATGTCGAATGTGCGCTCTGAGGCAATCCACAACAATATATGTCCTGACCGGATGGTCTTTGGCAAGCATGATTGTGGCATAAGTAGAAGCGCATCGGGGCAGTCCTAGGCAGATACGCAGTGCCTGACCCTGCAAACTCTTCAATGAATGAGTATTCGATTTGCAAGTGTTAGTCAGTACCGGCAAGCTGTAGCGCAATAGACCCAGAAATAGGGCCCTATACAGCTGTAGCATGGAGGCCACAGAAGTTCCCCATGCTTTACCGCACAAGAATTTCATGATATGCACAATAGATAGCAGTCTCTTCTTCAAGTACGCACAATGTGGGCTCCACGAAAGACTTCTGTCGATAATTATGCCCAGGAATCGATGCGTCCGTGCATATTTGACACTCTGCCCATTGATGTAAACAGGGTATGGCGTCATTGGTTTGCGTGTAAACGCCATCAACGCGCACTTCACAGTTGATATATTTAGGCCTTGTTTCTGAAGGTAGGCTGTTGTGAGGGTTGTTGCCCGCTGTATTCGTGCGCGCACCTGAGGACGAGTAACTGCAGCACTCCAGAGGCAAATATCATCGGCGTATATGGATAGGCACACCGACTTTGGCAGAACCTTCACCAGACCAATGAGGGCCACATTGAACAATGTGGGGCTTAAAACACATCCCTGAGGTACTCCGCAGTAGGTGTAATGTTGGGCAGTTGTACCCTCAGATGTTTGTACAAAGAAACCCCTGCCAGTTATATAATCTTTTATCCATTGAAACATTCGTCCACCAATGCCCATTGCTGCGAGAGAAGTGAGGATGGAATCGTGAGCTACATTATCATATGCACCCTTCACGTCAAGAAAGAGTGCCACTGATATGCGCTTGCGACTTTTTTCTTGTTGAACAAATGTCGATAAATCAAGGACACAGTCAATGGAGGAGCGGCCCCGACGAAAGCCTGCCATGCAAGAAGGGTATTGGGTGTATCGTTCCAAGTACCACTCGAGACGAAATAGAACCATTCTTTCCATCACTTTTCCGAGGCAGCTTGCGAGGGCAATAGGGAGATACGCTGTCAAGTCCAATGGTGATTTTCCCGATTTTAAAAGTGGTATTAATCGACTTATTTTCCATTCTCGGGGAACACTGCCGCTGAGCCAGGAGTTGTTGAAGCATGTTAAAAGTTCTTTTCTAGCTTTCTGTCCAAGGTGTCCCAACGCACTATAAGTAATACCATCAGGACCTGGCGATGACATGCGCTTAGAAGCGACTAACGCACCTTCCAGGTCTTCCATGGTGAACGGAGTGTCCATTTCTGGTAATCGCGTCTCAGGAACGATCACGGCGTCGATGCTCTTGTTCATAATATTCCCGGCAACTCTCGTGCAAAATTCTTCAGCCACCTCGAGTTCTGTTTTTCCATGATGGAGTGCCAAAGCTTTAAAAGGGTGCCGTTGTTGTGGAAAGGAGCGAAGACCACGAACTGTTCTCCAGATATATGACAGCGGTTTATGAGGGTCTAGAGATTCGCAGAATGCTTTCCAGCGTTCGCTCTCCAGTTTGTAAATGCGTCGTTGAATCTTTTTCTGGAGCCGCCTTGCTTCCCTCAGATCGTAAATTGATCTTGTGCGTCTGTATCGACGTTCAGCACGCCTTCGTATAGCTCGAAATTTTTCCAGTTCGATGTCAAACTGTGTTACTTTAGACGAAAATGGCAATTTACATTTGGACGCTTGCATAGCTTCCACTATGGTATTTTCCAGGCTGCAGGCGAGGCCTTCTTGGCAAGCGTTCTCAACACGCGATGCAAACATCGACCAGTCAGTGCCGATTGCAACACCGGAAGAGAAATTTTTTATACCATCGATCGTCACGTAGGTGGGTATGTGATCACTCCCATGAGTCTCAATATCGCAAAACCACTTAACTTTTTGAGAGAAGCACCGTGACACCAATGTCAGGTCAAGGCAACTGCCATACGTGAGACCCCGCAGATATGTGGGGGTACCATCGTTCATGATGGAAAGGTCGTAATCGGAAGCAAATGTAACAATGTTCCGGCCCCTGGCATTCATCCTAGGGCTCCCCCAAAGCATATGATGGGCGTTGAAGTCACCGGTGATGATCCAAGGCCCATCGGTTCTCATTAGGATGTCTTTTAATCTGTCGCAGTCAAATCGCGATGACGGAGATATATATCCACCAATAAGCGTGCACGAAACTGCATTCTTCTTCACACGAAGACACACGTACTGAGTGTCGTCATTTGAACTTATTGGGTGCGAAAGATAAGTCAAGTCTGTGCGAATGTAAACAATTACTTTGCTTCGTTCTTCGCAAGCGGCTGAACAAAAAGCTTCATAACCGGACAATCTATAAGGCGTTGATACGTTTGGTTCACATATGACAAGTATAGGGAATTGATTGGCCCGAACAAATTGGCGAAAGTCCGAGATACGGGATTTCATGCCTCTGGCATTCCACTGAAAAATCGACGCACTTTTAACTTCAGTGCGGAAGATGAGATTTTGTTGAGCCATTGTGCTTATACAAAGTTAGCAAGAACTGGATTCAGTGCATCCAGTATTTGCAGTGCACTCTTAGCAGACGGAGATGGTATGCTGCTCAGTAGCGTGCGAATCGTGGCAATTAATGATTGCACGATTGCAGCCACTTGCCTGTCTTGGTTAGAAAGATCTCGAACCGGCACGATTGCAGTCACTTGCCTGTCTTGGTTGGAAAGATCTCGAACCGGGAGGGCGGACTGGCCGTCATGAAGCTCCTTCGATTCGCTTGATGCTGCTTCCCTTTGAAGTGCAGGCCACTCTGTCGCAGTTGGGGTATGCTCACTGGCTTTGTCCTTTACAGCCTTTCCCATGGCATGTGGTCTGGGAGGCAAAGGAGGTGGTACTGATGAGGGATCACGCAAACGTGTCGAGGAGGTAGCGGGCGTCCTCGAAGACCAACGTCGACGTGAACGACGCCTTCTGACTTTAGCTGCGGCTTCTCGATGAGATGAGTGATCGCGCACCATCTCCTTCAAGATGGCAATTTCCTTCTGAATCCGCGGGCAGTCCTTCGATGTGGCTTCATGGGATCCATTGCAATTAGAGCATTTCTTGACAGTTGCGACGCACTTATCCGCTTCATGGTGCTCGGCGCAGCGGTGGCATACCACCGAATTCTCGCAGACGCTGCTCACATGTCCAAGTTTCATGCATTTACGGCACTGGAGAGGCTTCGGAATGAAAGGCCGCACAGCATGTCTGAAGTACCCCACCTTCACATGAGAGGGGAGTGATGTGCTCTTAAACGCAATATTCACACAGCGAGACTTGCCTAGCCGGGTGACATCAACAATTGGAGTATCAGTTGTTGACTTGACAAGACGTTGTAAGTCCTTATTGGAAATAGCGACATCAATGTCGTAGATCACGCCGGTTACTACATCACATCCCAAGGGAACATGAGAGCGCACCTGGTTGCCGTCCAAGTCAGTTACACTGCGCAGAACGCCCAACGCACTTGCGTGCAAAACGTCCACAGCCAGTATATTCTTTCTGGCGTTCACTCTTATGTCCGTGATCTCATTTGGCACGAGCGTTTCCAGAGACCTCGACACAGACTGTCTGTTAAGGCGTTTCATGCTGACGGTAGGAAGTGCAGGCAGAAACAGGATGGTATAAGTGTTCGATTTTGGCGCTTCACTTACAGTTTGAATACTTGAGGATGAGGATGTCCTCATGTTCCTTCTCTTCGCCTTGCGGCTCAGCACAGGTTGGAAACCATCATCTGAGAAGTCCTCACTGCTGAGATAGTAAGCATGAGTATCTTCACTGTCGCTGTCGCTCGCTTGTCCCATCCGCTTCCTGGAGGCGGTCGCCGCTGACGCCACTGGTGCCGGCAGGCGCCCGGGGTGGTCTACTTCCATCCCCTCCAAGGGAGCAGCGGAAACTGATAAACAGACTTAAATTACAACTGAAATACGCCGGAGTTAGCAGAAGTAGCTCCTATTCAAAACACACTTCTTCGTCTTCTCAACCTTCTTAAGAAGCTCACTACTACAGTAGAGGTCACTCAATAATTCGGGATCTCTCTGAAAAACTTCACAGTTGTATTTCTCCGCGTTTCTAACTAGGTATTGCTATTGAACTTGGTTGAATTTCGTTTTGTCGCAATTGTCTCTAGAAGCCGCTTTTTCAAAGACCTCAAAGCTGCAATAGGTGTTTCTAATGAAGGACTATAGTTAACTTGTTGACCGCGCAACACTTAAAACACAGGACAGGGAAGGGGCATAAAAGAAAAGAGAAGGCGGGGCCGTCTTTTCTTTTCTCTTTCGCTCTTTCTCTGTCCTGTGTTTAAAGTGTTGCGCTGTTAACAATTCCACGATAGATTCCAACCAACTGGCTCAACTTACAGTCTTACTGGAGGGCTTTAGATCCCTTATATGACATAACCGCCTAACTCCACTGATTAAAACCTATTTATTTAGGCCTTTTATTACCTGAGCCAAGTGAGGCCTATATCAATCTTTAAAAACCTTCAGCTTAGTAGAAGTAGATGTGAAAAGATCAAATAAATATTGTAATTTTATGAGTTTTGATGATATCCACACAAATGTCTAGACACCTTATATAGTCCCCCAAAATCGTCACATACAAGTGCGTTGACGAGTCAGCGGTGATTCTTCACAGCCATCGATGTTCTGCAAGGGTGTCGGGCCATCGACCTGTTGAACCACCCATTCATCCCATGGTGTGTCAGCAACAACCTTGAACACTGTGTGTTTGTTCTATGCTCCCTCGAGAAAACCAAGGCATGGAAGCCTGAAGTCGGCGAGAACCTGCTTTTTTCAGGCATGGTTCACCATTGCAAATGCTTTATTTTGTCACATAATCGCTTAGCCAGGTAAACTAGGAATAATCTCCAACAATTAACGTGAGTCCAAATAAAGACAACATTTTATGGAAATATAACCCAACAAATCACACATAAATGTTCACCATACAGAGTTCTAGAGCCGAAGTGTCATGCGGATATGTTCGCACATTCTTCATTTTTCTAAGTGGCTCATTGTAGAAATCAAGGACATTCAGAGAGTCAAAACAGCGACCGCAGAACAGGCCCCTGCTTTTCCTTTGTAGGTGTGCTTGCGACAACGAGGCATTTGTCAAGTGCCGACTTACGCAGAATTACGTGTCTCTGTTTGGTAAGGCACGTTGCCGCAGCATTTGGCTATGACTCGTAAATCTTTTCGCGTAACACATCATGACACGGCTGAGAAGGGCACACATGCACACACGGCCAACTTGCAATAATGATTTTGGTTTTGTTTAAGATCACAAATATTATTTATACAATAAGAGTAGATCGGTACTTCTGCATGGCTTTCTTCCGTAATTGTGTCGTGTAATCAGTTATACCCTGGTTTCGTTGGTGTTCCCATAGGTACAATGTCATTGGTGCAGTCATACTCGTGTATGAAATCATTCATTTTTGTTATTTCTCTGGTCTCTGGACTAGTACACTGAGCAGGCATTTATTAGCTTTCTCTAAATAAATACAAAGAAACGGCTTCACTGGTTACCGCACTGTTAAATATATATATATATATATATATATATATATATATATATATATATATATATATATATATATATATATATATATATATATATATATATATATATTGTTATAGCATGAGGGAAAACGTACGTCGTGTATTGGAGGCAAATACACCACATATTGCTAAGACTTTTCACTTACAGTAATCCAAAAGTAACACTTACAAAACAAATGCACAGAACGGTACTTCATAAACGTACACATAAACCGTTGTGATCAAATACACATCGTTTATACCTACCAAATTACACGCTACCGACCGCAGTATCAACTAGGCCAATAGCATGTTCTCTTCACCGAGTTCTACAAGACATACATAGGGCACGCTGGTCATTCAAATTATGTGACTCTTTTTTTAAGTGGGCACATTGCTTCACATTATGTGCACGCGGTGGCTCTATTCTTTCTTTGACATTATTTTGCATGTTGTTCTTGTGCTCCAATTAGGGGTGCCTCTTACCCTGTGAAGTCTATGTTACAGTAGAGATTATATGTAGAACTGTCATCAAACATCTTCGATACAAATGGTTGCGAACATTTGCAATTTCACCGTTTATTTATGCTGTATGTTTCCTTTTACATGCCTTGTCGCTTACGCTTGATGTCGTGTAGTACGTTCAGCAGGTATCCAGGGAGAGTACCTAGCCACATTTCTCGAACCGCCTCCGAGAAAGACCCCGCAAGTGTCGAAACAGCGTTCTTAACAAACTCGCTGCTGCCGCTCATTGTCATGCCGATTCCCGTCAGTTCAGATGGCGCCACTGTTCCCGCAGAGACGAGCCTGACGTCCGTGCCGTTGTTCGTGTACTCGGTGAAGAACTCGACACTCATCCGGGCGTAGCGAATGGTGGACACCAGAGTGCCATTGCGCCCTTTGCACATGCTCCAGTTAATGGCGTTGGAGAGAGACGTGCAGTGTAGCTCGAACTGGAAAAAAAAAACTAGTTTGTGATTTACAAGTTCTTACCGACAGAAATCGGTATATAGGTACTACAAAAAAACACCGAGGCTTCTAAATGCTTGGTGTGTGACGTGAAACGAGCTCACTAATTTCATGATATCTCTCTTACCAATACATTGTAAACGCAAGAATTATGCAGTCATTAGAAAAACATATCAAGAGCAAATTTATAGCCACCTTTTCAGGTAAGTAACCTAATTAACCATTCATGAGGACAAACCTCAAATACTTCACAGGATGCATACACTTCAATCAACAAAGCATCATTTTAGTCTGCTTTGTACAAATTGTAAAGTGCTCATTGCAAACAGGTTACCGAGGCGCGACTGCGTACAAAATTAAGCTTAGGAATTCCGCAATAAATACAATAGATGCAGTACGTCTCCGAAAGCAAGTTGCATGACAAAACGATGTTTTATAAGAATGAATGATTAGGCCTATCACGAGAAAAAATCAGTTGAGAGACAAAATTAGGAAATAAGCATTACAGGAAATTGCATATGTCGGTAAGCTCATGGGTTATGCTAGAACACTCGGATTCTTTTGCAGGTCAAGAACGGCACTTACCAAAGTCAAGTCGTCATTGCCTCGGCAGTATGTCTGAACGGGTCCCAAAATTTCGCAGTTTTCAAGCCCTTTGAGCGTCGTCGTTGTCAGCGTCACTCCGGGAAACCAATCCGACTCGCGATTCAGGGTTTCAGTCTATTCGGCGGGCAGTTTTTTTACCAACTCGTTTACTGCGTCAAACACTTTCAGTGCTCTGCCACCACACGCGGAATCTGCAAAAAAAACAATGTAAACATTAAAAACATTTACACGTAAAAACATGTAAATATAAGTACCTGTCTTTTTTGCTTAAACTAGCGCTGAGAATGAAGCACAGGACCGCATGTACAAGTATGTTTATAATACGGTCAATACTTGAGTCGTATATACGTCGAACACACTTCTATCTCAGAATTAGGTGTTTTTTGTTCTTTATGTTTTACGGTTCTCTCAAATGGTCAAAACTGCATAACGAAAGTGGTTTAATAAGTCAGGAGAAGGCAAACAATAATAAAATTTCACATTAATCTGAATAATAACATTAGGAAATGTTTTTTTCTGAAGAGCAACTATTTGAACAATTATGAGAAAAAAACATTGATGGTTAGGAACACAAGGTTAAGTTCACGCAGTGCGTTTCCCTCATTTGCGCAATGTAAACAGTTCAATCTCACCTGTTGGTTCTCCGAGAGACAAGGCTGATAACACTGCCAGTATCACCACAGCCGCCATGAAAATTGTTGATGCTGCGAACACGTGTGAGCTTTTTTTTTACACTCATATATCTACTTCAGTATAAAATATTTTTGTGTACAATGCTTGTGGAAATAGTTCAATATTGTCAGGGTGTTGCTTCAAGAAAATCGACATTGCTTGCGTGCATGCTTACCAACTAGACCACGGGCATTCACACAAACTTACATTGGTGCTGCCATTTCGGCTACTGCGACCTTAATTAAGCATGGGGCACACTGGCACGCTCACATCGAACCATATATTTAAGGCATATTGAACTGCACAATTGATTACACTGAGTACATCAATTACACAGAAACCCTGAATCACGTGCGCGTATCTCGAGCGGCTATCTGGTATATTTGATCGTAGATTTGTAGAAATGCGCGGTCATTCGTGATAAGTTCATAAAGTAGCAAAGAAATAGACACGAAGCTATCACTCTAGGTTGGTAGTGCACGCTCGTGCAATCTGGGTTCTGTCACTACTTAGCACGTTTCAGGATTGCAAAGATAGCAACACGCACTCACCTTTTTTTCTACGCGAATCATCTTTAACTCACTTGTTACGACGCGCCATCTGAGTGTTGCACTTCGATATGGGGAAATATATAAAGAATCGCACAGTAAAATGAACGCTCACCAAGTTGTGACTTGTTCTCTCCTTTCTGAGCACCGTGCGTTTTCCTGCTCCCAGTGGCATGCAGGGAATTAATTCTAGTTCGTGTCCCAGCGTGCTCCGGCATATATACCTCGGTAAGATTTCGGTGACTAACCACTTCGAAGCAAAGGCGTGTTTTCCGACACTCCCTTTCATTCGCACGTGCCAAGTCGACGAGAAGCGACACGTGCCGTGAAGGATACAATTCTAAAGTTCAGGAACACGCGAAGTTATGCAACCTTGCCACAGACAATTTTCTCTGGTCTAATCTCGCTGTCTTTCTCCACAGCCCAACGGCCGTTATAATCACGCACTGCCAACGTTGTCCAAGCAATTCAAGAACCGGAGGCAACTCTTAAACTGTGACGGATGTGCACTTCGCGGTACGCTTCACGCTTTTTTTTATGTCTTAAGACATCTAGTAGAATATCATCCACACACATAACAAAATTTTTGTATTGTGAGACAGCTGTGGTTGCTTATTCACAAAAACACAATGCTTCAAGGTTCATCAACTTCTTTTGCTCTATCTGCATGTATCTTTTATGTGTAATTACCGTGCAATATCATAAATGTGTAGTACTAGCGTACTATGCAAAAAACATTAAATCGTATGAATTGTGTCATGGCATTACTCATTTCCGCTGTTGTCCATTGTTAACCATTGGTCATTACTAAACAAGAGGCCTTAAACACTTCCAATATTTTTCTCACGGTAAAACGAAAAATACAAGTATGCATTTGGGGAATTAGGCAACATTTGCAAAAACTAAAGGGGTAATGCAAATGCTAAATAGGGTGCTTTGCGTTTGTGATAACTTACAAAGGAAATGAATTTTTAAGCACTTCCGTTTTTTTTTTGCTTCTGTCCGTGTTTAACAAGGTACGCGCAAGTGCGTGAGAATTAAATTCGTTTTCTGAAAATAAGTTACGGCAAGTACCCGGTGGCTTTGATGAGCTCCGTTTCTCTAATAAACGAAACTCAACCAAGTCATTGATCATGTCACTGACATTCTTGGTTTATTGAATTGAAAACTGAGCGGCAGTGGCAGCACGACACAAAGGAACACAACACACACCTACAAGCAAAAATTGCTACCTATATTGACGGTGTAAAGTGGTAAGACTTGAGGCTAAATTATGACCATCCCAGATCAATTTATTATCCTCGGCATCATATTGCAACTTATGAGCACAACACATTGTACTAAAGGCTGCCGCTTTATTGCGACCTAATGAAGGGCAACTTGTCTAGTTTGTGTAACTTAAAAAGTGATCGTTACAACTGTAATATGACGAATGCGGTGATATTATAAACATGGTATATACCAAAGACCATGCGACAAAATAAAGCACATGCAGTTGATTACTGAAGAATATGACACATTTCCTCAATAGCTTTCAAGGTAGTGACGTACATTGAAAAAATGACGTTCAATATGAGTGTTTTTCGCATCAAACTGTTATTTGTCTTTAACATAGGTATCTATTTTGACAGCTGAGAAATGTAAAATGAGCAGCACCTGCTTGTAGGATGAACTCACAAAATTTGGCCCCGTATCTGCATGTTTCATTGCAAATGCCGTCGAAAGACAATCTATAGGCTTGCATCTGAAGAGAAGGAACAGAATGTTTATCTGATGTTCTGCGCGACAAAATCGGTGAGTTGCATTCTGCAGACGCTGCGTCAGAGTGCCTTGATCCGTGCAGCGAAGCGGAACGAGCGCATCGAGGCACGTTAGACACGAGTGCTAACTGGCAAATATCTTCGAAAACGAAGGAAGGCATGTGCGCCCACGTAGAAGGCCTTGGAGGCGGTAAGGTGTAGAACGCAATGCGACGGGCAGGTGCCATCACCGTGTCGTCTTGGCAAAGCGTTGGAAACACTTGCCTTTTTGAGCATCGCGTTGCATTGTCAGCGCAGCATGATAAACACTGCGGTCCTTAGAGTTACTTATGTGTGCCTTCTCTAGTATAAAGACACACATACAAAATATGAATTTGTTGTTATGGTGCCTCAGAGAAGCGCAATATTCTCTTTTTAGTTGGCAACGCACAAACACGAACGCTGAAACTTGAGCAATATCGGTGTGCCCTGCGGATTGGGTGGACCATTCATAATATCGTTCGCGGCCGCATGAGGTATCGTTACGGTGGACGGACGGACGGACAGACGGACAGTCAGACCTAAATTTTTGCGTCGAAGTACCCCAAGAAAGATAGTCGCCTTTAAAATTCCGTGTGCATTTATAACAAAGAAGGCTTTTTAGTTGCAAAAATGTCGTCTGGATCTGTAGATAATGGCTCAGACCAATGCTTTTCTGGAATTATCGCTATCTATATGCCTTTTTTCCGACCTGCGAATCATACCCGCAGTACAATGCTCGTATCATCGCGACAGCGTTAAACAGCTCGTATCGCATGAATTCCATTGTCAGCATTGGTGTCGATGTCGATGTCAGTGTCATTGGTTGTGATTGCAATATTATCGTCTCCATGAGCAAAAAATAAAAAAATGTGCAAATAAACTAATAAATAAAGAGCTTATGTCTGAGTTAAGGAGGAGGAGGAGGAATAAATGAGGAAGGACAGGGAGGTTAGCCAGTTCTCAGACCGGCTGGCTACCCTGTACTGGGGAAGGGGGTAAGGGGGATAAAAGATGAGAGAAAAGAGACGTTGTAAAAAAAGAGAGAGAGAAAGTCATCAGACGATCCACGACGCTGTTTACAGTCTGTCTCTAAGACCACTTGTCCGCAGAAAGCGCAACAACGCCCTCAATGCCTTGCGTGCAGAGGACGGTCTCGGCCAGTGTCCTAATACCCTTTCTTCCGACAATTGGCGATTGTCTATTCTATCTAAAGCTTTTGACAGTTCTTTTCTTGGCACGCTGAAGCGGGGACACTCGCAGAGAAGATGGGAGAAAGTCTCTGCGCAGCCACAGTTGTCACATGTCGGGCTTCTGGCCATTCCGATTCGAAACGAATAAGCATTCGTAAAGGCCACCCCAATCCACAGACGGCACAAAAGTGTCTCCTCTGCTCTGGTTATTCCTGATGGAAGACGGAGCTGTAGGTGTGGGTCCAAATTATGAAGGCGGACGTTGGTGAATGCCGGTGAATTCCACTGAGCAAGTGTCAGTTCTCGTGCAAGTGATCGAAGCCTTGCAGCGGCGTCCGTTCTTGATAATGGTATAGCTACACAAGGGGCATCGTCATGAGTAGTTCGGGCTGCTTCATCTGCACGGTCGTTTCCATCAATGCTGCAGTGGCCTGGTATCCATTGATATGCTATGTCATGTTGTTTCTCTATAGCCCGGTGATGGAGCAGTCGTATTTCAGCAATTAGCTGTTCGTTTGGTCCATGACGATATGGCGAGGCAATTCCCTGGAGAGCTGCTTTGGAGTCGGAGAATATTGACCATGTCTGTTGCGGTTCTTCAACTAGGAACTCCAGAGCGGCACGAATGGCGGCGAGTTCTGCCGCCGTGGATGATGTCAGATGCGAGGTCCTGAACTTTATCGTGATGGATTTCTCCGGAATTACCACTGCGCCTGTTGAACTTGTTGAAGTGACCGACCCATCCGTGTAAATGTGAATCCGTCCACTGTGTTTCTCATGCAGAAACAGTAATGTTGTTTGTTTTAGGGTCAAATTTGACAAATGTTTCTTCTTTTGCATTCCGGGGATGGTTATCAGGGCTTCCAGTGGATGTAGACACCACAATGGTAACGACGGTCTTGCTGCGTGCGTGAAGTTCGTGGGAATCACCGTGCGATGTGGAGCAATAATAGAGCAGAACGCAGAGCATGGCCTGGAAAGTGGAAGGGAGGCAAGGTGATGCGATTGAATCCGGGTGGCATGTCTTATGTGCGTTCTTAAAGCATCGACACGAATGTAGGTTGTGATAGGGTGTTCATGAGCGATTGCGACAGTCGCTGCTGAGGATGCGCATCTCGGCAGCCCGAGGCATATTCTCAGTGCTTGAGCTTGTAATGACTGTAGAACGTGAACGTTTGTTATGCGGGCCTTGCCAAGCACAGGTAGGCTGTAGCGCATGAAGCCAAGAAAAAGTGCAGCATACAGTTGAAGCATGGCTCGTACCGATGCACCCCATGATTTTCCCGCAAGAAACCTTAGGACGTGGGTGATCATGGTCAGTTTCTTCTTCATGTAAGCGATATGAGGGCTCCAAGACAAATCACGATCTATTATTACTCCCAGGAAACGGTGAGTCTTTTGATAGCTAATTGTGTGTCCATTAATTCTGATGTGATATGGCGTCATTGTCTTGCGCGTAAACGCAACTAGTGAGCATTTCTCATATGACAGCTCCAGTCCTCGTCCTTGAAGGTAATTTGACATCAGTGTAGCCGCTGTCTGAAGCCTGGCTCGTACGTGTAGACGCGTGACCCCTGATGCCCAGATGCAGATGTCGTCCGCGTATATCAACAGATGTACGGAGTGTGGCAGGACGTCAATGAGGCCGATGAGCGCAAGGTTGAAAAGTATGGGGCTTAGGACCCCACCTTGAGGTACGCCGCGATAAGTATGATGTTGCCTTGTTGCGCCATCTTCTGTCTGAACGAAGAAGGTTCTGTCTTTCAAATAGCTGTAGACCCATTGGTAAACGCGGCCTCCCAATCCAATGCTTCCCAAGGCGTCCAGGATGGTTTCATGTAATACATTGTCGTATGCAGCCTTAATATCCAAGAAAAGTGCCGCTGATAATCTCTTTAGGCTCTTCTGTTGTTGTACAGACGTGACAAGATCAACAACATTGTCTATGGAAGATCGTCCACGTCGAAAGCCGGTCAAAGCCTCGGGGTATATATTGTTATGTTCCAAGTACCACTCAAGGCGAGTCAGCACCATTCTCTTCATCACCTTTCCAAAACAGCTGGCAAGCGCGATGGGGCGATAGGAGGCCATGTCCAGAGGCGATTTGCCTGGTTTCAGCAGGGGAACAAGACGGCTGCACTTCCACGAAGGAGGAACCGAACCGTTGCTCCACGAGTCATTGTATACAGCTAGAAGGGCACGCCGAGCTGTTCGTCCTAGGTTAGCAAGGGCCATGTAAGTGACTCCATCGGGTCCAGGCGATGACGAGCGCTTGCATGCTGCCAATGCTGCCTGAAGCTCCTCTAGAGAAAACATATTGTCCATCCGTGTGTCTCTGGACACGGGCGCGTTTCGTAGGTTACTCATGTTGATCCCGGACCCCTTTTTTGCAACCCTGGCACAGAAGTCTTCCGCTACATCGATTTCACGCCGGCCTTGGTGGAGAGCAAGGCATTTGAACGGACAATTCTGTTGTGGCAATGCTCGTAGGCCGCGGATTATTCTCCATATTTGCGAAAGAGGTTTGTGGGGATCGAGCGACTCGCATAGTGACTTCCATCGTTGCGACTGTAGTGCATTGATTCGACGTTGAATCTTCTTTTGTAGACGTCTCGCTTCCCTCAAGTCGTAGATGGATTTCGTGCGCCTATAACGTCGTTCGGCGCGACGACGGATTGCGCGAAGTCGCTCCAACTCCACCTCATATTTGCAAAAATCTGGCAAAGGTCCACAATTAAACGTTGCCTCTTGAATAGCGGCCTTCATTATACCTTCTAGGCTTTCAAGAGAGCCTTCTTGGTTTCTCTCGCATTGCTTCTCTGTGGATGATCTGTACTTTGACCAGTCTATCCGGGAAGTGGGCGCGATTTGCGACTTGCTTAGCCCCTTGATTTTTATATAGGTGGGGATGTGATCACTGCCATGCGTTTCATTGTCCGCAAACCACTGCACCTTGGTGTTCAGGCTACTCGACACAAAAGTTAGGTCGAGACAGCTACTATATGTCAGACCCCGTAAAAACGTGGGAGCGCCGTCATTTAAACAATGTAGTTGGTGGTCAGATGCAAAGGAGGACACATCTCTTCCCCGACGGTCCATCTTCTGGCTTCCCCACAGGGGGTGATGAGCGTTAAAATCACCGGTAATAATCCATGGCCCAGGTGTCGCTGATATAATGGCGCTTAATCTTGCTGGGTCGAAGCGGCCTGAAGGCGAAATATATACTGCCACTAGCGTGAAGTTCACGTTCTTACGCTTAACTGTCAGGCACACATATTGGTTGCTGTCGTCCGGTGTTACTGGATGCTCAATATATGTGAGTTCGCACCTGATGTAAACAATGACCTTACTGGTTTCGTTACGGGTTGCAGATCTGAAAGCCTCGTATTTAGAAAGTCTTATAGCATTGTGAAGACGTGGTTCACAAATTACGATAATTGGAAACTGATTCTTGAAAACATATGGTCGAAAATCCGAAATGCGGGGTTTAAGACCTCGGGCATTCCATTGGAAAATTGATGCCTCTTTCACTTGTTTACGGAAGGGCTGCAGGGAAAGAGCCATGGTGCTTCTGTAGATTTGATAGCACCGGATTCAAAGCGTCCAATATTTGAAGAGCGCTGTGGGCAGCCGGAGTCTGAATATTATTCAGGAGTACTCGAATTGTCTTCATGAGGGTCTTAATCATGTCTATTATTTCGTTATCTTGACTGTCATGACTTACTCGCTCTGAAGTAGCTTTCAGTGGGCGATGCTGCCGTTCTACTGGCGGTGTCACTGACGGCAGCGCTGGCCACGCGTCAGGGTCAATGTTTCTTGCGTCTCTCTGAGGATGCTTGTTGTTGGCACTTGTTGATGCTTGTGGTGGTGAGTGCGTGATATTGGGTAGCGGTGTATCCCTGGCCTTGGCAGAGGATGTCCTAGGAGTTTTCCTATGGCGCGATCGCCGACGTCGCACTTTGGCAGCAGCCTCCCTGTGGGTAGAACCGTCTCTGGCCATCTGCCTCAGCACTTGCATTTCCTTCTTCACATTTGGGCACTGCTTTGATGACGCCTCGTGAGGACCTTGGCAATTGCCGCATTTGCGATGTTCTGCCTGGCAGGCTTCCGTGTTGTGCGACTCCGAACATCGGGAGCACACAGCAGAACTTGTGCAAACAGCACTTACATGTCCTATTTTACAGCACTTCCGACACTGAAGAGGTTTCGGCACGAACGGCCGTACTGTGTGTCGAAAATGACCAACTCTTACTTGAGTTGGGAGGCTGTCACCCTTAAAAACTAGTTTCACGCATCGTGAGTTCCCGAGACGGCGGGCTTGCAAGATTGTAGTAGCTTCCGTCACTGGTTTGATTAGAGTTGGAAAATCAATATCGCTAATAGATGTGTCGACGTCGTAGATAACGCCTGCCCTAGAGTCCTTGCCATCTGGTATGAAAGAACGAACGTTGATGTTCCCGAGCACATTCACCTTGGTCAATACGTCGAGAGCAGTACGTTGCGTAACGTCTATCGCCAGAACGTTCTTGCGGCCATTGATTCTCACGTCTGTTATTTGTCCCGGAACGAGCGCCTCAAGTGACATAGACGTGACCTGGCGATTAAGTCGGTTCATGCTGTCAGCGGCATTCAGCGGGACAAACAAAATAGTGTGAACCGGTGGCTCTTGAATATTCGTGGTGGCCTTACTTTGGGAAGGAGATGTCGTAAGCAACCTCCTCTTCGCCTTGTGTCTTGCCACGGGCACAAAGTCGCTTTCATCGGAGCTCTCATCACTGGCCGTAGAGTACATGAGCGTGTCCTCACTGTCAACGTCACTTGGGTGGCCGGAGCGCTTTCTTAGAGTGGCCACAGACGACGCGGGACGTATGGGTGGAGGCCCTGGTGATTCTACGTCCATTTCCGCAGGCAGAAGAGCGGCGTCTTCCACTAGCACCAAAGAAAACTAGAAAAAATAACAGAGACTGAAACCAGCGTTCCACTCAGGAAAAACTTCGTCTTCTTCGTCCGAGTTAAAATTTCAATTTTTTTTCATTCAATTTTTTTTTGTCCGAGTTAAAATTGAACCAAGGCAGTCTACGTGACAAACAGGCCTTTAACTAGAGCCATGCTATGCCAAAGCTTGAAGCTGCTTCGGAAAAAGGTATATGAATCGAACTTAATGGCAGGGGTATCCTTAACGCATGCAATAGTGCGTGGCAGAATCATTACGTCAGGCGTGAAATTTGTGACTTGCACAATGAGTTGGTGTTTTGAAATTCAAGCCGTCACAAAGTGCTGAGACGTATTTAAACACCATCAGCTGAAACGGAATCAGTAAAGTGAGCTACACTGTACGTTCGCATGTTGCCTACGGACGCGTATACTTCTGCCTTTGGTATGCTCGCAAAAAGAATTATGGCGTAGTGGGCACTTAACACTTGTACTTCCAATAGGCATGTTAGCATAGTTTGATAAAGCAAATGTTGCGCGTACACTCACTCGCTTTCTTGCCGCACGTTTGAGGCGCGCACCGAGAACGCAAAACACGCTCGCCATTGAGAAGGCGATGTGCCCCAATGCTCTATCGCGTTGTATTCTTGATGGTGAAGCTCATGAACGCTCCACGTTTTTCGGCATTAGCGATGATGTAAAGAACGAGCGTTTCGTGCAATTCCTACCCGTGAGCATGATTTTCATACATGTGCACCCTTCCGTGTCCTTTTTGGTATGTAACAAGTAAGTGAGGCAGTTGATTCCTGGTTTTATGTGGTGTTGTGAAAACGCGCATCTGGGGCAAATTCTAAGGTGCCGTTAAGGGTTGAATGCAAGATGGCCGAATCAAGAAACATAAATTTAAGGGTGCTAGCGCCGTGATACGTCATGTATTATCATCTGAGCTTATAAATTTGACAACAAGAACTTCCTGAATCACCAGAATTTTCACTTGCCATTCGAGCAAATGAATGCCAACGTATGCCTGAGTACCTGTGGAGAAATCACTAGGCTACCTACTGAAATTTTTCACCTTGCTGCTCGGTCAGCAGTAACCTCGCAAGCCTCTGCGTGTGTGTCGGTAAATATTAGCCACGGAGAAGGGAGTACCCTATAAAACACGGTTGAGCATACAAAGCAGAATATAGCAAGGCGTTAAAGCACAAGCGCACACTTCTAATTGATTGCGTATTCACAAAATTGCATAATGCTGGCGCTCTGCTTCACGATTCCAGCAGACCATATGCTGATAGATTACAATATTTACAAACTTTTTAGGCAACACAGTTTTTTGACGTTCTGAAAAGAGCCCATATTATGCAATTTTGTGAATGAACAGTCACCTGGAAGAAGGTGCTCATATAGAAACGAGCACCGCCCTCTTTTTGCCTGTGTGCATGTTCTACTACGGATGAGCAAATCACGCCTAAACCGGTTGTCTTCGCGTATTGTAAATGCCCGGGGTAAAGAGCGTAAACGCTTCAGGCCTCTTATAATTAGGCACAATTACCGCATATCAGGGCAATGGCGGCGCCACGTGCACACAATGGGCTTTTGTTGTCTGGCACGTAAGCTGAAAGAAACAAGGTGGAATTTAGAATGAGCCGTTGTTGTCCTCGTGGTAAAATTACTACCAACTTCACCGATGGCGCCACGTCTCTCTAAAACACGACAGGGAAACCGCACATTTTCATAAGCATGGCAGCGAATGCGTTAAGTTTCATTGATGAACAGGTGTTAAACACGGTGACAAAGAGGCGTAAAAGGAAGCCATGATGATTTGCCCTATCATCAAAATAAAGAGCCTTCGCAAGAGTTTCTGTTGTTTATTTGTAACCTATCATACATGTAAAATTTAGAAGATTTATTTTATTTTATTTTATTTTATTTTATTTATTACTCATTATCATTATTTATTACTCGTCATTCTGCGGCAACGCAGAATAATCAAGTGGACTACGCGCAGGCGCACCTGTGCCTCTGTTCCTACAAGTGCCGACTGCTTCGGATCACGAGGCGTCGACAGTGACACTGCAGGCCGTTGGGACGCCCCCATCGACTATATAAACAGGCAACCCCGGATAGACATCATTCAGAGCGGATCGGGCAGCCGACGTTGGTTGGACTGACTAACCGTGTATTCTACACATCGCAGGTAGGAGTCTGATCATTTGTGTAACTTAGCATAAGTCCTATCCAATCACGGCTACCGATCCGCCCTGAACTTGCATTTGTTTTATGACCCTGTCATTTTGTTGTTGCTATTTGTGAACAAAGTGTGAGCCGAAAAAAGAAAAATGGATGCCCTGACGGATTTCGCCAATGCCTAAGGTGAAAAACCACCAAGTACTGTAAAGGAAATAGGGAAGGCAATACAGGAGATGAACACGAAGCTTCTTGACGTTCTCTCTGCTATCGAAACAGACGTGAACACTACTGATTCATTGTACAATGCTATCAAGGCAGAATTGATATCCATCAGGGCATCTGTAAGCTTCGCTAGTGACAGCTTTGACGAACTAAAGACTGAAATAAAGTCTCTGCGTAAGGAACTGAATGAGGCGAGAAATCGAAGCTTCGAGTGTCAGACAGAAAACATGGAAATTAAAAAAGAATTAAGAGATACGAGAAAACAGTTGATAGATCTACAGCAATACTCGAGACGGGAACACCATTGAATTGAAAGGCATTCCCTATGTTGAGAAGGAAAACCTAATGGAGATTGTGGAAAAACTGCCGACTGTTTGCGTGTTGAGGTGAGCGCCAAAGATAATGATGTTGTTCACAGAGTGCCGACGAAGGCAAACAATGTTCCAAATATTGTCGTTAAGTTCTTGTCTCGCTTCAAACGTGATCTAATAGTAAAATCAGCAAGAAAGAACAGGCTTAACACGTCAACTCATGGTTTTAGTACAAATCAACCTGTGTTTGTGAACGAACATCTGTGTTTTGAAATTAAGGTTCTATTAGGTAAGGCTATACAGAGAAAGAAAGATAGGAACTGGAGATTCATCTGGGTTTCCGAAGGAAAAATCTTTGCTAGGATGTCTGAGAACTCGAAGGTAGTTCACGTTACATGCGAGGATGATCTCGCGAAACTAGTGTAGCTGCTCTTCTTGATCACTTGCCACAATAATTTTCAAAGAAATGGCTGTCACAATAGCTCAAGTAGATCAGCTCATAAATAAGGCACACACTAACATATTCCACTGCAGTATCCGCAGTATAAGAAAAAACCTAAATTTGCTTCTTGCTTTCTTATCTAAACATACAAACCACTTTGATGTGCTAGCAACTACAGAAATATTGTTAAAAAAAGGAGAGAATGTCAACATTCCCGGATACGAAACCATATCACATCAGCGAGACTCATGTTCACGTGGTGGTGGAGTGGCGCTTTTTGTAAAAAAGGGCTGCGCATATACAGTTATATCCTTCCTGAACCACAGCTCTACCGATATAGAAGCACTTTTTATTAGACTCCACTGTTTTGGCATAATTTGCGTGGTTTACCGTCCACCAAATTCCAATGCAGCGCATTTCCTCGATAGGATAGAAGAAATTCTTTTCTGTCTTTCAACCAAGTACCAGAGCCGAACAGTCATCGTCGGGGATATGAACATAGACACCGCAAACACTAGTTACACTCATTACACACAATTGGTTAGTTCATTCAATTCTCGTAATCTCATACATACCCCTACGAGAGTAACCAGTACGTCAGCAACAACGATTGATCACATCTTAACTAACGTATCATCGAAAGTGAATGCTGGTGTTTATAATGAACCGATAGCAGATCACCTTTCTACCTTTGTTTCCATAAGGAAAACTCAAAACAAGAATGCACAATTTTTCGGCAATGCAAGCAAAATCAATTACAACTTATTACGGAATCACATTCTCTCCATCAAATTTGAAACATTGTATGACGATGGTGCCAACATTGAATTAAAGAACATAACAAAAGCCCTTCGCCATGCCATTGAACGCAGTCATTCACACGTGTCCGCAGGCTCATATAACACCCCGCTAACTCCTTGGATGACGACAGAGATCCTTGCATTGCTGAAGAAGAAAGACTTCTGGTACCACAAGTGGAGACAGCACAAAGAAAATAAATATTATTTAGGTAAATTCAAACTTTTAAGAAACCAATCCGAGAATCTAATGAGGCAACAAAAAAAGGTCTATTATTCTCGACTCATTTTTCAAGCACAAGGCGATTCAAAGAAAACATGGCAAATTGTAAAAGAAGTTGTCGGTAAAGAAGCAACACAGCGTGTATCACCTGATGTAGTCGATGCGCGTATACTTGATAAATTTAATCTATTCTTTACTGAAATCGGCTCTACCTTAGCCGCTAAATTTCCTAGTAGAGAAATGAAATGTTTTTCAACCTCCTTAACAAATACGTTTGCTCTTCACTACATCAGTGAGGATGAAATTCATGACACTGTTGCCAATATAAGCACGAACAAAGCCAGTGGAATAGATGGTAATACTGCTCGCTTAGTGAAAGATAACATGGATATTTTGAGTTCCATCTTGTGTCACGTATTTAACCATTGCTTGCGTACGTCGACGTACCCATCTTGTTTAAAAAACGCCAAAGTTGGGCCGGTATATAAAGAGGGCAATCGCTCTGATCCTTCAAGCTATCGGCCCATATCTGTGTTAAGCATTATAAACACCATATTTGAAAAGATTCTAAAAAAACGAATGCGCCTATTTTAAAAAAATATAATGCTTTTTGCCCAGAGCAGCATGGATTTAGATCACACCATTCCACATCAACAGCTGTGTTATCGTTAACACAGAAGATTAACAAAGCACTGCACAACAACTTTCTTGTGGCAGTTGTCTTCATTGATTTAAAAAAGGCATTCGATACCATCGGCCATAATATTTTGCTTATGCAATTAAAACACTATAGATTCCGTGGCAAAGTTTTTAGCCTCCTTTCTAACTACATTGATGGACGTCATCAAATGGTCAACATGCAAGATCTTACGTCGTCATTATTAAACATAAAGACAGGGGTACCTCAGGGGTCCGTCCTGGGGCCACTATTATTCTCACTATACGTAAATGATCTGCCATGCATACTCAAATTGGCCGAGTTGCTAATGTACGCTGATGACACAGCTTTAATAGTTACCACCGATAACATAGCCGATCTAGAATGTAGAGCTAATGAAGAACTAGAAACTATTTTTAAGTGGTTTACAGTGAACAAATTAACACTCAATGCAAAGAAAACCAAATACACCATTTTTCACTCTCGTTACCGAAATGTAAACTGTGAGTCATTTCGACTTATAATAAACAACTGCCAACTTGAGCATGTAAATGAATTTAAATATCTCGGTGTAGTGTTCGACAGCCAATTACACTGGAATAAACAAATTAACTCTGTTTGTACTAAGCTATCATCTGGCTGCAGTATGCTACTGGCTGTTAGAAATTATTTTAGCAGAAATATTCTCAGAGTCCTTTATTTTTCGTTTGTTCACAGTCATCTATCATACTGCTTAGACTCATGGGGATGGACCCTTAAAACTTACCATGATCCTATCCGTATATTACAAAAGCGTGCACTTATAATTATAGATTATGCAGGATATAATGAACCCAGTGAGTCTTTGTTTCACAAGTTGAATATTCTACCTTTTGATTACATACGGCAGCATGAAAACCGCAGTCACCATCAATAATGTTATTGCACACAGTGTACCTTTCGATGTATCTATCTTTTCTTCCTCGTCCTGCATCACTAGATGCATGACATTGAGGAATTTTAATCTTCCACCCACTAAAAACGTGTATGGTGAACGCTTACTACTGTTCGCAGGAGCTAAAGTGTGGAATAACATACCACTTCAGATTAAAGATTCTAGGGTTTTCTCGAGCGCACTAAAAAAATATTTGCTACATGTAGATCAATAGTAATGACCATGTACTAAGCCTTACACGCAGTTTGATGTTTTGTCTATACTTGATTACTTCATTATTTATGAACGAAAAGCAACAATGTGTATCTTCTTGTATTTTTGTTCGTTTGCTGAAAAATCAACGTTTTTTGATGTTTTGATTTTTCCCTTATATACAAATTGTATTCTGCTTGTATACTTTCTCCCGTTAGACCCCCTACTAGCATATGGCTATGGGTCTAATCAGTGTTGTGCATTTCTTGAAATGTGGTCATAACAACCTCAATAAAATGTAAAAAAATCGTGCTGCTCTTGTTTTTTACATAGTTTTTGACAGTTACTTTCTGAGTTTGAATCTGTGTGAACTGATCTCTACACTATTTCTGGGACGGGCCTACGTTTATCATAAAATTCAGATTATGCAAGTTTCTCACAATTACACGCTACGTTATTCAATTAGAAAAAACTTTGCAAGCTCACATTCCAGTTTTCACTGTGTACCACTGTCGTGAATGGACCCAAATTGCTTACGAGAAGTTTGCTCATTTAATTGTGTGATGAAGAGAAAAATTAAGATGTACTCATGCGGCCTTCCACAAAATGTGGCTTCTACGTTGCGAAAACAAACCATCCATTTAGAACGTGATCCTCGAGGTGGTGAATTAAATTAAAACCTATATTTCGGGAACTTCAGTACAGCAGTGCGGTTTGTACAGATAAATTCATTCCAGCTCTATTTTAATGCAAAGTATCTCTACACTCCTTCTACCTCTTGCGCTACTTCATTTGAAGTAATCTGATATATGGAAGTTGCGAAGCACACAACGAATATTTATCTGCAAATTGCAACTAATAAGTGTTTTCAATACTGTGAAAGAAATATATACTTATTTCTTTCGTATATTGGAGGTGCATTACCGAAAAATGTTCTCGTCTTGTGTTTGAAACTGGTGGTCCATAGCGAATCAACATGCAACGTGCAATCGCTTTACGAATTAATCTGTTTTTTTTTTCAAGCATTGGAGTCTGAAGAGTGGATTTATGTTAAGAGGATGGCATCTTTACTCTTTGCTTAGAGGAGAACAGAAACGCATGACCACGCATTTACTCACGCCGAACTATAATATATATTTGTGTAATACGCGCTTCACAAGCGTTCCAATTTAAGCTTATCCAAAGAGTGGCCCGCAAAAAAAGTGCCACCATACAATTTTCTCCCGTCGACAGCCGCAGATAATTAACGTGCTTACCATAGGCGTTGCTATTTATTTATTCCTTTATTTATTTACAGGATACTGCATGCTCCCATGCAGCAATGGTGATAAGGATGAATTACATGCGCTTTTGCTAACCGCAAAATATCAAGGTGTAAAGAAAACAACTAGTAAACGCGCAAGTAAACACACGCGCATACACAAACATAATTAGTACACTCAGGCACATACGCGCACGTATAACAAGTTACGATAAATGGTGTTTTAAACACATATTTGAATACCAATTCTTGACTAGAATGAGTACATGCAATTGCATAACTACATAGGCCTATACGTATCACGTGGTGCAGTGATCGCTGTACTGTGAAAAGAACTCGAGCTTATATATGTGTATTTTTCAAATTACATGTCCTCGAGGCTAACATCTCCCTTAACATCATTTTCGATTGCCACGGCTTTACATCGGAAGGACGAGGCAGTAATACGATACATTGTAAAGACGCTGAGATAGTCTCACGGCGACGTCTCGTTGACGGCTGGAACAAATATGGTTTGGACATGGCTGAGCGGAGAACGCATCTAGACTGTAGAACGACTTAGTGTATACGTATACGTATGCGACAAAACAAAAAAAAACGTCACAGATAACAAACTAGAATCGAGGAGAATGTGTGTACGGTAGCGGGATGGGGAATACTTATCGTTGATTTTTTTTTGAAGCTAGACTAAAAATATCTGGAGTCTTACGTCCCAAAACCACGATATTATTATGAGAGACGCTGTAGTGGAGGGCATCGGAAAAAAATTTTCACCTACTCGTGTTCCTTGACTTGCACTGACATCGCTCAGTACAGGGGTCTCAACCATTTCACTTCCATTGACATGCGACCACCATGGCTGGGATGGAACCGACAAGCAGTCGGATCAACTGCCAAGTAAAGTTACGTGTTGACCAGTAATTCATTGCCGTGGACTTATTGCAGCTAGAGCTTATTAGTTATTATACTAGGGAGCACTTACAAAAAAAGGAACGTATATTTTCCTGAAAAAAGTACCAACAATGGTTATGTATGAGAAAATTACGAAAACCTGAAAAACAAGCCAAGAATAAAGAACAGGGGGGAAGTGGGAGTGATAAATAATCACTCACTGTCACATTTTATGAGGCACATCTTATAGTAGACTGTACGAATACCTAAAAACATCGCTAGACCACAGCACTATCACTATAAAAACATTATGCAACTTTGTGTCTTCCTGTGCACTGCTTCTTGGCCTTATCTTTAAACAAAAAGCTTTGGCAGTGGAGTTGGTGTCAAGTCATTGTGCTTATTTAGCGCATAACGATGCCACACTGCCTGACACCGTGTTTATTTTTCTGTTTTCTTTCTTGTTGTGTTATTTTTATTTATTTACTTACTTATTTTGTATACTGCAGCCCTGTATAAGGGTATTGCAGTAGGGGGGTTATACAGCAGAAAAAAAATTGCAGGAAAGATACATAAAATTAGCAACAAAACAACAATAAAACACATTATAACAATAAAAGAATTAAGCTTTTGTTACATACTCATTTGCAACGAGAATTCAGAGGGAGTGATTTAATGCGACCAGGTATGTAATTCCATAGTTATGTTGTTCGGTGAAAGAAACTATACTTGAATGTCTCAGTGCGTGCACAATAAATATCAAGATTGAGCTTGTGGAAGTAACGGGTAGAGGAAGGCTGAGCAAATGACAAAAAACTGTGTTTGAATTACGATATGAATGGTTTATTATGTTGGGCAAATCAGAACCGCGGATCTTATATACGTAGTTTGCGAAGGCCGATTTTGCGAAGCTACAAGTGGAGGTTACCCTCAAAACACCACCCGCCGTCGACGTGCCTATTACCACGTTTAAAAAGAGTTGAGCGTACACCACTGATCGTATTACACTGAAAGAAATTCACCCGTTTCTTTTAAAACGAGGCGATCATGAAACACAGGAAAAATCTGCGCAGAAGATATCCCCAGAAAGCGCACAGTCGTGAGGTATGTGTATTTGGTTAATCTTATGCGTGTCCACGTGATTACCACGTACTCACGAAAGCCGCTTTCTGCTCCCATAAGCAATACTAGTTTGAGTCGACGCATTCAAGCAAACAAGTGACAAGAAAAGCTCGTTCTTCGTGTACATAAAGGGTACACGAAGAGTTCACTGCACAGGATAGACCATCGATTGGAGAAATCTGCTTTCGACTGTGAGAGGTAAGTTTGTTTCGTCTTGACTTTTCACTTCTGCCCGTCGTGGCTCGCCATGCAGCTTTCAGAAAGCGTATTTACGGAACGGTGGAAGAGAGCATTCGGAAATGTTCAGTCCATGCGCATGCTTCGGAAAACCGTTGGGAAGTGAAGCCAACGCACTGAACGAAAGTTGTGAAGCTGCAAGCAGCACTTACAAGGTCACAACTTGCCAGCATGTAAAAGCGTGCCGCTGCTACACTTGAAGATGTGCGTTCTTAAGAAGGACTTGTAAAAAGGTTGTTGACCACCTAATGATAACTGCTTGTTTCACACGTAACTATCCGTTGTTTGACTCAAAATAGCTTACTTTAGGACAGGAAAAGTACTAGTTTCAGGTTTTTCTACGGTGTTCAACTATTTGTTGTGCTCAAATGGTACACTTTAGAATCGCATGCATTTTCTTAACTTAGGTTTATTGCATGGACCAGTGTTACGGAAATAGACTTTTGTAGGACTCATGGGGCCTTATTTCGTGCTCGTGAAATGCTACATTTTCGCTTGATACTTACAGGATCATTCACCATGGGCAAACTTTCTTCATTGCTGACAATACTTGTTGGGCTACATCTACAAGACAGTAAGTAGCTCGCTCGTGTCATTAGGTTAGTATAACCCCTGGAATAAATTGTACTAAGTTGAACGTTTTACGCATGCCAGTTTAGAACGCAAAATGTGGCCAATATTATCTTACAAAAAAAGTTTGCAACACATTATTTTCTTGGATGCTTGCAATGGTTCCTAATGCTGTTGGTGAGCTGTTGATTCATAAAGTAAACTTAACGTACATGGCATTAGAAATGGCAAATTTTGTTGCCCTTCAATACTAAACGTCGGCCATCATGCATGTTATCTATGTACAAAGCATATTGACACTCAATGTACTGAATTAACATTGTAAGGAACAAGCGCGGATGTGCAATCCATGCGAATTAAAGATTGATAGAGCATGTCTGTAAATCATGAAGTAGTATTTTCTCAGTTCACTAGTATCTCAGCTCCTCACCGTAATTAAAGAAGAATTTGTACATTTCTGAGATCTGTAACCTATATCAGCGAGTATATCCTATTTCTTGAGATAAAATGTCTTCCTGTCATTTTACTCGTTTAAAGTTAGATTCGTGTTGCTTTTTAAACTTTCTCCCGTCATAAAAATTGAAAAAAAAACAAGCAAAGGCGTGCTGAATAAGAAGGTTTACTTGTGTTGCACGAATTCTGTTGCTTCTCTTGTACGCTGATTAGGCAGGTTAGCTACGGTTGTACACTATAAAACCTAGCTATATTACTGTGTTTAACATATGCTTTGACTAGAACGTCCTGCATGATGAAAACCTTCTACTTCATCAGATCTAATTAAAGCAATTCTTCGTCCATGATCAACAGCGCTGTGGCAAGAGCTTCACTTTCGTTAGTTGTCACACAACGATGTTCGCATGCTACTTGTTAACACTCCCATGTATCGGCGTGAGAAAATTGCATATACAGAAAGGGCAGTACAACCATAAAAACCACTAGAAAACAAATAATCAAAGTTATATATTTACAGGACCATGTTCCAACGTTCCCGTAGTAGACTGGATCATGAGTATCAGGAATGGTCTACGGAAAATCCCCAACAACATCAGGCGTCCTTCCTTCATGGCTGAGGAATGCTTCGCTGAAATCGACATTGGCTTTCCTCAGCTTTCGGGCCTCAGGAGCTTGTGGGTCCACAAGCCGTATACACCGTACTGCGTAGAGAAGGACAGCTTTATTGAGGCGACTGCTTTTGCTCGTGAACCTGTGGTGCTCAGCATATACAGGCACAGTTACACTGACTTTTTGTTAATTCAGTATAAAAGTGAGTATTCCATGTCAGTTTCACCTCTTAAACAAATGTGTTGACGGCTTTTTTTTTCTATAGTAATATGTTCACTTTGTAGAAATGTTTATTCGTAGTGGATGGCCTAATATAAAGCTGTCTATATGTGACGCTATGATGAATGGGCGACGTGGCGTGGCTCATACGCCTTGTTTATTCATTTCCCACATTCACCTGTGAAGTGTCACATATACATCAATAGGCAAAGCACCAGTAAACATGTTATCGTCATACGTTTCCTAATCTCAATGGTATTTTCTTTTCTCTTTGGGGTACAACGGCTATAATTCCTTCACTATCACCGGTATTCCAATCAAAGTTTTTAGGTTAAGTGTTAGGACAAAGTTAGAATAAAGGATGATGTTTAGTTTTTTTGCCGAAAGAAAGCTTGAGAAACCTAAATTACTTGCTCAAGGCTGAAAACAGAGGTAGTACGCAACAGTACTTTGATGAAAATGAATTTCCTTGCTTTTGTTCGATGGTGTAGGCATTCTTGCAGTGGATATCGCGGCGCCGGATAAGCATCAGACAAAAAAATCTATAAAATCAATGTAATAAACAGTGCAGCTAGCACCACACCTTTCTGTGCTCAATATTGTCAGTCGAGTTTTTTTTTTGGATTACGAAGGAATTGCAGAACAATAAAGTTCCTGCAAAAACAGAGATCGAAATTAAATGCCAAATGAATATACATGACTTATCACGCAAGAAAAAAGGAAGGTTCTTGTCGGGAAGGATCATTTTATCTTTAGAAAAATCAAACTAGTATACCAAAGAAGGCCTCCTTACTGAGTCAATTATGAGTTTCAGTAATTCCGACACCATAAAGATAAAATTGGCTAGTTCACTAGTGAACACAAATTTAGACAGAAATGACACGAATAAGAATATCTGTTGATGGTTGACACAAAGTCTGTGTATGTGCAATACATCTCTTTGTGCGCTCACGCTGTACAATGACTACAATAATTCCTTTTACCGGGTATCTACGAGTCACATGCGTTTGGTCTTTAAGGCTGCGCCCACAAGCGACAATCTTCTGCATGTCGAGATGTTCAAGATGTATCCGGATAGCCTTGAAGATGCGCAAGTGTTCTTATTTGGAGCTCTCGTGCCGGTACCCAATATTTTTAAGTTCGCAAACGCTCTGAGCAAGCCGATTATCGAGCAGTTCTGGAGTTACTTTCTACTGCTGGACCCACAGGTCATCCCTAAACACCACCCATGAGCGTAAAAGACTTTACCCTTTACGAGCTACTCATCGTTAGTGCATAGAATTATTACTTGGTTCTAAGCTTTTTGTTAATAAATTGATAGACCAAATTCATTCTCTGTCTCTTTCTTTCCTTGTCCATGCACAAAAATGCAGCGCTTATACTATATCCGTCTCAGTGAATTTTTCTGTACGTATAGCGAAACGCCATGCAATATTATTAGTATTATTGAAGTGGTCGCTGACGAAGAAGTAGCTAAAAACAATTTTTTGACGGATTTTCGCACATGTGTAGTACTTAGGAAATACACCTCCGCAAGGCTGTCGGTGCTTGAGGATGTTCGTTGGCGCACGATATTTAGATGTACGACGATAGCAATAATTTTCTCCTTATTTATAGCTCCGAGTCCGATTTCGCAACACCCTTTGTTCCTGGGGCCTGTTTGTTATTAATTAGGTAGACTTGTTAATGCTCGGTACGTAGGTGCGTGCAAATTTTCAAATCGAACTCACGTTCGTTTTAGATGTTTATTAAGACTTGTATGCATGGTTTTGCTCTGTACCACTCCACGTCCACACAGGTGATGTGGACCACTGCTGCTATGCCTACAACGTCTGCCCAATAAAATTATTTAGGATATTCAAGAATATAGAGCAGCTCTACCGTAATGCAACGCAAGAGAAAATTACGTATGATGCCTAATTTTTTTTCCTTGCTAATTTGAAAATCGCACTTCGATTGTTTTTATGCCACATTTTGAACTAAAATATGCTATTAAATTGGGCGCACGACTCAACCTGTTTATGTACAGCAGGCGTCTGTCTTTGTAGCAGCCTGCTGGCACTTATAGTCAGCTAACACTTCAGAATTTTGCGTCACTTCCTCCTCTAAAGCCAATGAACACAAGGCTGCGTCACTGATGGGCGTGCACCCCTGACTGATGTCATATGGCAAAGAATCAGTGATCCCACCTTCGGAGGGTATTGCTAAGTGAATGAGTGTGACTGTTTCTTTCCTGGTGGAGGCAATCGGTTCCTGTGGTTCGGTCATCACGGCGGCATCTCTCCGGACTTATTAGGTTCTTATGATGCGCTTGTTTGTCTCCTCCATTGCGTCCCGCTAGCTCGCGCTGTCAGTATTTCATTATGAATAATGAATAATCAATTAATACTATAAATACGAACTATGTTAATTTTACTAACTAGCTCACCTATCAACCCTTCTATGGATCAACGTCTGTCTGACGTTACATCTGACAGCAATTGATGAACGCACCGCGTTTAGCTACTCTGAGAGCAAGTGTTTTCTTTGATGAAGTTGCTTCCCCGTAATGTATGTAAAAGCAGCTCGAAAACGTTGAGGCTCTTATCAGTCATGACAAGGCTCATCTTTTGACTGACCTCACAGCATGCAATGATTCCCATACAGTTTCGTTCAAGTTAGGCATAACATGGCTCAGCGTGGCCGCGTTCAGCGCAGCGCCAGTGCATCCAGCGCGGCCGCGCATTGAAGCGTTGCGGTGCATTCGCGCACGTACACACGGCAGGTCTGCTCTGTTGAGGTAGGGATCGCCCATACCAGCATATTGCCGTGCATAAAAATGTTTCACATGCCACAGAATAGTAGGGTCTTGCACTTGATTAGTCACAATCGTTACTCATGAGAGCCTTGATTTCTCGGTGATTCTGTAATGATGGGTCCGACCTGTTAGCTGGGGATACTGCAACAACTTTCGATAAAACAGTGAGGGGGGGGGGGTCCATTTCGACACCAAGTTCCCAACCTCGAAGCTAATTTTCGACCATGGTTTATCATACTGTTATGTCTGGTCAATGTGGGATACTTTAATGTGTTGTCTGGCTTCTATTACGGCGTTCAGTCAGCCTCTGCCTCAGCTCATCTGCAAACTGTGCATAAGGTCTCGTAGGAGTGGTTGCACATGTCGGAGCACTATCCTACATAAAAATTGGCACATTCCACGTACAGTGCGAATTGATGATATGCGAAGCACAACTGAGAAAGGTTTATAGGTTTATAAGTCATTTTATAACCAGCACAACATTACGAGGTGGAAGTAAATGATGTCATACATGACTTCCATGTCATAATTATCATGTTTGGATGTGTTGTTTACCATCGCCATCTATTCACGTACGTGATACGAAATTTAGTATATGTGGACCTATAAAAAACGGCCGCGAGCTCACTATGAGCGTGATATGTTGTCATGTTCTTACATGACGCGCGTGTCAGGATTATCATGTTTGCACCAGTCATATATTTTGTCATCCATTAACGTCACGTAACACCAAATTTGGTATATGTGGAACTAGCAAAACGGCCATGAGCGCGTCATGAAGGGCCCAATATACTCCAAAGTAGCGTTGACGCACGCGCACGCTGGGTACAGAGACGCTACGTTAGCAAAACACGAGCACTATAGTCTGATGCCAGGTGCGAACTGGCATTAGACTATAGATATATATTCATCATGGGCTGATGAAAACTCGTAATATTTTAAAGACCAAAGGGCATCCGCACAAACTCAAACAAGAATCTATGGCATGTGAACGCCGTTTTCGGGATATCGTCAGAGTCAACCTCGATTTGCAGTTGTCCACAATAGCAATTGAAAGAAGCGAAGAACTTTGCGTCTCCTAGAACATAGGTTATGCTTATTATTGCTGGCAAATGAGAGGAATCTGTCGCCTCCACCACGCAAAGCTTGTGGTGATCTACACTGAGACGTTCCATACCGTCTTTCGTTGGGGCCAATACCACTATAGTGGTGCTGGCCCCAGTGGTACAGTCTGTAGGCCTTTCTATAGAAAGGCCCACGGACTGTCAGAGGGTGGCATGGCTCTGGTATCAATAATCTCGTCCAGAGTTGTATCGACAAGGGCTCTCTTGTGCTGGCTCAGGGGCACAGCTCCAGTATCAATCATCTCGTTCAGAGTTGTGTCGACAACGACTCGCTTGTGCTTGCTCAGTGGTCTTCGGTTGCAACGCCAATGCTGGGCGTCGCCAGTATTTATGCAATGCGCTAGGACGTCCGTCTTTTCAGGACGCTCCGTGAGTGTTCCCGAGAACAGTGTCAGCATGCATGACCTCCAGCTTCTTCTACTAGGGAATCGTTTTTTTTAATTCAGCGCGGGTGTTCATACCTACTGACGGCAGAGTGCTATGCATGGCTTCAATGCCTTCCATGTTTCCAGGTGCAGAGTCTTTTTTCTCCGCAAACGGTGTTCTCTCGGACGGTCCATGAGAGTGGTAGGTTGTTACCGGAAAGGCAAGTGTAGACTTTTCGACTGCAACAAACTTTTGGACGAGTAGCATGAGCGCTCATAGATCAAGCATACAAATCACTGGTGCTTTGTTGTCCCATTGAATCGTACCCGCAAGCGAACACAACTTTCAGTGCTTCATAAGGTGTTTGGTGCCATTCGCAAATGGACGTTTGCGCTACAAAACTTTTCAGCAGTACACTGTTCTCGCAACGCGTCACCAATTAAAGGGATCCCAGAATAAGTATCTATAGGTTCAGGCACGATTATTTCCTGTACTTTAACAATTGGTGGTGGCTCTGGAGACTACACATGCGCTAGGCGACACACGAATGGAATTATGACTTACTCACTAGCATGTTCCACGTCTGCACATACTGAGCAGTGTTCCATGTTCGTGCCTTGAAGGCCGTACACTACGACACTGCCAGTTCCGTGTCACCGGCTGGAACGGCTTAACAAATGACCCGCATTCGGGCTTCGGCGTCTAAAGTATTGCCGCCTTACTTGACCCATTTCACATCACTGGTCACATACAACGCCTATCTGCGTTGGCCAGTTAGCCTTTCGGCGGAGTGGCCCAAGGAGTGACCATCACAGGAGCGCCTGTCGCAGTCGATTCGCACACGCAGAACTTGTGAAACGGGCATTTGTTTCAGGGTGTCTATTAGTCAAATCAATGTTGTCATCTACGCACAATGCCAGAAACCAAAACTTTGCGATGTAGTGAGGAATACATCACATGTATCCAAGCCATTACTAGCATTTACGTAGCTGCGTGTTCCTATGATGTCGTGATCACTACTTCTGCTGCTGCTGATGGTGAATTCTGACTTGTCTCATTGTACTTTGTGATTGGCGGTCGTGTTACCTACGCACTCAACAGGCATATATCATGGTTTGGTGCATGATGCAGGTCTATTCTTGTGTCACGCAAAGTTACATCGGTTATCTTGACTGTGCTACCGACAAAACGCCTGTATATAGTCTTTTTTTTCTGAATCTGGTTAAAAACGTGTATGGCCTTGTTGTAGATAACTCGAGTGCCACGCGGAAATTCTGACCTGTATGTTTCCGTTTGAGCCCTAGTTAGTTCTGTTTTTTTCTGGCTGTGTGTAATAGTCGCAAAAGACATCAACAAAACTCACCCGACCTCGCATATGGCTGAAAAAGAAAACTGGTCGTAGACGCCACGCTTGGGCAAACGGATGCGATTCAGTTCTCGCCGGATGTGTACTGCTCGGTGGCTGCTGTGTAATCGGCGCGAACATGCGCCGCGGCCGCTTCGTGTCACATTGTCGATGCCGACACGTGTCATTAAGAAGAAAACTCTGCATGGAATGATGGGCTGCAGCTTGGAAAGCTGTCTCAAGAGCTCGCGTATCTATCAGCCTTCATTTAATCCAGGATGCGCGTGCAAAGGATAGATTGCCTCAAGCTTCTCCTCAAAGCATGTTAGTTTTACTTTTTTTTACTCGAGATATTTTTTAACATGCAAAATGCAGCGTAACTAATTCCCTTTTATGCTGACCAGAGATATCACGACTGCAGCTGCTATAAGCCCTTGCAGGTCGCTGAGGTGGCACATATATATATAAGCCTCCATTCGCACGTTTCATGAGAGGCCAAGGCAGAACACTGAAAATCGGGGTGAGTATTGTAATTTGTGTTTCACAGCACTATGAGTGTCAGCATATCAAAATCATGTTTATGTTGTTATTATTGCAAGCATAAGTTTTGCGAGTTTGTGAAATAAACATTTCCCGTTGTGACAACAATTACAGGGGTGCGATACTAGCCGAAACCACGACATGACGTGAGACACTATATTGAAAGGCTCCGGAAATTTGGACTACGAGCAGTTTAACGCGCACCTAAATTTGAACACATGAGCCTGCGGTGTTTTGTCAGCATTGAAATGTGGCCGCCGCAGCCTGGTTTATACAGCTGGTAGATGCAGGTCCAATGAGGTTAACAAAATCCAGAAATATAGTTGTCGCTCATGAATGCTTCTTTCGTTAGGTGTCTTCCTGCGAAGGCGTCTACAACAAAACTCACTGAAACTTTCAGTTCTCACCTATTACTATACCGAGCATTGCTTCATGTATTGTCCCACTTTATTTCAGGCTTACGAATGTACTCACTGTCAAATGAGACAATTACATCATGTTGTAATTAATTTACATATAGACGACTTAAGGTTGTGGAAACTGCAGCATAAAAATTTTATAGACTATCAGCTGAAAAGCAGTTTTTTTTTGTAAAAATCTGACTAGCTTGATTCTTTAATGCTTCTAACAATGAACGGTACTGACTTGTTATATACCACATTTCCGCAAATTAATTTTCTTTAGTTTAGACCACCACCACATAAGAGCAAGTGCAGTATAATTTATTAGACGTTAATGAACTGTTCCGATCTGACGAGCAAGTTAAATCGGATACTCAGCTTCAAGTTCAGCTTTCTTTAAGCGTTAGCGCGCATCCTGTGAGGCTCTCCTCTCTTCCGTCTACTTTTGTTGCATTACGTTTACTATGAATTCTCACCAACTTAGTCAAGTGTCCACTCCTGGTAATTACTGTCACGAGTGCATCTGCGTCGTCAAACTGCTGTCCATCAAGCGTACTTGCAGGTTCTTGCGCCTTGATGACTTTAAACAAACTACACGATGGCGTTATTGGGCCCCTACTGTGACATCAATTCATGAACGATTAATCAATTCTCGTGGACTTGTGCTTTACTTCTTCGTATTGATGGGTAGCATACCATGCAAGACTGAAATCACATGAAAGGCAAGTACGTGCTAACGCTACACACCCTTCAGGATGTACGCCAAATGTAGGCCTGAAATGAAGAGTGGACATATGTCTATCTGGTAGAGAAGGAGAACGTAAACTGAGAAAGAAACGTTAATTTAACTTCACTCACCATAACGAAAGTTTTCCTGCGCAGTTTCGAACACTCAGGCTTTTTTACAGGCTATAAAGTAGAATTTTGTTAAACAAAAGAATGTCTTTTTTAAGGAATTCATTCAGAGTACATTGCATCGCATTTACTCTTGAAATCCTCTACAGCCTACGACAAACACTCCGGGACGACATGGGAGCCCTAGTCATTGCACTCGCAATGTTCGCCACGTATAACCTCGGAAGTGCTGAAACTGCCTTTTCGAAGGCTACTGCAGGTAAGTCGTATTACCCTTCCAGCTTAGCACCACTTTACACTAAGTCGTACTATGCTTTCAGCTCAGCACCCCTGCACACCTTCTGTACGCTTTTCACAAACAAAGCCATCCTTTAATTCTATGTTGAACAAGCGAAAAAGGCCTTGATCATTCGTGGCCAATGGAAGAAACTTGGCATAAAATTTGCTAGAAGAACCGGAAGGAATGTGCACACGCTGGAGTAAACTAATGGCACTTTACTAGTTTTTTTTTCGACTTTTTTTTTTCTTTTTGAGGAGATTCGTCTCGAGGCACATCGGTCTGCCTAAGGGCGAGTCGCCCTCCCTGGTACTCGTGAACATCTGCCGCCATGCGTGGCTAGCATACGCTCCTGCCTTTCGCATATTCTTCTAAGTCGCCAGCGCCAATCTTACCTCGTACTCCGCTCGGTAAAGTATGCAAATGAGCAGTGGTAAACAACTTTGTTCAATATTTAAGTGATTCACATATCTCCATCCGTAACTGCTCGCTTTGAAATTGTTCTCGAAAACCCTAGCATTTGTCTTGGCGTTTTTCTTGGCATTTGTCTTGGAAGTGGACACTTCGTTGTGAAGAGGGACACTTCACAACGAAGTGGGTTTTTTTTTTTTCAGATAGAGGCTGAAGGCAATATGATGCAAAAAGTGAATTTTTTGCTTTTGTCCCCTCTAATATGTCGCCAGTAGCGCCGGAGAGAACACTCTTTGTCATATCAGCCTAATTAACTATAGATTTAATACTTCATTCGATGGATATAATTGTTCTGTGCAGAAGCGATTGCTTTGATTTTGTTGAGGGGCGACAACTTCATCTCCCCAGATTCCTTTAACACTATTGAAGAGCGCAGGTGCAATGCTACACCATGCCACCACTTTCAAAATGTTGCCATTCTGACATGACTGCCGCATATGTTTCGTTTACATCGTGAAGGCTTTCTTTAAGCCTAGTTAAAAACTAGAGCCACTATATAGGTTTATCAAGCTGTATAATTTCCTTCCTTATGTCTATAAATATTCAGCCACAGTGCATGAGTTCAAACACCAAGTACTTTTTGCAAGAACTGTCTTCATCCTAGCAATTTCTTTTTGTATATAGGTGTTATAGTGCTCTTTAGTTTTGTATTGCAATATCCAGTCTGTTTTTCAGTGTTATGTTTTTCTGTTTGTCTGTTAAACAAATACGTATTTTTGTTTTGCACTTATTTTCTCACTGTTTTTTTTTCTTTCTCATCAAGGATATTGTATGTGTTATTTCTTGTTCGGATCTTGTGTAGGAGCCCCTCTCCCCCACTTTCTTAATTTTGGGGCTCCTTGAGCATTACGAATCTTGTACATACTTTTCTGCCTACTAATACTGTCCATGTTGAATAAACTTCAACTTGAACTTCAACCTAGCTCGAGGTATGCGCGAGCGTTCGAGCACTTCGGGTATTAAAACAAACATTACAGTATTCGAATTGGTATCCACAGAAGTTACTATTATTCCAAATTATGAACTCTTCCAAAGGAACGTATGTATATACATAAGCCAACTGCACCCTTTTTTTAAAGGTAAATTCTCTGCAATGCTAAATTACCATGCATTCATTGCACCTTTTCAGAAATAATATAAACAGTGTGAAGCCCGTTCAAGATTAGTGCACACAATGTCCTCACATCAATTAATTTATTTTAAGTTTAAAAGCATGACATACTGGCTGATATGCTCCAATTATATTACGTATTTTATAGGTATTTTATAGGTTACAACTTCGATTTTGCTGAAAGTTCAATCTCGGTACTATTGCAAGTGACTTGTACTTCCCTTTCAATAAGAAATACTGAAACTTCCACACGTTATGTTTCAAAATAAATAAAATATGCAGGTTAGCTGGATCATAAAAAATATGGCCTGTCCTTCTTCATAAACGCATATATAATATTCAAAGTAAATGTGAAACTAGTGCATCGTATCTCTGCTTATTTCGAATTTGCTTGAAACCTAAATTTTACTATTTGTACGTGTCAAATAAAAAAATTAGAAACTTTTCTCATTTCCCTTTTTATTGGGTAACTGTGCATGCTTCTGTAATAAACGTATTGCAAACGAATCAATGCAATTTAGGGTGAGTTGTATGTTCTTGTTTTAAACAAGAAGGTGGGAATTTATTCATCAGTTGGGTTCGAATGAGTAGAACAAACGAAATTGGACATTGCGTTCTGAAAGCACAATTTTACGTAGTTTATATTTTCATCTTTATATCTTGGTGACAACCTGCGTAAATCTGCCATATTACTTTCGTACCATCACTGCATATATGATCTTCTTCTAAATTGAAAATTCCTTAACCGTGCTTTCGGTATAACGCTCGCTAAATTGTTTTTAACAGGACCCTGCTATCACACTCAGGATAATGACTGGACCGACAGCATCAACGCCTTCTTACGGAAAATACCTGAAACAATGAGAATGGGCTACTTGGACGACAGCTGGTTAAGCACGTTGTCGCTCGAAAATCCGCAATTGGCAGGCTTAGGAAGCTTGTGGTACTACAAACCTCCGTACGTATTCTGTGCCAATAACAACACTTTCATCGAGGTCATTGTGTTCGCCGAGGAACCACTGCGAATCAGTGTGGATTGGAGGAGCTGCACCAGCAGCAACGGAACATTAGGATCTACGGTACGTCTCTTTCTGTGTCGCTTTCTCAGAATTACTTTAGCGTCCTAAATGTATGCTATAGTGATTCAGTAAATCGGTTTAGACTGTTACTGTGTACTCTGAAAATTCTCAAACGTTTCGCTATCATAGGCGCCAGCTAAGAAATCGGCACCAAATATTCCTTTTTTTTAATTCCACTCCAAAAGCACTGTACGCCATATGTCGAATTTCAAAGTGAACTTTTCGTATTAACGTGATAGCGTTAAATGGCTCGTTTCGCAAAAAATTCAGCTTTGGTGTCACCGTCCACATCGGGTCGATGCCGGCATCGTTGGTTGTGAACGAAAAATCATCATCTTTGCGTGATTAAAAAACAGAGCATAATTGCGAGACAGAAAATTGAATAAAGGTGGGAACAAGATAACTAAGAAGAAATACAGGGTCAGACTGGAGATCAAACTCCGGTCGTTAGCGTGGCAAGCGAGTGTTCTACCACACAGCCACACCTCTTGTTTTCTTTATTTCCTTGCATGTCAAGATTCACTTAAAACACAGCGCCAATAACGAGGGACAAGAGAAAGAAGGAGACAGACAGCGACACTGACTTACAACAAGAATTTATTTGCTAGAACCGCACAATATATACTTGGGCAGCATCTGACAAAAAAGAGAAATACAAAACAAACAAAACAGAATCCACCTAACAACCACGTATTCATCTCCACCACGCACCATGAACAACACGTGTGCTAACGTTCCGAAGGAAATCTATTTCTTTTAGTGATAGCGCAATCGAAGGCCTGATGACACATGCACTGCCCAGCCTTTCTATTTCTGAAGCCTCATAAATTTCACGTATCATCTGGTCCCGATGACGCCTAATGACAGTACAAAGTTGAAAATCAGGGACACCACCGCAGTCTCGGCACTGAATGCCGAGATGGCCCGAAACTGTAGAGGAGACGTTGTAAGCGTGCTCTTTCAGCCGCTCATTTAAACACCTGCCTGTTTGGCCGATGTACCACTTTCCGCAGGACAGGGGTAGAGAGTACACCACCCCTTCAATGAATGAAACGTACTTCTTCCGATGCTTGATATTACAGCCTCGCTCACCCCTCGAACCAGGATTCACGGCCCTGGACAACCTAGCCAGTTTTTCTGGGGCAGAAAAAACAGGTCAACGTCGCACCTGCTGGCCACTTTTTTGAGATTGTGGGTGACGCCGTGGTGGCGCCGTGGATTGTGGGGACGCCGCATGCATACCATGGGCTCGCATCAATATCAGTAAAATTTTTACTCTCTTAAGGGTTTAAACTGGCTTGTTCCCAGAGGGACACCTTATGGGTGTTTTTGGATACACCTAAACAAAGGGTGTTGTTTGAACAACCAGGATGAAGGATGTCCCGCAAAATAGAACTTGGGTTGTTTGGGTGTTCTTACACTTTAACACCCTCTAAGAGGGTGTTGGAAGGCTGTGTTCACCTGCTATATTGATTCCAAAGGGTAATAACAGAAAAAGTTCTCTGTAAAGTCCGCTTGACAAAGCAGGCTAGTTGCAAATGTATATATATATATATATATATATATATATATATATATATATATATATATATATATATATATATATATATATATATATATATATATATATATATATATATATACCAGATGGGAAGATCCGATTGCTGGTTCCAGAAACATATTTTAGTGACATCCGGCAAGCGAAATGGGCGATGCTGCGCAACTTCTGTGGACTGTTCCACCTGTTCAAATCGCTGACGAGGTCGTAGTTTAGAATGTAGTCTTCGACATCATCACCTCGGAGACCGGAAAACACATGTAGCTCATGCAGGCGGGTGTTCTTGGACAGAGCGAGTGGTGAAGGCTGCAGTAGGACGGCGGCATTAGACGAGCCAAGATTTTCTTGGGCGGCCATGGCAGGGGGTGTGCCCCATCGGAAGAATAATCACCTATCTTCCAATCATGTTTTAACTGGTAAGGTACCAGTGTGCCATTTAAAGAATAAATTTAAGACCCCTTGCGCTACAAGCATGCATTTTACACGTTCAAGAACATCCCGTCCTGGGTCTGCGGAGTATAGCTGGTACTACAATGGTACAGGCAGTAAATAACCCATATCCCCTCCTCTGCTTGTGAATTCATTGTAAAAGCTTCGTCTGCCTGGAAATGCAGTGAAAGTAACTTTCGTGCTTTACAAACGCACTCGTCCTGTATAACTACTTCGCAATACAACATGAAATATGGTCATAATAATGCGTGGAACAAGCGGTACATTTTCATCGGCTGTCAGAACATTTCTTTGTTGTTGTTTTTTCAATTCATGGCATGGACTGCCTTTAGGGGGATTATGCAAGAATGGGACGTTGAGACTTTTAAACGTTATTGTAGGAGTGGTATATGATTCGAAAAAGGAATGAAATGGCAATATTTCACAATACATTGAATTTGAACTACAAGTATTATGCTTTTGAGTCTGTATTATAGACTGCCATATTAACCTTGATGGGAACAATTTTGAAAACTCAGATTTTACCTTGTTCTAATGACGAATAATTTTCTATACCCGATTAAAACGGTACTCGTTGAGTAGTTATCTTGAATTTACACATGACATCAAACGCATCTCTGTGGCTGTATCCCAAGCATGAAGCACCAAAGCTTAAAACAGTTTTATCCGATGAGGTTAAGCCAATTTTTAAAGACCAGTAATGAGAAGTCGAGTTCTAACACGACAATATCTTGTGCGTACATTACGAAACGTAATGTGCAATATTTTCTGCTTTTTCGTAAAATTGGCAGAGGTGATAATGTGAGACCACTCCCATGCAAGTACAAGTTTATTGGGGGGGATGATGGCATCGAAATCTTGTGATAGTCCCTTCTAAATGTCGAGACTGCATTCAACAAAACTATTATGGAAATTTTAGGTGCTTTTATTTCGTCCACGTGCTTATTCCTTCTAATCTGGCGTTATAATATTGACTTCATAGTTTAAAGCCAGTCACCCACTACAAAACGCACACATGCTTCTGCAGCCTTAGGCCATAGTACGAAAGATTTCATACACAGAAAGTTCGAAAAGATTTCATACACAGAATTGGTCGAAGTACACACTAGGAACAGAATATCGCTATCGCATTCAACTCGTAAAGGTGAAGCCTAACGGTTTCCCGATTTATTCCAGTCATCGGCTCAACAAAATCCTCTGAAACTTGGCATGCAAGGCCCACACCCTCCTAAAAAAACCATGCACACTTGTGAGCAAAAGAATATGGACAATTGCAGTTCTTATTAGCCCCGAGATGTTGGGTGGCGCCGCTTTTCGGGATGCCTGGATGATGTCGCGGCAACGATTCTTCGATAATCAGCCGTTGAGCGCATGCATACCATGGTCTCGCATAGTTCTCAGTAAAATTTTTACTCCCTTAAGGGTTTAAACTGGCTTGTTCCCAGAGGGACACCTTATGGGTGTTTTTATATACACCTAAACAAAGGGTGTTGTTTGAACAACCAGGATGAAGGATGTCCCGCAAAATATAACTTTTGGTGTTTGGGTGTTCTTACACTTTAACACTCTCTAAGAGGGTGTTGGAAGGCTGTGTGCACCTGCTATATTGATTCCAAAGGGTAATAACAGAAAACGTTATATATATATATATATATATATATATATATATATATATATATATATATATATATATATATATATATTATATATATTATATATATATATATATATATATATATATATATATATATATACATCTTCAATGAATCCTGATATACCTAGCATGCCTTGGTATTTTCCAGACTGTCACTGCTCTCAAGTTATATTTATCACAATCGTTTCAACACCACCATATAAGTATGGCAGGCGTCGTAGTGGATCCCCTAGAAATGTTTAAAAAGTGGTGTTCTATACCTTACACTGAGATCGCACCAATACAGGTCTCTAGCTTTTTGCTTCTATCGAAATGCCCCCGCCACAGTCGGGATCCAACCGTAAGGTTTTCGGGTAAGCAGCCGAATAACATATTCACTGCCCCACATCGGTGGCATGGTGTCGTCTTACGGCATAGTAATTGCATGCTGTCTAAAAAAAAAATTAGGGGACTAAACCTTCGCCTTTAGGAGTTGAACGCGATAACGACATTCTGTTCCTAGGGCTTACTTCAGACACTTAGTGCATGAAACCTTTTCGAACTTGCGATGCACCCACTACGTGGAATTAACTTAATAGGCGCAGTAACGTGTGTGCCTTTGTGGTGGGGTACCGGCTTTCAGCCACGGAGCCATTGTGATATTCATACATTCTGATCCCGTTGGCATTGGACGCTTGTACCACGCATTCTTACGGCAATATTTCATGTTGCATTGTGAAGCATGTATACAGGACGCGTGTGTCTTTGAAGCATGAAGGCTACTTTCACTGCATTTCCAAGCATAGGAAGTTGTTTTCACTGTTTTCACAAGCAGACGCGTGGCCGTGAATGGACAATTATCTTGCCACGCAAACAGCCCTGGTTCGGTACCCACTCCGATCCAGAATATTGATAATTTATTTATTTTATTTGCACCAATCTCAATTTTTCGGTCACGCATAAGATGAACATTTTTCACTCACAACCAATGACGCTGATAGCAATGCCGACGCTGTAATTTTTGTGAAACAAGCTCGCTATCGCGTTAAAATATTTTTTTTTTAGTAGGCACTCTAATTTTTGAAACAATTCATGCGGCACTACGCCTCAAGGTAGGGTGTCTGAAGACAGATTGGTTACGGAAGCAGTCTTTTGCGCATCGGACACGTGAGTTTATTATTTAGTTGACTGATTGAGTAATTTCTTCTCCGCATTTCTAAGGTCTCCGCCACCAACCTGCGGCTCTTGTTCTCGGTTCAGCCAACCACCAACGGTCCTGTCCAAATACGGCTTCACACCGTCAAACCCGACAACCTTGAGGACCCGACGTTGTTCGTGACGGGAGCCAGCGACAGGACGAGTAAATTCGTGAGGGCCATCAGCAATTTGGCAATGCCGTACCTCGAGCTCGGCTGGAAGAGCTACCTTCGTGACAATATGAAGCCGCTCATTGACATATATGCGGCCTAACGACGAATTGACACTGCTTCAACTAAAGATCTGGAAGCAAGAACGAATAAAGCGAAATAAGATTGAGCATCAAACACAGTGTGAAATTTCATGGAACTTGTGTCCCCAACGACCTTCGAAAAAGCATCCCTGTTATCCTAATTTAAATGGTTGCTTGTGCTCTATGCAGTATTTTTACGGGGTCGTGACGGGGACGAATAGAGCACACAGCGAGTCGAATAATATTGTTTATTTGGGCGAGCCTGTGCCCAGTAAATGAAAAGTCGGACTACAGTAGCAGTCTTGGACTGATAGCGGCGAACGGAGCGTCGGCCGTCAATCAACAACTGACAAGCAGCGAAGTGCGTCGGCTTTTATGCTCTTGCCATCGAATGTTCTAGCGTTATCGCTGGCGGTGGCGTAGGTTCCAGAATACTTTGTACAGTTCGCAGAGTGGGCGTGATCTTATCGAAATGATCTACTAAAATCCGGAAGCTTCTCGAAAACTGCGCGCGCTTTTTGCGCTGAGAATTGTGTAGTGTTTCGGGGGTGCCCCGCCACGGTGGTCTAGTGGCTAAGGTACTCGGCTGCTGAGCCTCAGGCCGCGGGTTCGAATCCCTGCTGCGGCGGCTGCATTTCTGATGGAGGCGGAAATGTTGTAGGCCCATGTGCTCAGATTGGGTGCACATTAAAGAACCCCAGGTGGTCGAAATTTGCGGAGCCCTCCACTACGGCGCCTCTCATAATCATATGGTGGTTTTGGGACGTGAAACCCCACATATCAATCAATAGTAACCTAGTTGTGAAGAAACAAAAGTGTACCAAGAGATAACTTGCCGTGGGCAGAAACCGAACCTGCGACCTTCGAATAACTCGTCCAATGCTCTAAGCAACCATTGCTGTCCCCTCACCCAATTTATGGAGAATATATGTGAATTTAAACATGAGAGCTTAATCAGTACCACCTGTTGTCGTTGAGGGGAATGTGGAACCTGTTACTCTTCTGTTGGCGTCGCGTAGCACGTCATCATATTGTGGGCTGGCCGCTGACCAGTCATCCCTCGCATACCACCTCAAGGCATTAAGTCTGCCTAAACGAGACCCTTGCCATGAATGAATCAATTAACGAAGGGTATATTTAAGGACGTGTTCTCTTCGTTAGATAATATTAATGCGAACTGACAATGATACGAAGGAAAGTATAGGGGATGTTATTAGGTTTCTTCATGAACGTCTTTAAGAACATAGGTAGAATGTACGTAAGGTTAGCGTTAGGTATTTACGAATTGTCAGGGTTGTGGGCACTGGCCCTTTTTCACTTACACACGTGTGCTCGCAAGAAACTAATATGACAGGGCACATAATGTTAGGCCTAGAAATCTTGAAACGCTATAAAACGTACATCAGTGTAGCTTTGCTCGCCCTTTAGAGCCAGGAAAGCAAAACTTTCGCGAAACAGGCGATATCGATGAAGGGTTGTTTTCCTTGACTGCATTCTTGCATAGCTTGTCTACTGTTTTTATTTCCTTTCTCCTGTGAAATGTGCGTAAATATTGGTGTGGCTGGAAAACGAAAGCCAGTTGTAACTTCAGCAGTCTATGCGTCTCCTCGATGTTTCCACAAGACTTCTGCACAAGCCTTGTTTTGATTTTAATGAGGTATTGCAGTTTAGTTCGGTGATGAAAAATAAGCTCATCCTTTTTTTTGAGAAGTGATATATACTACTTGAATTAGCTTCAATTCTAAAATTTTCTAAACGCAATGGTCTGTATACAAACCTTCCACTGGCCATGGTATACATTTTTTTGCAATCAATTTCATGTGGGTTCATTTTTGTAAATTCTCAAACAAGCTGGCGAAATTTGTATTTTGTCGAGCGCGTACTCGATAACTGAGGTTTTCTAAGCGCAAATGTAGTCGGGCAACACCGATGCACTCAGGAGCTGCGACGTTTTTGCGAGCGCCTGCATTTTGGTCAGTTACGGCGAACTGTTTTACAGCGAAAGCTGTGTTGAGGTCACAACAAGAGTCGCTTGCGGCACTGTAGATTTCCGCCGCCGCTGGTGTTCGTAACCACTATGGCACGACAGAAGGTAAATAAAAACCCTCCAAAACAAAGCGGGATTTGAACCCACTTCTCCTGCATTGCCATTCCAGTATTCTGCCGCAGAGCCATGCCGGGGCTTGAAACTCCGTTGCAAACTTGCCTTAGGCAGGCTTGGTGTCTGGATAGGAATCATGTTAGCATCAGTAATGAAGCGTTTTAGCCCCGCCGCGGTGGTCTAAGGACTAAAGTACTAGCCTGCTGGCCCGCAGGTCGCAGGAGCGAGTCCCGGCTGCGTGACTGCATTTTTGATAGAGGTGGAGATGCTGTAGGCCCGTTCGGTCAGATTTGGGTCCACGTTAAAACACCTCAGGTGGTCGAAACTTCCGGAGCCTTCCACTACGGCTCCTCTCATGATCATGAGGTGATTTCGGGACGTTAAACCCCACATATCGATCAATAAAGTGCTTTATAACAGCAAAGGAACAACCAGGCGTCCCACTATATGTGAATGCATAACGAGCAGGTTGTCGGAAGCTCCAACGTATTACAAAAGCTTTGTTCTTAATCACGTATCAACTGTGGCACACACCCACTTCAGGTATATTTCTTCGTTATCAGCATTGCATAAAAAATTGCACAACATTCAATTCAAGCGTGTAGCGCATACCACGTTTTTCTAAAAATGACGAATATTGAGTACCAGCCTACCATACACAAAAATTTACTATTCATGGCGTAGTTGGTACCAAGCAAGTGTGCTTGTAGCAGTTAGAGCGTTTAGAAAAGGCTCTGAAACGCCGCCCCTCCACTTCCACGCAGGCCTGGTGGTTTTTGTTCTGAAACCAGCTCCACAGCCTATCGAGAAATATCATATTACAGCTTGGCAGTAAAAAGCCAACAATTCGCAGCTGCTGCAACTTTGCTAGAAGGCGATGGCTCCTGGCGCTTCATGCAGCACATGACTTCACCCACGCCATGGCAAAGTGGTGATTGCTGGCGCTCACACAGGTTAATGGCCGGTAACTCCAGGGTTATTTTTGCACCAATACATTCTTTTACAACCCAATATTCATATACGTACCAGCACAATAAATCCTCTACTTTTTTATTTTGCTGAAAACCGTTAATTTAGTACCAGTGTCATAGTTCATTTACGACAATAGAAAACTGGTGTTAAAGCTTCACACAGTATTAGACTTGACTGTGCTGAAACGTGCTGCCTTTAACTGCGTTCGCAGCCAATTACGTGGCAGCTACGGCGTTTTGCCGATCAGAGCTATAGGAATAAAACCACAGTAGCTGCATTTTTATGGGCAGGTCGCGTTATCGAATCCCGGCTGCGGCTGCTGCATTTTCGATGGAGGCGGAAACCTTGTGGAAACGTGTGCTCAGATTTGGGTGCACGTTAAAGAACACCAGGTGGTCGAAATTTCCGAAGCCCTCTACGACGGTGTCTCTAATAATCACATGGTGGTTTTGGGACGTTGAACACTACATAGCAATTATCAATCAGATCAAGCATTTTTATGGAATCCAAGTACCACCGTTCTCTACTTGACTTTATACACAAAGAAAGCCTTTATATTTCTGCAAAAACAAACTATGTCTAGTAGCAAACTTTTGAAGTAATAAAAGTGCAGAAATCTGAATAGACAGGTGCGCCCTGCGAACTCCACTTCATCGAATAAAGTGCTAAGTCCAACATGCGGATCATTTTGTCTTGCTTTTGAAAATAGAACCTAATATGTGTTAAATATTTTCACTTGGTTATGACGAGACATATCGTAGTTTTGCAAAGGGGTGACAACACCAAGACTGCAAAGCTCGGAACCACTGACAAGGAGAGGCACCACCAGGGATCCGTGAAAGTTCACTGAAGCAGCCGCTATTGCTGCGAACTTCGTTAGCAGCGCAAACTTCAGGTGAGTCCACGATATGGTGGAAAGAGCTGGGCACGTTTGTTGTTTTGCCATTCGCAGTAGTTTATTAGTACAACCAAACTTGTAGTTGCGTAGTAACTTTACCTGTTATTCCGGGCTTCCAGTCTTCGTTTAGTGAAGCCACTTCTATTCATGTTCAGTTTTCTAACGTACAGAGCACACTAATCGATTACCTCTTTCCAAGACACATTACTATTTATGAATGCAAGAAATATACTTTACAATAAGGTTCTGATGTCCAACCTAAAGCAAACGGAGGAGTCAAAATTACCATATTTTACTGAAAATATTTACAATTACAATTTAGATATTATAAATATTTTACATTCAATCTAAATTTTTGTAGACTGAAATAAACAACCGGCCAAATTGCAATGAATATTTGGTGGAAGTGAGCATTTCTAAAAGCGTAAAAAATTGATTCCTCCCTAAACACTCGTATTAAATGCTTTGTTACACAATGTCTTGTATATGCAGCAAAATATCCGAAACATAACTGCTCTAAAAAAACTTTAGGCTCCAGAAATGCTTACTTCATGGTTTGCTGAAAGTTTTTGGTTGCTTTTCTACCAGTATTGCATAGAAAACTTGTCTCAAATGGCAAAAAAGGATCGGGACAGCCTTTAACCGCCTTGAGTACGCTGTGTATATCGGCAAAACAAGTGCGTGAAGTCTTGCCACCTTTTCCTTGCAGCTCTGCATCTGGTGCATGCAATAAACGATCCCAGAGCTCCGTGTATTTCGTCCAGCCATTGCTCCACTAAGATGTTCCCCGTAGGCCATCCCTCGGGAGACAGTGTTTCCGCCTGGCGGGGCCTCAACATCAGTCAACCACTGCCTTTACTCTCTACGTTGGCTAGCGTAAGTAAATCTACATTAAGTAAATATATATTCAAGGGAAGGCGTACAAGCAGATGGTCAAGTTTGTTTATTGGTGAGGAGTAATCACACAGGTTAACAGATCATGCATGCAAGATGTTGCTAAAACTCGTAAACAGCGACTAAAAAGAAGAAACCGCAACAATACTTACTTTATGTTGCAGAAAGTGCAAGAACATCAACCAGCACCCAAAAATGAATAATTTGAATATTTATTTCCGTGGCTCGCTTGGTTATTTGCACATCTCCTCATGCAATAAGCTTCTGTTATTTCAAGTGTTTATTTCTGTGACAAACGCATATATTGTTTGTCACAAAACAAAAACCACAAGCCAGTAAACAGTCCAGTCGGCGTTCGTTTTCTTCCCTGAAACCTTTGTTTGCCATGTGCGTTTTGACTTTCCATAATTCTTACCTAACTTTGTTTTGTATACTTTTACAAGAGTAGTGCCCAAGTATTCAAATGCCACAATGTAGGAATAAGCAGTGCACGCATTCATTTTCAGTGCTCAGTTTCGGCCACATTGTTGAGATTTTGGTGTGAGCACTTGAATCACTCCACATTTCTTCTCGTGTCAAGATTCTCGATGCAATCGTGCAGTTATCTATCAATTGCACATGGCAGTCATGCCACAAGAAATACTGGTATCCAAGAGAATTGTACGCCCAAACTTCATTAGGCAAAGTAGCATCTTGCATTAAATTAGGTTCGTTATAACCAAAGAGTTCATAAAAAGGTGTCATTGTAGCTGCACTGCTAGACGTTTTCAATTACTTCGTTATATCAGAGTTGTTGCATTGGGGCTGCATACGTCAATCGGTCAATTCTAAGGTGGCTAACTTTCCTTCCAGCTTACTCATCCTTGCACCTGACACACGCAGTGCACAATCCCACATGAACTTGTATGCCATCAAGCCCTTGCTAGCCCTTGAAAACGACTTCCCTCCGGAAGCAGCGTTTCATCTACCTGCAAGCCCCCCTCTGCGTTCTCATGGACAATTGCTCGAAGGTCCGAGATGACTACGTAAGTCTATGTGGACTACTCGTTGTATCAAACAGAACATTTTAGGGCTAAGTACCACACACTTTCGTTTCCAGTCCTTAGTTAGGGTCGTGTCGTCATTACGGCTCCAAAACCTAGGTCGTCGATTATCAAGATTATCTTTAGAGATCAGATTCATCTCGACATGCCGTGGTTCTTTTGAGCAATCTGGTATACCAGTCAATATGCTAATAAGGCTTCATACCACTATTAAATTTGGTGATTATAAAAGGTTGTCACGAAATCAAAGCAGAAATTCAGGGCTTGGTAACGCAAACAGTTGCGCTTCCGCAGTCTTCAGTTCGCATCATGTCCGCCTAATTCCGACATGACCGCTTGCGTTAGTCACCACTAACTTGCGATGCTGTATTCGAAGCGACATAACAAGGTTATCTCGAGCTATTGAGAATACCGCAACTGCATGTCTTGTTTCCATTGAAACGAAGGAAAAGCTTAGAACAGCCGATAAATAGGGTACATTAAATTTGTCCTTGCGAACCTGTTAAGCACAACGCTGAAAACAATACTGATGAACCTGTTCTTTTCAATAAGGCGAAGGAGAGATTGAAGTTGGCAAAACACTTCCATTAAAGTAGGCAATTACTTCACCCTCATCGCCAAGTTTTGGCAATCTACTGCACTGCCAAACTCAACATTATTTACAAATTTATAATGAATCAGTTACTAATATTGCAATTGTATCTGCCTTTGAATCGTATTCAATACGGTATATACTCAATATAACTGCAGACTTCCTCCTATTGAATGTGTAACAGTGTCTACTGTGCATCTCGTTGTCACGTGGTGGTATAATAAACATGGTGTCAAAACTAGATATCGGTGTCTATCGGCAAACTAGTATACATTGGTAAAGCAGGTGCCTCGCAATTAACGGATGGCTCCTTTGCCTTCAAGCTTGCCTACCTGAGCGTCTGGTGCATCCGACGGACAACTTCGTCGGTTCTCTGTATACTTCGCCTAGCCTTTGCTTCACAAACATCCTCGGACATTCTTCATACGAGTATTGGATCTCACTGCTTGGCGGTCTACAGTGACATGGGCAAGTAGATTTTCTTTTTCTGGTGGCTGCTTTTGTAGGCTGTGTTTGCATATTGTCAAGCATTGATCTTCCATGTAGTGAAATATTCTGCAGCTCTTGGGCTGGTCATCTCTTGAAATTCTGCCTTAGCAGATCATATTGAAAGAGAACAGGGAAAATTTTGTGGTCTGCACAAGTCAGACACTCAAATCATTGTGGTATGGGTGGTTCATGACGTACATATTGAGGGGTGGGTGGCAAAGGGTTGGTTGCCTTCCTAGTCACGTAAAAGGAGGAGGCTCAGTCTACTTCCCTGCATTGACTTATTGGGTGAGGGGTGTGACACAACAAACCTTCGAAACCCCTCCCCTCAAAGTATGAACTCTGCGCATGCCTACGAGTATACGCTGTTTTACCTTCACGGTGTTAAAGGCGAATCAAGAATGGTTCGAAATTGTAGGCGCGAAGAAGACGCACTAAATGGGAGACAGACGCAGAGAGAGAGGCGCCTCGTATGTCTCTCTCCTTTTCCTTTTGTTGTCCATGCGCCTGCTATTTCGAACTGTTCTCGGCGAAACCTTTTGCAAACAAATTGCATTGGCGCCAGTGTACTCTTGCCCGACAAAACTATATAGGAATTTTCATACGCGCCGATCTGATCAAGGAACTCTTCCCTAGACTCACTTGCATTATCTCAAGGTCATACCTCGTAGATATGCATGAAGAGCGAACACAGACATGCCAACACGTGAACATCTTTTGCCTGACAACACGCACATGCCTTCAAAATTTATTGCCATTGTTAAAGTTATTAACTGGGCACCTCCGCCCTCCGCCCCCCTGAAGGGGGCCAGCACATGCCAATGGGTAGGCTGTTCAAACTTAGCTGTGTGAAAGCAGCACCGAGAATGGTTCAAAATAGTAGGCGCAATGAAGACCACAATCTAAAATGTAGACACGAATATGAAGGTGCTCTGCACGTCTTTCCGCCCGACGTCTTTGCGTCTACCATTTCGAACGATTCTCGGTGCCGCTTTCACACCGCGAAGATTGAACAACCTACCCGTTGGCGTGCGTAGGGCACGCCAACGGGTCGTGCCCAGTTGTTCACTCTCACACTGGTAATATATTTCGAAAGCATCTGCGTGTGTGAGGAGAAATATGTCCGTGTGCTTGCATATCTGTGCCCTCTGTACCATGTATACCTGGTATGCCATTGAGATAATAAGAGTGAGTCTGGTGTAAGAGTGCTTGATCAGATCGGCACGCATAAATATTAGATATTAATTGATTTCGTTGGGAATTGGTATACCGTTGTCAGTGTCATTCCCTAGCAAAAAGGCTCCTTGAGTCGGCTGCCGACCTGATCGCGGTATGACAGCCCTCGAAATAGTGGGAAAAACATTGGAACGGACCTTTCAAACTTGAGCTTCAGGAAGAAGCCTGCCGGGATCACACCATAATTAAGGAATCTCTGAAGGATAGACGAGAATCAACCACGCTGCCACCATTTAGCATTTCGGCGTGCGACAACTCATGGGATTCAAGACACCTCACCTTCTGGGAGCTCTTGCTACGTGGTAATCGCGTTGGCAGTGGCTCTATGCCCAGGACACTAACTTCAAGAGTTTTATCAGCTACTGATCAGATCGAATTAATTCATTAACAGACCTAGTCTCCCTATTTTACGTACCATTTTTCTACACCTGCACTAACTACATTAGAACCTTGCGCTGCTCCAGTAATTATACTGCTGGGTGCATGTGATCAATTCACGTGCTAATGCATGATTTTTTTCTGGTAAATTAGATTCCAGAGACTGCATGCGCTCGCAAGTATCATTGCACTTAGTGTTTCATGGGTGAAACTTCTGATGCGAAATAGATTTTACTGGCAGTTTAACCACTGAACTATGTCGTCCACGTTGAGCACACAAGTGAAACTGGAGACTAGGACGCAGAACTAAATTTAAACTGCGAAATCGTTACCTTGAGACCTTCCAAAGGATGAAAATAGTTAGTTGCTGAAGACATTTCGCTTTCAAATATTGTCTGCTGGGAACTTGTGTTGTGTACCTCACCAAATGAATGAACCGGCATCTAAGCAAGGGAAATCATAGGTGAAATTATTTGCTCTACCACGGGGTAATTATTTAAGTTTAAAGGAATTATTTGGGACAAATAAGCACCCACTCTATCCCTAGGAACTGATCCCAAAACCTTCAAAGTACACGTCTAAAGCTGTACCAATGGAGCTTGGATAAGTGTCTCCGTCGTCTTTAGTGTCTATGAATGTAATCCCTAGAAGTGTTAGCCAGCGCCACTTGTGGGCGAGGTTACATGTGTGGAACATTTTCACCTGAGGATGACATCAAACTTTGGCTCGAGACGGCTGATTACTAATAAAAACTCGTGCGCTAACTTAGGCTGATAACTCTACAATATGGCGAGCTTCCCGCTTCGAATGAACAAAAGGGGAATGGTTTTCAATGGCTTATTCTTTCTTAGGGATCAATCAGCCCAAGGAGAGCATACAAGACAATCTAGTTTTCATCCTTTTTTTGTTAAAATCTAGTGTAAAGGGGCAGCCATTGCCAACTATCGGTGACAACTCATTCGTATATTTTGTGTTTCAATGTAAGAAAAAAAACAGATGCAAATACCAGTACGCAAATAGTCCTTTTCTGTACATGGTATCCGAACCCCCCAATTCCGGATATCAAGTACGAAGCTCAATGACTTGCAGAAAAAAGGCCCTTCCTTCATTCATACCTGGGCGCCTTGTAGGCTAGGTGAGCAGAAACTCAACAATGTCTCAAACATTGTGTTTCCCGTGATCTTGTGTTATCATGCGCAAAATTTGTATGTGCCCAATATATAAACAGGAATTGTTGGCGTCCTTACAGCTTTCTGACTTTCGCTGTCGTCCGGTGGATTATTGGTGGAAACCTGTGACCATGCCTTCTCTTCGACCAAAGCGAGTCGTCTTCGGGTTCCTGCCTTTTGCTTGCCTTCTGGGGAATGCGTCATGCAGCACAGCCCGTCGATGTGGCCTGCCCGTCTGCCTTCACTTCGTTAAGAGACTCCCTTCTGTGTTGCTGCTCATCACTGCTCTGCGACCAATGGCGGATCAAGTGTGGGCGACGAACGGGATCTCACCTCGCCCCTGCCGCACATGCCAGCGTTTTCCGGATCCATCCCGGGGCCCGTGAAATGCTGTGAAACATCTTCACGCCAGTGTACTTCAGTGTACGTCAGTGTTATCGTATAGTGCTCTTCCAAGGACATTCTCGAGGCTTGCAGATCATATCACACCTCTGAATGTTACGCGGTTCGGCTGCTATATAGAGAATTTACAGATTACAGTGACTGTCATATTGTTGGACTCTTATTGTTAATTCGCACATGCGTAACATTTGGTGCATCGTTTTTCCATGCTTGTATTTCACCACCCTATACGACTGCAGTGAAATCAGTCAACCTATTTGAATATTGTCTTAGCCATGACAAAGAGATCATTTCACATTGTGCCATGTAGTGGCATATTGATGCTTTTTTCCACTAAACTGCATGGAAAGCTAGGCAACTTGGCTAAATGGATCTAATCCATCTGAGTTTCCGGAAGGCTCCCATCGTGCGTGCATGTGTTTGCACGTGTTCGTTGCGCATCTAGCGCTCTTCCATTTCGCTCATTTACTACTGAACTCGGTGCTAAATTGCTTTGTGGTTGCGGTTATTGTGCGGACGTGCTAAGCAATTACTCATTTGTCCAATGAAGAAATTCAGTTGAAGCATGGTCACAGCTTACAGCTTAACATGCAGATGCGATGTCGCCATTTTCGACATCTTTGCCGTAATGTACGTGGTCTGGTATCCAACGATGGTGTGTTGTAAAGCAGTAGAAACATGTTTTTGGACAGGGCGTACCTGAAGACCAAGATTTTGTGGGCCATGTTTGATGTCACGCAGCTCTTTTATACCTGCCGAAATTATCTAACTGAGCACATTGAATTGTAAGCAAAGTTGACGTTGGTTGAGATATACGTAAGTATTTGAAGTTCTTAAGGGTACAACGTTGGTGTTTACAGTAGTTAAGAAACAGTCAAGGTGCTGGAAGTAATGTTTCATAGGCTGAAATGACCCAGCATATATCGAATCCGTTGTCGAATGCCCCGGAAATGCCATTTCAAAAGTAAACTTCGCCTGTCATACTTTCTGGATGTTACAAATCAAAGGCGCTGCCATCGGCTAGGTAGCTGCCCATCGAATATAGCTGCGTGCCTCCCCTTGCACACCACCAAGGCCCCCAAAAAATGCTCAAACCCAGAATCAGTCACCCATTTACCTGTCTCCACTCCCTCCCACCCTCCCCAACTGAATGAACTCGCTTTAAGTGGGTTCCCCGCCCAGCCAATTAAATATACCCTCTTTTCGCCCCTGTAACCGACTAACTGTAATTGTTCCTTTGCGTAACATGACATGACAACATTATTATTATATTCCTGAATAAATGATAGTTTGTAAAGCTGAAGCTCCACCCTTCCTCACCCGCACTCAATTAGGTCGGGGACGCCACCCTCGAGCAAACCGCGAAACTAAGTTCCGTCTGCATGAAGTTCAGTGTAAAGAAAAAAAGACTGAAATATTGGTTCACTTTGCCGTACATATGAGATGTACTCTGGATCCTCACCAAGTTGTTAAAAGTAAGTATTTGCTCTGAAATTCGTTTATACTACTTTCAGTTATCGGTGTTACCAAGGTACAGTCTAGCACACTTGCAGTTAGTCTCTTCCATTGCCCGGGACCCACAGGTGAATCTTTTTTTTTTATAACCTAGCGGTCCCTATAGCCTAGCACACGCACGCGTTACAACACGTCTTCGTGTGTGGCGTGTTGATTTTTCGTTGAGTCGGGTTTATATATTGAAAGACAGGGTGCACATAGGAAGTGTGCACGCCGTACACGCACTCAAGCGTGAGCAATAGAGACGGCAATGGAGAGATCGAAACACGGGAGCAAAAGCGACACACGAACAGAGACATCCTACACTCTCGAATACTTTAAATAATTCAGCCGATCCAGAACAGCCAGGAATGGCCCGTGTGCCAAGAATGAAGAACCTTAGGACACCTGATAGGAGTATGCAACTTCAACCAAAATCAAGCTCACCTGCTCCTCTCTCACCCCACTCCTAACAACTCCCTCACCTTGTCCCGCACATTATAGTGCGTTGGAAGATCTCCCTTTGCAGCTCAGCCCTAAATGGCTTACTGCTGCTCATTACGAGGGGCCAGGCGGCGAGAAACGCATTTGCATTCCCGTTAAAAGGAGACCACTTCGTTCCGGCGCAATCGTTGGAGAGCTCATTATTAAGTTTTTCATTCCTCCCTTACACTCGACGGAGAGTGGCAAGGGACAGGGGTTAATCTCCTGTTCTCGCACCTCGCCCAGAGAAAACTCCCGGACTTTAAATAAAGTTTATTCATTCATTCCTTCATGTAAATCTACAGCGGCGAATTCAGCACTTCACACGAGCTCGCAAGACGCCGTATAGGCGTCAGCGTGTCAATGACGCAGTGTTGCGTGAAGCGGAGGCTCCGACATGCAAGTTCAGGAAGCCGAGACAACACGGTAAGAAAGGCTTCATCGTACTACTGAAGGTACCAAGGGTCGCTGCTGGGAATGCCGCAAGGGGATCATCACGCATGGACAGCTTCGATGTACGGACATTTGCACGCTGTGAACGGGCTATAGACTCTCCCCCTATGCATCTCTCGCTTTCGAGTCATATGTAAAATTGCAGCACGGTTAAGCTATAGCCCGTCGACTGCAATTAAAAAAAATATTCAGAAACCACGGTGCTTCCCAGCTGGCCCACTCGCGTCGCCCGCACACAAGACGCAAGTAGACGCTGCTGGAGGTATAATAATTATAATAATAATAATAATAATAATAATAATAATTGTATTATTGGTAATAATACTTCTATCACTGGTACGGTGAAGGTACACGACTTACTGACATTCGCGCCGTGCAGATGCCGGCGCATACCTTAACGCCTAAGACACTTGCCTCTTGAGTGGAGGTGCTGGGTCCGACTCCCAACACTGTATGAGTTTATTTTTGATTAAACAATAAGCAGCGAGTCTCACATTTTTCTATTTTTTTATCTCTTCTAGATTAGATAAACACGGACAGACACACAATTTTAGTAATTAATTGAGTTGGGTTCCGACGCTCTCACATCATCGCTACAGAACGATAGACCATTCCACAAGGTTTTTAGCGTAACGAAAGAATGCGACAACGCGCTCAGTTCATTATGTCAAGCAAACATGTCACCATACCACATTGCTTAGGGTCATTGGGGCAATGGTGTCAACAAAGGGAGAAACATGAGACAAGGGCGCTATGGCTTAGCCGAACTAGATGGGCAAAACTAGTACAAAAAAAGTTGAGGTCCTTATCACCCCTGATAAGGCTCTACTTTTCTCTGACGTCACATTTTCTCACGTGGGCGTACTGTATGTTTGTTCCGAGTTAAACGTTCCCAGAGAAGGTTGCTGCCCCGTAATACATGATGACAACCAGCGAAAAATTTGGAGGTTCTTATCATCCTTGATAAGGCTCAACTTCTGTCTGACGTCATGCCTTGTCACGTGGGCGTACTGTCAGTTGTTCCAAGCTAACGGTTCCTTTATAAGCTGGCTTCCCCGCAACACATGGTCAAAAATATCGAAAAATTTTGTGGCTATTATCAGCGCTGATAAGGCTCCACTTTTGTTAACGTCACACCTTGTAACATGGGCTTACTGTACGTTTGTTTCGAAATAAAAATTTTCCTGAGAAGCTGGCTTCCCCACTACGCATAGTCTTAAAGAGCGAAAAATTTCGAGGCTCTTATCGTCCCTGATAAGGCTCAACTTTTGTCTGACGCCACAACTTGTCACATGGGTTTACTCTACGTTTGTTTTGAGCTAAAAGTTCCCCTGAGAAGCTAGCTTTCCCGCAGCGCTTGGTCGAAACCAGTAAAAAATTTTGAGGCTCTTATCACCCCCGATAGGGCGCAACTTTTCTCTGACGTCTAGCCTTGTCAGAGTAGGCTTACTATACGTTTGTTTCGAGCTAAAGGTTTTCCTGAGAAGCTGTCTTCCCCGCATTACGAAATAAAAACTATCGAAAATGTTTAAGGCCCTTATTACCCTTGATAAGGCTCAACTTTTGTCTGCCCTCACGTCCTGTCACGTAGGCGCTCTTCATGGCAGGGTGTCACGTCAGACAGAAGTCGAGTCTTATCAGGGCTGATAAGTGCCTGAACCTGTTTCGGTGGTTTTGACTATGCATTGCGGAGACGCCAACTTCTCAGAGGACCCTTTAGCTCGTTACAAACGTACAGAACACCCACGTAACAAACCGGACGTCAGACAAAATTGAGCCTTATCAAAGGTGATAAAGGTCTCAAAATTTTTCGCTGGTTTGACAAGGCATTGCGGGGAAGCCTGGTTTTTAGGAAAACCTTTAACTCTAAATAAAAGTATAGTACGCCCATGTGACAAGAATTGACGTCAGAGAAAAGTTGAGCCTTATCAGAGATGATAAGGGCCTTGAACTTTTTCACTGGTTTCGACTATGCATTGCAGAAAAGCCAGCTTCTCAGGAAAACCGAAACAAACGTACAGTACGCCCATGTTACAAGGCGTGACGCCATACAAAAGTGGAGACTTATCAGGGCAGATAAGAGCCACAAAATTTTTCGATATTTTTGACCATGAGTTGCGGGGAAGCCAGCTTATAAAGGAACCATTAGCTTGAAACAACTGACAGTACGCCCACGAGACAAGGCATGACGTCAGACAGAAGTTGAGCCTTATCAAGGGTGATAAGAGCCTCTAAATAATTCGCTGGTTGTCATCATGCATTGCGGGGCAGCAACCTTCTCTGGGGAACCTTCAACTCGGAACAAACGTACAGTACGCCCACGTGAGATGTTGTGACGTCCGAGAAAGGTAGAGCCATATCAGGGGTCATAAGAACCTCAACTTTTTTAGCTAGTTTCGCCCATCTAATGCGGGGAAGCCAGCACAGCAGGACAACCTGCACCTCAAGTTTCTTCCATTGTAGACACCATCCCCGATTACCCTAAGCAATGTTGTATGGTCAGATGTTTGCTTGATATAACAAGCTGAGCCCATTGTCGCATTCTTTTGCTTCGCTGAAAACATTATGGAATGATCTATCGTTTTGTAGCGATGATGCGAGAGCGTCAACACCGAACGCAATCAATGACTAAAATTGCGTGTCTGTCCGTGTTTATCTAATCTAGAACGGATATCAACAATAAAAAACTATGAGACGTGCTGCTTATCGTCTAATCAAAAATAAACTCTCATACAGTGTTGGGAGTTGGACCCAGCACCTCCACTCAAGAGGCAAGTGTCTTAGGCGTTAAGCCATGCGCCGGCTTCTGACGTCGCGAATGTCAGTAAGCCATGTACCTTCACCATACCGGTGATAGAAATATTGTTACTGACATTATTATTATTATTATTATTATTATTATTATGATTATTATTATTATTATTATTATTATTATTATTATTATTATACCTCCAGCAGCGTCTACTTGCGTCTTGTGTGCGGGCGACGCGAGTGGGCCAGCTGGGAAGCACCGTGGTTTCTGAATATTTTTTTTAATTGCAGTCGACGGGCTATAGCTTAACCGTGCTGCAATTTTACATATGACTCGAAAGCGAGAGATGCATAGGGGGAGAGTCTATAGCCCGTTCACAGCGTGCAAATGTCCGTACATCGAAGCTGTCCATGCGTGATGATCCCCTTGCGGCATTCCCAGCAGCGACCCTTGGTACCTTCAGTAGTACGATGAAGCCTTTCTTACCGTGTTGTCTCGGCTTCCTGAACTTGCATGTCGGATCCTCCGCTTCACGCAACACTGCGTCATTGACACGCTGACGCCTATACGGCGTCTTGCGAGCTCGTGTGAAGTGCTGAATTCGCCGCTGTAGATTTACATGAAGGAATGAATGAATAAACTTTATTTAAAGTCCGGGAGTTTTCACTGGGCGAGGTGCGAGAACAGGAGATTAACCCCTGTCCCTTGCCACTCTCCGTCGAGTGTAAGGGAGGAATGAAAAACTTAATAATGAGCTCTCCAACGATTGCGCCGGAACGAAGTGGTCTCCTTTTAACGGGAATGCAAATGCGTTTCTCGCCGCCTGGCCCCTCGTAATGAGCAGCAGTAAGCCATTTAGAGCTGAGCTGCAAAGGGAGATCTTCCAACGCACTATAATGTGCGGGACAAGGTGAGGGAGTTGTTAGGAGTGGGGTGAGAGAGGAGCAGGTGAGCTTGATTTTGGTTGAAGTTGCATACTCCTATCAGGTGTCCTAAGGTTCTTCATTCTTGGCACACGGGCCATTCCTGGCTGTTCTGGATCGGCTGAATTATTTAAAGTATTCGAGAGTGCAGGATGTCTCTGTTCGTGTGTCGCTTTTGCTCCCGTGTTTCGATCTCTCCATTGCCGTCTCTATTGCTCACGCTTGAGTGCGTGTACGGCGTGCACACTTCCTATGTGCACCCTGTCTTTCAATATATAAACCCGACTCAACGAAAAATCAACACGCCACACACGAAGACGCGTTGTAACAGATGCCTGTGCTAGGCTATAGGGACCGCTAGGTTATAAAAAAAGATTCACCTGTGTCTCCCGGTCATGGAAGCGATTAACTGCAATTGTGCTGGACTGTACCTTGGAAAAACCGATACTTGAAAGTAGTATAAACGAATTTCAGATCAAATACTTGCATTTAACAAGTTAGTGAGGATCCAAAGTACACCACATATGTACGGCAAAGTAAACCACTATGCCAGTTTCTTTTTCTTTACACTGAACTTCATGCAGACGGAACTTAGTTTCGCGGTTTGCTCAAGGGTGGCGTCCCCGACCTAATTGAGTGCGGGTGAGGAAGGGGGGGGGGGCGGCTTCAGCTTTACAAAGTATCATTTACTCAGGAATACACTAATATTCCTCTTATGTCATGTTACGCAAATGAACAATTACAGTTAGTTGGTTACAGGGGCGGAAAGTGGATATTTTTCATTGGGTTGGCAGGGAACCCACTTAAAACGAGTTCTTTCAAGTGGGGTGGTGGGGGACTGGAGACAGGTAGTTGGGTAACTGATTTTGTGTTTGAGCATTTTCGGGGGAATGGGGGAGTGCAAGGGGATGCACGCAGCAGTATTCCAAGGGCAGCTACCTAGCCGATGCCCGCGCCTCTGATTGATAACATCCAGTAAGTATGAGCGGCGAAGCTTACCTTTGCAATGGCATTTCCGGGACATTCGACGATGGCTTCGAAAGATTCTGGGGCATTTCAGCCTACCAAACATTACTGCAGCACCTTAACTGTTTCTCAACTACTGTAAACACCATTTACGTTGTACCCTTAAGAACTTCAAATCCTTACGAATATCTGAACCAACGTCAACTTTGCTCACAATCCAATGTGCTCAGTTCGATAATTTTGGCAGGTATAAAAGAACTGCCTGACATCAGACATGGCCCGCAAAACCTTGGTCTTCAGGTACGCCCTGTCCAAAAACATGTTTTTACTGGTTTACAAGCAACCATCGTTGGATACCAGACCACGTACATTACGTCAAAGATGTCGAAAATGGCGACATCGCATCTGCACGTTAAGCTGTAAGCTGTGACGATGCTTCAGCTGAATTTCTTCATTGGACAAAGAGGAATTGCCGAGCACGTCCGCACAATAACCGCAACCACGGGGCAATTTAGCACCGAGTTCAGTAGTAAATGAGCGAAATGAAAGAGCGCTAGATGCGCAACGAACACGTGCAATCACATGCACGAATGATGGGAGCCTCCCGGAAACACAGATTGATTAGATTGATTTAGCCAAGTTGCCCAGCTTTCCATGCAGTTTAGAGGAAAAAAGCTTCAACATCTCATTACATGGCACAACGTGAAATGATCTCTTTGTCATGGCCAAGACAATATGCAAATAAGTTGACTAATTTCACTGCAGTCGTACAGGTTCGTGAAATACAAGCATGGAAAAACGATGCACCAAATGTTACACTTGTGCGAATTAACAATAAGAGTCCAACATTATGACAGTCGCTAAAAACACTAGATTCTCTATATAGCAGCCGAACGACATAACAGTTAGAGGTGCGACATGATCTGCAAGCCGTGAGATTGTCCTTTGAACAGCACCAAACGATAACACTGACGCACACTAACGTGAGGAAGTTTCACAGCATTTCACGGGCCCTGGGATGGATTCAAAAATGATGGCATGTGCCGCAGGGGTGAGGTGAGATACAGTCTCTCACCCACACTTCATCCGCCATTGGTCAAAGAGTAGTGATGAGCAGCAACACAGAAGGGAGTCTCCTAACGAAGTGAAGGCAGACGAGCAGGCCACATCGACGGGCTGTGCTGCTTGCCTAATTCCCCAGAAGGCAAGCAAGAGGCAGGAACCTGAAGACGACTCGCTGTGGACGAAGGGATGGCATGGTCCCAGGTTTGCACCAATAATCCACCAGATGACAGCGAAAGTCAGAAAGCTGTAAGGACGCCAACAATTCCTGTTTATATGTAATGTACATACAAATTTTGCGCATGATAACACAACATCACGGGAAACACAATGTTTGAGACAATGTCGAGTTTCTGCTCGCCTAGCCTACAAGGCGACCAGGTATGAATGAAGGAATGGCCTTTTTTCTGCAAGTCGTTGAGCATGGGACATGATATGCGGAACTTGGGGGCTCCAATACCATGTACAGAAAGGGACATTTTGCGTACCGTGATTTGCATCTTTTTTTTCTTATTAAAATAGAAAATATACGAAAGAGAGCTATCACCGTTACTTGGAGACAGCCACTCCTTTGCACTAGATTGTAACAAATAAAGTTGAAGACTAGAATGTGTTGTATGCTCTCCTTGGGGTGATTGATCACTAAGAAAGAATGGGCCAATGAAAACCATTCCCCTTTTTTCATTCAAAGTGGCAAGCGCACCATATTGTAAAATTATCAGCCTATGTTAGCGCACGAGGATTTATTAGTAATCAGCCGTCTCGAGCCAAAGTTGCATGTCATCCTATGGTGAGAATGTTCCACACACGTAGCCTTGCCCACAAGTGGCGATTGCTAGCACTTCTAGGGATTAAATGCACAAACACTAAAGACGACGGGGGACTTATCCAAGCTCCATTGGCACAGCGTTAGACGTGTACTTTGAAGGTTTTGGGGTGAGATCCTCGAGATAGAATGGGTACTTCTTCGTCAAGATTAATTCCTTTAAATTTAATGTATTACCCCGTGGTAGAGCCAAAGCGTTCGCCTATGATTTCCATTGCTTAGTTGTCGGTTTATTCATTTGGAGAGGTACACAACAAGTTCCCAGCAGACACTATTGAAAGCGAAATGTCTTTAGCAACTGTAACTATTTTCATCCCTTGGAAGGTCTCAAGGTGACAATTTAGTTGCGCGTCCTATTCTCTAGTTTCACTTGTGTGCTCAACGTGGACGACATAGTTCAGTGGTTAAACTGTCAGTAAACTGTCTGTTTCGCGTCAGAAGTTGCACCCATGAAACACTAAGTGCAATGATACTTGCTAGTACATGCAGTCTCTGGAATCTAATTTACAAGAAAAAAAAATCATGCATTAGCAAGTGACTTGATCACATATGCACACAGCAGTATAACTTCTGGAGCAGCGCAAGGTTCTAATGTAGTTGGTGCAGGTGTAGAAAAATGGTACGTAAAATAGGGAGACTAGGTCTGTTAATGAATTAATTCGATCTGATCAGTAGCTGATAAAACTCTTGAAGTTAGTGTCCTGGGCATAGAGCCACTGCCAACGCTCTTACCACGTAGCAAGAGCTCCCAGGAAGCGAGGTGTCGTGAATGCCATGAGTTGTCGCACGTCGACATGCTAAATGGCGGAAGCGTTGTTGATGCTCGTCTATCCATCAGGGATTCATTAATTATCATTTGATCCCGGCAGGCTTCTTCCTGAAGCTCCAGTCTGAAAGGTCATTGTCAATGTTTTTTGCGCCATTTCGTTGGCTGTCACTCTGCGATCAGTTACGGCAGCCGACTCAGGGAGCCTTTTTTCTAGGGAGTCGCACGAGCAGCGGTATACCGTTGCTCAACGAAACCGTTTAAGAATTTATATTGATGCGTGCCGATCTGATCAAGCACTCTAACTCGAGCCTCACTCGCATTGTCTGAAGAGCATGCCAGGTAGATATACATTAGACAGCGGGCACATATATGCAAGCGCATGGACATATTTCTCCTCACACACGCAGATGCTTTCTAAATCTATTACCAGTGTGAGAGTGAACAACTGGGCACGACCCATTGGCGTGCTCTACGCACGCCAATGGGTAGGTTGTTCAAACTTCGCGGTGTGAAAGCGGCACCGAGAATTGTTCGAAATGGTAGACGCAAAGACGTCGGGCGCAAAGACGCGCAGAGCGCCTTCATATTCGTGTCTACATTTTAAGTTCTAGTCTTCATTGCGCCTACTATTTTGAACCATTCTCAGTGCTGCTTTCACACAGCTAAGTTTGAACAGCCTACCCATTGGCATGTGCTGGCCCCCTTCAGGGGGGCGGAGGGAGGAGGTGCCAAGTTATTAAACTTTAACAATTCTAATAAGTTTTGAAGGCATGTGCGTGTTGTCAGGCGAAAGCTGTTCACGTGTTTGCATATCTGTGCTCACTCTTCATCCATATCTACCAGGTATGACCTTGAGATAAGGCAAGTGAGTCTGGGGAAGAGTTCCTTCATCAGATCGGCGCGTATGAAAATTCCTATATAGTTTTGTCGGGCAAGGGTACACTGGCGCCAATGCAATTTGTTTGCAAAAGGTTTCGCCGAGAACAGTTCGAAATAGCAGGCGCATGGACAACAAAAGAAAAAGGGGAGAGACATACGATGCGCCTCCCTCTCCGCGTCTGTCTCCCATTTAGTGCGTCTTCTTCGCGCCAACAATTTCGAACCATTCTTGATTCACCTTTAACACCATGAAGGTAAAACAATGTATACTCATAGGCGTGCACAGGGTTCAAACTTTGAGGGGGGGGGGGTTAGAAGGTTTGCTGTGGCACACCCCTCATCCTTTAGGTCAATGCAGGGAAGTAGACTGAACCCCCCTCCTTTTACGTGACTAGGGAGGCAACCAACCCTTTGCCACCCACCCCTCAGTATTTACGCCATGAACCCACCCATACCGCAATGCTTTGAGTGTCTGGGTTGTGCAGACCACAAAATTTTCTCTGTTCTCCTTTAACATGATCTGCTAAGGCAGGATTTAAAGAGATGACCAGCCCAAAAGCTTCAGAACATTTCACTACATGGAAGATCAATACTTGACAATATGCCTACACAGCCTACAAAAGAAGTCACCAGAAAAAGAAAATCTACTTGCCCATGTCACTGTAGACCGCCAAGCAGTGAGATCCAATACTCGTATGAAGAATGTCCGAGGAGGTTCATGAAGAAAATGCTGGGCGAAGTATGCAGACAACCGACGAAGTTGTCCGCCGGATGCACCAGACGCTCAGGTTGGCAAGCTTGAAGGCAAAGGAGACATCCGTTAATTGCTAGGCACCTGTTTTACCAATGTATACTAGTTTGCCGATAGACACCGATATTAGTTTAGGCACCAAGTTTATTATACCACCACGTGACATCGAGATCAAAAGTAGACGCTGTTACACATTCAAAGGAGGGAAGTTCGCAGTGACATTGAGTACATTACGTACTAAACACGATTCAAAGGCAGATGCGATTGCGATACCATAACTGATTCATTATAAAATTGTAAGCAATGTAGTGTTTGGCAGTGCAGTAGATTGCCAAAACTCAGTGATGAGGGTGAAGTAATTGCCTACTTTAATGGAAGTATTTTGCCAACTTCAATCTCTCCTTCGCCTGATTGAAAAGAACAGGTTCACCAGTATTGTTTTCAGCGTTGCGGTTAACAGGTTCGCAAGGACAAATTTATTGTGCCCTATCCATCGGCTGTTCTAAGCTTTTCCTTCGTTTTAATGAAAACAAGACATGCAGTTGCGGTATTCTCAATAGCTCGAGATAACCTTGTTATGTCGCTTCGAAAACAGCTTCGCAAGTCAGTGGTGACTAACGCAATGGCCACGTCCAAATTAGGCAAACATTACGCAAACTGAACACTGTGGGAGCATGTACTTAGTTCATCTAGTACAGCGCAGTTGTTAGTCCAGCACTTTCCCTGTCTGGTTCCTTCCCTGCTTTCCATCCACCGCGACACCGCTCTCCTCAAGGAGGGTGTCGTGGCCGGGAACCATTGCAGTACTTTCAGCGGAACGCCTTGCCTCGTCGGACTGCATAGCAGCTCACTTCCAGGGCCAAAGCACGATACACTTGCTTGGACGGCCATCAGCAGGCCCACAGACCTCCGGCGACCTGTCCCTTGTGGTAGAAGGAGCAGCAAGAGGAAAGGAGACACAGCTGTCTCCGTGGTTAGGCACTGATCCGAATAAGATGTTCCGTCGACAAGAACATGCATGCGATTTCAAAGCTGCTACGCTTTAAAAAACGCTGGTAATCTCTTTTGACACTGGGAAAGTTAAGTACTGTTCAGTAAGCCTTGCCTCCACCCACTCCTTTTTTTTTGCTCTGAAGGGCCCTTAGTAGAAATAAGGTGCATATTTCTGGAGTTACGCATACCTACAACATCACGATTCGTTGAAAAGCTACCGCGTTGAGTTACCCGTTGAAAGGCCGCGGGGTTGAGGTGCCGACGACGCCACCACCACCGACACAGAACTACCCTCACGCCGCCGCCGGTCGAAACCGCATCGGCGCACACCTCTAGTCTTACCACGACTTCGCTTACTTAGCTTGGTCATATCATTTCTAGGCCTAACTAGCCAAGTATATTGTTCTGGTAAATTGCTAATTAGCCAGCCACACGTTCTCGGTCAGCTAGCAGACGATGAACACGGCGAAGAAGGTGCGCACCGGCCGAGCAACGCGCTAGAATCTAGAAGCCGGCCGCGATGAATAACACATGGCCTCAGATTTAGTTTAGCCGTGGTCGCGATGTTGTAAACCAGTCGACCGGAACTAATCTCAGAGGCCACGATGCTGATTATTTCAAAGAAGACTTAGTGCAAGCCTCAAAATCTTGAAAATGAATTCAAAGAGCTCGTGCTTTTAAAGCAAATGTAATCAGCTAAGTTTACGACACATTTATTGCCTGGGTGCACTTCTGAACTTAGTAAAACAACAGACAAATGAAAGAATATGCTTGTGGTTTGAAAACACCGCCCAGCTTTGTCGACCGTCTTTGACGTGATGCAGGGTTCCATTGTAACCAATGAAATGCAGCGTGTCGAGGGGTGCATTTTCGTACGGTTGACTCATTCAGAAATGGGTGCAGCCAGTGCTCTGAAAGATCCCTAGTTTCGCCGAGCTCAGGCCATCCTGCATAGCACTTCGGCAAGGAAATGCTAAATTTCCTGGAATGGCAAAATTGTTTTCTCACCCAGACTATCCAGCACACGCTTCATATTGCCGGCGCGAGAGTCACGAGACAAGACTACGCACGTTGAGGTGAACGCCCATGGCGGCTCTCTGCCGGGTCACGACATCTCCCTATAACACAGGGAGAGAGGCCGCTAAGGTGAGGAGAACAATGTCCCTTTGGTATGACGACACCCGTGTGAGGAGACAAGCAGGCGCGCGTCTGTGGTTTGCTTACGCAGCCGTCGGCGGCAGCGGCGAAAGGTGAGAGACGAATTGGTTGGTAGAAGAGGTAGTACGTTGACGCTCCGTGGAAGAAGAAGTAAAGGGGCGGTTCACGAGCGGCTAGCAGCGCGAAGGTGAGAGCTGCGCCGCCAGTGTGTTCGCATATGTTAATCGGGCCCTGAAACATTTTCCTCAAGTGAGTATTGTATAGCTTCATTAAAGGAGTTCATTGCCACACGACTTGACCGACGCAAAAAGATATATCAAGTACAAGCGCAGTTACAGATTTGACGCACGCTGTAATTGCTTTCCTATTGTTTTCGTCTCAATGAGCTCACTGGAAGCTCTGCACTGAGGAGAAAACTTATGTCAAAAGCGTGATGACCTTGAAACGCCCCCCCCCCCCTTTTTTTTTTCCAACTCATGGCTTACCTCCAGTGCATGCGATCGCTCGCGTGCACGGGAAAGTGGAGGCATCTCACCGAGTCACCGGTAACTGTGCCGTCAACGATGCTCATTTGATATGTAGGGTATAACTGTCAGTTCAAGTGCACGAATAAACAGAAAGGAAAAGAGGACAAACGTTTTCTCGCAACTAAACTGTTTATCAGAAAGGGGAGAATATATATACAGGCAATTGAAAAACACAACGCATGCGTGTGCAGGCAAAAAAAGTACACCCGTGGCACATCGAGAACACAGGGTAAAACAAGAAAGATTATCTCGGAACATAATCTAAAAAAGCGAACTCTTTATCGTGCAGCAAAACCGAAGGCTGGCTGACGCATTGTTCCCCTCTTTTTCTTATGTGAAAAGCTTCAGTCAACTCACGAGTTAATTTATTTTTAGATCGAAAAAACCACTTCAGTATCCTGAAAAAGAGGATAACAACCGCGCTCTCTGCAATGAGCCGCGAGATGCGATGCACCAAAAGATTTCGCTTGAACTGACAGTTATACCATGCATATCCAACTAGCCCAACCTTTGATTCTGATATGCAGGGTTTAACGTCCAGAAACCACCATATGAATATGAGAGACGCCGTAGTGGAGGGCTCGAGAAATTTCGGCCACCTGGGGCTCTTTAACGTGCACCCAAATCTGAGTACACGGGCCTACAACATTTCCGCCTCCATCAGAAATGCAGCCGCCACAGCCGGGATTTGATCCCGCGACCTGCGGGTCAGCAGCCGAGTGCCTAAGCCACTAGACCACCGCGGCGGGGCGTCAACGATGCTCAGGTCAGCCAGTTGGATACATGTACTCACCTCATACACCCACGAATACGGGAATGTGGCACGGCCATTTATGTATGTGCTACCATTTGTCGAAAGACAAAGGGACTATATCGAACTGACTTTAAATTATATTTGTAATTTTCTTGCCGCCTGCTAAGCTGTAGCGTATTGTCAGCACTGTCTGTTAGCAATTGGCAGCATTTTCTGGCCACTCTGGATGTGTTGAAGGCCTTTTTGGGGTGCGGACACAGCATGCGGTCAAAGCGAGAACGTGGAAAACGTGGAAGTGTGTACACACTTGGTTAATGACCTCTCACAACGAAACACCTCAACTGCGTCCTGACACATACAGCTATTGATGAGAACAAATGAATTACAGTGTCAAAACAGAACATACCTTTTTTTTTTCAGATGAGCTGTTCTTGACTGGAGCAATCATTTGGTCGGTTTGTCTACTAAATTAAAACATTAAGGCCACTGATTGAAAACAAACACCCGTCCAACATATTTAAACCATGACCTTTATCACTTTAGTTCGTAATTTAAGTGTCGCATATGAGAGCTCACACCACGCTAAAAGATGAAAAGATGACAAAAACTAAAGCGCTTTTGTATGTCTTTGTTTTTTCGTACCGTCATTTCACCTTATGTGCGGGGTCATTGAATAGGATTTACGAGAAAATTATCATCAAGTTCATTTCAAGTGCGCGTATTGAGTACGTTGCAGCATGCATTAAGCGTTGCGTTAAAAGTTATCTATATGATGTACTATTAACCATAGATAATATTTTAATTGCATTTTCAGTTTGAATACTGTCGTTCAGGTTATTACATCGTCCGTGGTATCAATCTACTGTGTAAATTACCTCGATACTCGCTGCGTTGGCGTTCCAAAAAATGCTGCGAATTTTTCGCTGAACTTTTAACAGTGTGTACTCGACATACATTCTTGTCAGAGGTTCTGCGTTAAATATAACCAGTTAGGCCCTGGTGAACAAATAAACAAAATAAGCAAATGAATAAATCATACACGGTCCCTTCTCGATTTACTTTAAGAGACTCGAATATGGTAAAGCCATCTTGTTTCTTTTCGCTGTCGCTTGTATAGGATCCCGTTACCCCAAAGCGTTCTTCCCCGAACGTGGTAGCGCCCTTCCTTCCGGAATCGATGGTGTCGCAAGGTTTCTGTGCCTCATAACGTCTCACAGTGCCACCGTTTCGGGACACCTTTGACGAAGCGGCAATAACACATTATGACGTCCTATTCTGGCGTCATGTAATACATATGACGTTATAGTGACGCCATCGCATGATGATACGTTTTCTCCTACTGCGTGTCGATGCCTCTACCGGCACCAGCGGTCAGTTATAGCGTTTCATGACACATCTAAGGCTTTCACTTCGACAAATATAGAAAGCATATCAAAAGCTGAGTTGAGCGAGGCTAACAGCACGGGCCGGATATGGCGTCGCTTTCGCGGTAACGCTGAAACGGACGCAATTCAGTGGCAAGGCCGCTCTCAATCAGTCCTGGAGTACGAAGGAAGCGACGTGGTTGGAGTGGTGGCTTACGAACTCCGAGCATATCGCGCAACGGCAGTCCCTCGTGAGGCATCAATTAGTCGCCACAATGCGTGCATCGTCGAGATTGCCACAAGCCTTATAGGACGTGGGCCTGTGTGTTTTTTGTCAAATTGTTTTCCGGCGTACTACGGAATGCACCCGATATTGTGGCGGTCACATCCTTGAACAAACACATTGGAGCGTTTATAAACGTGGTACGCCAATGGGTAGGCGCACTTTCAAACGTCGAACTGAGGCGCACGGGACATAAGGTAAGCAACTTAAATTTTTAAGAGATATGATGGGAGCATGTCTGTGTTTCGAGTATGCAGGGCGTCAAGGTTGAATAATGCATTCCACCGAAATAGCTCTAACATGACCACTGTGCTGCCTTTTGTTTAGCAAAAATACATCGTAAGATAAAACACCTAACTAATGTTGTGGTAAGCTTCAAAAGATTATCATTTCACGAAGCGTATATTTGCCAAACATCAGTTAGTGGTGTACATGGTGATAGATTTAGTATCGACGATGGTAAGTGTGAAAAACAATAATGGACAGCGCACAATAGTTACATATTTTTATATTTAATTACAAACAACATCAAAAATATGTCTCCACTCTCACAAACACATTGGTTACCATCAGTATACCAACAGTATAACGTAGTGGAGGGCACCAAAAACTTGTACCGTCAAGAGCTGTTTAACGCGCAAAGACATAGCACCACAAATGGAAATCTACCGTTTCAAATCCTTCGAAATGCGACGGTCACGATCCGGATTGACACCACGACTTTAGGTCAAAGCAGGCTATCATAATCCGTAGCTGCGGGCGAAAACAGCGAATGATGGTTAAGTATTTATTTATTTATTCATTTATTTATTTATTTATTTATTTATTTATTTATTTATTTATTTGATGCTGTCAACCCCGTGTTTGGGGTCATTACAGGGAGGGTGTCACAAAGTACATAACGTTCGCATAAAAAAGAAAAAATTCAAAAGCACATATAACTACGAGATGAATAACCAACAACAGAAAAATAAAAAAAACAACAGTGACAATACACATAAAATCAACGAATAAATGCTCACAACAGAATTTAGCACGCATCACTACAAAGAAAACAGTCTAATGCATTTTCAAAATTCACTGACGTTGTTTGTTGCACAACCGCGTTGGGTAAACTATTCCACATATCTATTGTGTCAGGGAAAAAGGAGTGGCGGAAAGCATTTGTGCGTGTGAAATAAGGTTGAATTGCTCTACTATTATTAAGACGATCACATCGCCTTCCAGGGGGCTGAAGACATAAATCTTTATTTATTTTTGTTTGCCAGCTTGTAATCCTAAAAAGAAATTTAAGGCGATGTTTGCGCCTGCGACATTCCAAAGACTCATGCTCACAGGACTTTAACAAAGCTGTGACTGAGTGTGTGTGTCGGTATCTACCGCTTATAAAACGGACTGTAATTTTAGTATTCTTTCAATTCTTGTCCACAACACCTTCTGGTGAGGCGACCACAAAATACTAGCGTACTCTATATGTATATACAGTTCTTAAGAGCCCACTTCATAGCTCCTTTCAGTGTATGACATAAATTTCTCCAAATTTAATGTGGAAAAATAGGCTGGCGGAGAAGTTTAATAAGAACTGTTATATTAATTCAATGCCAGGCAAGGAGGTTATAGTTCTTCAAGTGAGCTGTAGACAGTTTACCATAACTAGCAGCAGGAAAACATGGGGCAAAAAAGCCCATTAGTATGGCACTTGATAAGCTCATATATTTTAATGGTCTTGCGTGCGTTTTCTACACTTTTCTTAGGATCGACAATACAAATCGAAAGAAAATTTCACTGCTAGTTATTAGAAATTAGCATGAGTTGGCGTAGATGCAAATGCGCAATGAGGTTTCCCGTAAGCTTAGTACGCTAGTTGTTTAAGTACAATCCACCGACACAGATCCTTCTATAAGCCGACCATTTATTATATGCGTGGGGCCATCTGGCACTGTTGCATGTGCTTTAGTCAGCTTATATTTGGTGCCTCTCACGTAGTTCAGCTCCTAAATAATTCCTGAAATTTATATTTGTATAATATTTCACCAAAAGGACAATGTAGTTTTTCAGATGATAAATGATTGCTGCAAGTCCTATATAATTACGCCAAGCGTGCTCTTGTTTTTGCATCATTTCAGTGGTCCGAACTCATCATTCCAGCTGCGTGACTTCGTCAAAAATCTCTGAGCCATCATGGTGCCGCTAGCATTCACATTTGCTTTACTCGCTGTGTTCCAGTTGGGCACTACCTCAAATAACGACTATAACCTTGTTACAGGTGAGCATTTTTCAGTCATCCGGTTTACAATTTAATTTAGTTTCTTTTAACCGAGCATAGGAGTCATGACTAATATGCAGCTACAAGACAAAGTAACGTCAGTATTATTTAAAGGAGAAAACTAAGCTGGATATCCCTGAACAAGAAACCATCAATGGCGCTAATTCATCATTATTATCATCATCATCATCATCATCATGAACATCATCATCATCAGACTGACTACGTCCACTGCAGGACAAAGGCCTCTCCCATGTTCCACCAGTCAACTTGGTCCTGTGCTTGCTGCAGCCAATTTATACCCGCAAACTTCCTAACCTCATCTGCCCACTTGACCTTCTGTCTCCCCCCTAGCCCACTTGCCTTCTCTGGGAATCCAGTTAGTTACCCTTAATGATCAGCGGTTATACTGCATATGCGCTACATGCCCGGCCCATGTCCATATCCTCTTCTTGATTTCAGCTATTATATCATTAACCCCGGTTTGTTCCTTAATCCACTCTGCTCTCTTCTTGTCTCGTAAGGTTAGACCTACCATTTTTCTTTCCATTGCTCGCTGCGTCGTCCTCAATTTAAGCTGAACCCTTTTTGTAAGTCTCCAGGTTTTAGCTCCGCAGCTCAGTACCCGGCAAAATACAGCTGTTATACACCTTCCTCTTGAGGGATAGCAGCAGTCTGGTGCTAACTATAGCCACACAACTGTCTGGATTACACAGAATTCACGGCAGTGTTAGGTATACTGATGTCCTTCAATATCGTGATTTCTAGCACAAAAAATAATCGAGCTTTTCAGCACCACCCTACGTTTACGTCGAGATGACGTACACCTCTGGGCAATAATTGCCACTGATTTATCGGTGGAGCTAAACCAAGTAATTCTTTTTTTAATCAGTGGACATTCCAAACTTTGAACCAGAAACCTCGTATCTCAGTTATGCTCTCGAATTCTCAGACTAGTGACCTCGATTATCTTTTTTTTGAACGACATAAGTTATTTTGGTTGAAAACGAATATATTATACGACAACACGCCGTAGAGTTATCCACGTAAGTTTTCTTGTTCCGTCGGTATGGTTGAGGTGGTCGTTTACAAATGCACTTTTACGTCCCGTAACTACCAACGTTATCAAAGACGCCCTAGTCGATGGCTTCGCGAAATTTTTACCGACCGGTGTTGCTTGGCGGGCCCTGACAATGCACAGTACACGGGCCTCCGGCATCTCGTTTCCGCCGAAGTGCGAAAGCCGGGACCGAACACGCCACGCTCGAGTCAACAGAAGAGCACCGCCCGCAACCATTGCGATACACTGGCAGCATTTGTTACGCCGGCAAAGCATCTGCAGCGTGTTATAATGTGCTTTGCAGAATATGCAACGATTCCCGATCGTCTATTGGAAAGACTCTGGCAGGTGTTATTAAGTGCGAAGCACCTCAATGCCGAGGCTTGTCGGCGTGTCCTCACGGGGTGTCATGTATTCATGACTCATCAAAACACTGGTACACGCCACGAAAGTAGGGTATATTCCACACCTCCCCTCCGGTCAACAAAAATAATGAAGCCAACAGTTTGCCGGACAAGTAGCTGACAGCTTTAGTGGAGAAAACATCCTTCCCTAATTGTCGTTGGGGGCTTAAGCCGGGCATATTGGGGAAGAGAGCTACTTGAGGCTGAGCTGCATTCTAACGCAGCCTTCCTGCAATACGTTAGAGTAGCGGATACACCTTTTCCTAAGGGCCCGGTTTCAGGCCTATAAACAATCTACGTAATACAACTAGACCAAAGCAGATGCAATGCAAAGTTACTAATTTGTAAGGTTTCGTCTCTAGATTGCCAAAAGCTTTTACTTAAACAATATTCTAAATTCACACGAAACCAAGCTTCACTACTGTCTAAATCTATTTTGTAAAGGCTGCCACCTCTACTGCGTCATCAAATAAATTTCTTTCAGAGCGCCGAAACCCTCCTCATTTTCATGGTAGTTGAGCTAAAGCACCCTCTTATACATATTTCACTCTTAACCCCTTTTCGTCGCCTCCATGCGACGTCGCCTCCATATCAAAGAGGTTTCATTGGAGGATTGAACAACGGGTTGATTGCCTTTGATGAACCTTGGTTTATTCAAATTACTTCTGGAGAGAGACAGAGATGACAAAAATATGTGCTGCGCTTACCGCGTGCCCTAGGGTATGAAAAATGACATTCAATCCAGACTATTTAAAATCTCAAGAATATCAGAAAGGGTTTCCAGATATAAGTAATTCAGTATTTAAATATGCTGTACATAAAAACTCTATACATGGGAATTTCGCAACTGTTCAAAATGAACAATGATTCGTTATGTGATGGTTTGGTATGTTTATGTTCAACTCTGGATAATGTTCGGACGTCGAGTCATTTGCCAAATAATTCCAGACTTCATGTGCAGCCCGCTGTGACAACACTCTGGAGATTGACTGGACAGCGACCATCAATGCCTACCTGCGGCGCATTCCACAGTCGATCCCCATATCGGGCAGCAAGGAGAAGAATTGGATAATGGGATTCAAGACTTCCACACCTGAAGTGACGGGCCTCGGGAGCTTGTGGGCATACAAGCCGCCCTACACGTTCTGCGTCGCGAACCGAACACTCATTGAGGTGGAGGCGTTCGCCGACGATCCACTGCGAATCAACGCGGAGTGGAACAGCTGCACGGGCGGCACCGGAAAGTTGGGAACCACGGTAATAATTATTGCAGTAACTTACTTATCTGGTGGTGGCGTTAACGTTGAAATTACGAAGGCAATCGAACATATGTGCCTTAAATATGTGTACATGGTTACCGCAATATTGACAAAAAAAAATGCACATGTATAGAAGTTTGGGCGAGTTCATAAGTAATGACGTTCTGAGCCTTTAGCGCAGCGCAGAGCGAAACGAAATAATGGAACTCGTAGACAGCAGGGAAAGACGAGTTATCATCTCGTTGTCTTCTATTCGCCTTTAATGATGAAGATGCTACACATTACGGGCGGATCTACCATGTAAAATTTAGAAGCATTGTCTCACCTGGTTTCCTCCTTTCATAATATGTTTAGCTTTTATACTTTTTAAAACGAAGCCGGGCCGACTACAAGGTAGTCGCGCGCAGCGTGAGGCAACAGTATATGCAACGATGACCTATAAACTATCCTTCATAAGTTGTTTTTTGTGGACCCCCATATCAAAACAGGCCACCCGAACATAAGTGTCACTCATAACACATGCAAACTCAATGGCGGCTAAAGTTTCGAAAGTAGCCAAGACACCTCCTTCCTCTATGTTCAAGTCCTTGCTTCTACCCTTACCTCTACCAGTATCTCACATCATACGGTCATGAAAGATGTTTGCGCAGCGCAACAAACTAGGGCACAAGAGAGGAGACAATACTAGCCTAAGCAACCGCTTTGTCAAGTCATAAATAAGTCACAGCTTTACCGCACAGGCGCAGCAATGAACGAAACAGCAACAAGTTGGAAGGTCACGTGAAGAATGGCAAGCAGATCAAAATGTTCCCCACGTTACTCACGCACCAATGACGCACGAAACATACTCAGGGGCACAGATGAATGCGAATAAGCGTCTCACTTGTTACTTCGCTGTGTCTGAAAAGCGCGCCCTTTTCACGAACGGAGACTGCAACGATTGCAGTGATCTTCGCGCCCCGTTAACTACAACAGAGTCTTTCCAATCACAACCCAAGGTCAGCTAAGACGTACGATCCTGCCCACCACAAGATAAGCGCACGCAAATGAGCGTCTCCCCCCTCCTTTTCTGCCACAACGTACGCATGAGAGATAAGAGCGCGCGCGCGCGCGCGCCGCCACGTCATGACAATGTGGCGACGCGCGCTCATTGCACCATCTTGCTGGTAATGCCTGAAAACACGATAATTCCCCTCCCCCGTGATGCCCATCAGCAGCGGTATGTGTTAGATATAGATATCTTGCCGTTTGAACGTTGCAGGAGGTGCTTCTCGGTGGCTCAGTGGTTAACACCTCGCACTCACGATTCAGAAGTTCGATTGCGCGCGCCGGAGTCTTTTTCCCGATTTCTTTTCTTTCTTGTGTACATATGTATATATATGTAGATACTTATACATGTACGATGAGTGACGCCGGCGCTGCCAGCAAAATCCAGCCGAGAGTGTCCATATATTTGCTATCGCAATAAAACGAGTTGAAGGTATGCATTGCGTGACTCTCGCATGATGAGGAGAGCTCGGCTTACTGAATCAGTTTTCCTGAAATGAATAGCTTTGGTGGCAACCTTCTACATGCATTCTTGAACCTTTACACATCCATGTTTTTATTGTTATGAGCTGCTTCCGTCCCAGAAAAAGAAACTGGTTTCGCCATCTTGGTGGTCACCCCATGCACACAAGATTTTCATGTGTATTATATTTACACATGAAGATCTTCATGTGCAAATATAAAAAATTTGTCTAGCAAAAGTGGCTAATGATTTAGAGTACTTGGTACTCTACTATGGGAGAGCACTGGGTTGCCCCGTGTGCCTCGCACTAAACACGGCCGAGTTTATACAAATTAACCCGTGAACGAGCTCACCTTGACGAGCCAAAACACGGCCATCATAATGTCTCTGTACTGATATATTTTTTTTACCAACATAGCCTACAAGTCGGAATTGTATAGAGCGTAATCATAGCTTGTGGCGCATAGAAAAACTGAATCAGTATTCGGTAATTGTGGTGGACTTTGAAAATAATGCATGGTTGAACGGGCCCAAAAAATGTAATTCCTTTAGCTTCAAAAGCGTTTTTTTTTCACCAGAATGGATAGTTGGGCCACTTGGTATGCTTCTGCTTCCATCTGGAACAAATCATCATCGCGAAATACAGCATGTCCGAACGTGTTATCCTTGCTCGTCCTCATTCTCCATGGCTTTCCTTTCGTTCAAGATAAGCAGCGCGTAAATTAGTGTAGTTACTCCGCTACATAGCGTTTCCTTTCGCAATTTGAATCATGTTTAGTAAGAGTTACGCATTTTGTTGCGGTAACAGTTGCACAAAGATTATTTAGATTGACTCGCATCAGAAAAATTCCTGTGTTATAAGATGAAGTCGATTCTCTCGATATGCTGAGGACCCTAGTTGCCATGACAGGTAATCACGAAGGCAGATATGAAAAAAAAATGATTTAAATGGTTTACTTTACTATAGCATGCGCAAAAAAAAACAGTTTACGCTTTAAGAGCGTGACAACGTGTGTAATGCTCATAAAATAAGAGAATTCTTATGGCATATATATAAACATGTATGTCCATCATTTCAAAGAAACAGGCAGGCAAAAAACTATTTCATTTCACAGGGAATAGTATTAGAGTTAGAAAGCGCCAGTAACACAAGGGAGCAAGAAGAAAAGTATGCTTATTGTTTACCGCTAATGCCAAGAACCCATTTATAGCTTACATAATACTCACATCATGGTTTGGGCAGGTAAAACCTAAGAACAACCGGCCATGTGTGGCTTCGTAGTTGACCGCCGCTGCTGCTTCCGCCGTCAGTGTCCGTAACCAGTATCGCAAGAAATAAGAAAAAAACGCAGTAAGCAGAAAACACCAAGGACACAACGGGATTTGTGCTCGAATCCGCCGCGTGCAAGCGCTGTACTTCACCTCTGCAGCCGCGCCGGGGCTAGGAACTCGTTTCTAAACTGCCATTGGGTAGGTTTGATGTCGGGAAAAGAATCATGGTAATATGAGTAATAAAGTGTTTTAGAACACCAAAAAAACAACCAGGTGTCACGCTTTGCGGATTGCGTAACGAGTGGGTCGTTTCATGCTCCAACTCATTCTAATGCTTGTTCTTCATTATCTTTTATTAACTGTGGTGCATACGCACTTCAGGCATGATTCTTCATCGTCGTCAGCCACGGCAAAAAAATTGTACAAAATTCCTAGCAAGTGTGTAGCGAACACCACGCTTCTAAAAATGGCGAAGGATGGCATAGTGAATGCTGGTCAACTACACAAAAATGTTACTATTAATGGCGTAGTTGGTACCCAGAAAGTGGCAGCAGTTACCCAAATATTATAAAATGCTCAGAAAGGCCACTCTTCCAGCTTTCGTTGTGACGGTGCTGCGCATTCTGCGCAGCCCTGGTGTTTTTGTTTAGGCTATAGCTAATATATCTTGGGCTAGTGCTTTCAAAACAAAAAAAATATAAAACTATGTTTGTGGGGCAAAGAGGGCTGCCTAACGGCATTCCAAAGTTACTAAAAGAGTTAGGCTACAGCTATGGCACGGTAACAACTTTATGCTTCTGTGTAACGTGGGCGTTCTAACCGAATGTTTTCCACAATTTCTCACCTACCACATTCTTCCCACTAGAGGCTTGGAGTCTAATCAAACGTGGTAGAAGTCGATATTTGCGAATGTCGCGCTTAGTCAAACTCCATGCTAGACTAGGACGACTATGTTCCTGCGAATTTCGAAGCAAACAGAAATCGATACTTATTTCATTTACTAGGCTTTCTATCTCTATATTTTCAAGGTGACATTCACCAAAAACATCATTTCTCCGGTAAAACTGTTTCAACTTAACGCAAGGCGAAACGTTCAGGACCGGCAAGAACGTTTTCGACGCTCTTTCTTGCTCTATATAGATCGCCTGCTGTTGCGTTGTAAGCTCCTTGCGCATAACAATCCAGCTGTCTCCACAACATGTTTTAATGAGTGAATTTCTTCTTTTCTATCTTTCCAAGATTTCGGCCACCAGGCTCCGACTCTACTTCGTCGTTGATCCGACTCCCGAGGAACCGCATCGAATTCAACTTTACAACGTCTCACCCGAACGCATCGACGACGCGCAGCTCTACGTAACAGGAGCCAATCCGGGATTGACCGAGTTTCTGGAAGGATTGGGCGTATTCTTCATGCCGCATCTTCAGCTGTTCTGGAGCAGGTTCATTCGTGTGGATGCGGTCGCCATACTGAGGGATGACCTCAAAATCTAATCGACGGAAAGGTTTCAGCACATACATTTAACATTTGTGACGTAAATATCAATAAACTATGCTTTGCGTCACTATGGCGAGCAGTTCTCTTACTTATGTGATGGAGCCTATCACCTCTGATCCTTGACTGTGAATCGCAAGTTGTCATACGCGGGTATGCCCTTGAATTACATGCCGACATCACAGGTGACCGTGCGATAAAGATGGCTTGTTCATGAGACGTGCACTGGACGATTGTCGCCTAGTTGAATTACCACGTACAATGCTGCATGTTCGGATCTCGAAAATAAGATTGTTCGAGCAAGGCACAGATGGCGTGTCTCATCTCTTGACAGGCAGACAAAGCCCGCAAAATGTACTTACTATCACGTGACCTCGCACTGATGGGCGGGCGTAATGGCAGCCACCGGGCACTCTCAGGGGCACCAAAATCCTTGTCATCATCCACTGATAACGGAGGCTACAGAAAGAGCATGCATGTTTTCTCTACAGCTGTGATGCTAAGTTTTTCGTTATGCTGGCTCATGCCACCAGAAAACTGTCATTATGTGCACGAGTCACTTACAGCGGACAAGCCAAGTGCAATTGTCAATGAAGCTGGTGAAGGTAATCTTATAGGCGACACTAAGTCTTAAAGACCGAGGCAAACCAAATTAGAAGGACCATGACACGGTCACCAAATAATATATCTTTTTTCAGCGAGAACTAGAAGTAGAAGGTTTATTTCGCCTACACAGACACGAAAAATGCCTCGTAAAAGAATATGTTCGCGCAAACGAGGTCAAGAAGGTGCCGGCTGTAAATCCCACCCATTACCGCCGACCGCCAATTTGTCATAGCTTCTGTGACGCCACGTGAAGCAAACAGCGATACCAATCGTCTTCTATCCCAGTTTCTGCTGCTGCAAATGTTTCAGTGTCAGCGCCAAGCTCAATGAAACTTAAGAAACTTCCATTCTCGTTGAAAATTATGGAGCAACTGGTAACCAAGTAAAATCATTGTTCGCCGGAGTGCACACGCTCGCACAGCCAGTTACTTCATCAGCCAGCTGTGCTTTGAACGGTGGTGTTGTAGGTGAAGGTGAGGAATCGTAGAAGTTATTCCAGTTTTTGTGGTGCAATTGAATGTAGACCGCGATCATGTCGGCAAGAGTTGGATTAAATCTCTCGGTCAGACCATTAGCTTTGAGGATGGTGGCTAGATGCTGTCTTCTGTACAGTGCCAGATGCGCGTAGAACTACACTTAGCCGTTGGGATAAGAATGCCTTTTTGCGGTCACTGAGGACTATGCGAGGAGCCTTATGACGTAGAATTATAGCCTGAAGGATGAACTCAGAAAACTTCCGCGAATGAACCAGTTACCATAGACGTTGTTTCGGCGAAGCACTTCAGATGATCTGTGGCAGTCACTATTTATAGATTCCAGCGCCAGTCTTGCGAAGAGGCCCACAACACCTACGACCTCGAAGGGTGTTGTGGGGCACGGAATGGGCTGCGGTCGTCCTGCATGGCAGATGTCGGGAGTATGTGATGCTGGCACAGAAAGCAGGAAACTAAGTACATCGCTACGCTGGTAGAAAGTCTATGCCAGTCCGTCCAATCCATCTCAAGGTTAAAGAACCATATCTTCGCAACACCCACGAGATAAATGGAGGCGCGACGGAGCTTGCTAAAGTCGTCCCACAGATAAGTAGCGCTTGCTCACTCGTAGTTTCCCAGCCAGTCCCCCATGTTTTCTCCGTTTAAGAACGGCGCAGATCGGGAGGTCACGCTGGTGATTACGACGAAGAGGCGGGGCTTGCGGCATGGGGATAGAAGCGGCATGGGCGTTGGCCCGCTAGATGTACGACATAATGGGGGATATAGAGGGTGCCAACGGCGGCCCGAATGCAGCTTCAACGAGTAACGAGGTGAGGGAGGATTGGGGATAGTAAATCCACCTTCACCACGTATGACGACTCGGTTATAGTGACGTTTATATGGCCGCGAACTCGGTGGCAAACAAGCGTGACGGATCGGATGATGAAGCGTATACCCATAAACTATGATGATGATTGATTGCTGCTCAGATGAGGATAGAGTGCACAACTGATGATTACTGCTGACAATATATATATATATATATATATATATATATATATATATATATATATATTGAAATATAACAGATAGTAATGCCAACGAATGTACAGGGGAAGTTATTAGAACCAATGGAATGTAAATAAGAAGAAAGAAAAGTGGGTGAAATACTAACCAGCCGTGAGCAGGAATCGAACCAATGACCTTCGAATAACGCGTTCGATGCTTTAACCACTGAGCTATCACAGCGGATAGCTCAGTGGTAGAGCATTAAACGCGTTATTCGGAGGTCGTACGTTCGATTCCTGCTCACGGCAAGTTATTTTTTCACCCACTTTTCTTTTTTAATATTTACTTTACATTGGTTCTAATAACTCCCCTATACATTCCTTGGCATTATTGTCTGTTAGATCTCATTATATTGTGTCCAAAACACGGAAAAACGAGCTTTAGGTACACACTTCTTTCCCTTATTTATTATCGAGAGTCTCGTACAGGCAGACTTGGTGCCGTTAGGTTGTATACGAGGGACTATTGGTCAGCTGCCAGCTCGTAATTAGTTCACGTGATACGTGACACGATACAGGCTCGTAAGAAAGAGTGTACCACACTCGCCACCATGGCTACATGTGGTGCTGACTGACACGCCCACGTTTCAAATTACATATAGAGTGAAGGCTAGCTCAGTGATAGCTCAGTGGTAGAGCATCGAAGCGCTATTCGAAGGTTGTAGGTTCGATTCCTGCTCA